>JAXRKP010000385.1:75000-222500 GCA_037039925.1 Doris montereyensis | reverse complement strand
TGTCTGGCAGGTGGAGAAACATGGCTTGATCTTCTACACATCTTGTTTAATTGAAATACCTTCAAATCTGAAATCATTAAAAAAAAACAACTTTTGAAAAGTTAGGTGCCTGTTAGAAATGGCGTTGTTAGCCAGTTCAAGTGTGTTGTAATGGGCCAATTTACATAGACAAAATTCTGTTTCCTGTGGCTGAAGACAGACCATAGTGTTAGGCAACATGTTCTTAGACCACTACTATTGCATAAACATATATGTATATATGCATACTATATATATTTAGAACGTATAAAACAGTATTAAGAATTATTTCACAAACTCATTCTCTTTGGTACAGGTCTGATGAGAGACTGGACAGATCCACAGTGAAGAATCTCATCGGCGATCTCAGAGTATTAAGATGTCAGTTAGACCAGAGGGGTCTAAGTCCGAAATTCAAAGAGCTGTCAGTTTCCGCACTCGTACTGAGCAGCCCACATCACCCACTATCACCTTGCAAAAGGCCGCCAATTTCAAACAGGTATTGTTTAGATTTATTGTGTGTTGTCTCTTAGATTCTATGTTTATTTCGCTTTATTTTTCCTTTAGATATGAATGATTTTCTGGACAGTAATATCAAATTTTGCTTTCAAAATTTGACGTTATAAATAAACTAAAATGAAGAAAGGATACATTTCTTCAAAACATGAAAGACATTATTATTTCAAGTATGTTCAGTATAGGAAAGAAAGGAAATAAAGCAATCATATGGAATAGAGCGATGTAAAATAATTTTAGCATTTCATGGCACATGGCTTAAAATGTTATTATTATAAGAAGACAATTTTCTAAATAAAATTTTCTTTACCTTTCATAATTGTGGCGTAGGTGGCCGAGTGGTTTGAATCCTGGCAAAGCTAGGCGTGTCATTGTGTTCCTTGAGAAAGACACTTAACACACATTATCCCCACTTAACCCAGGTGCAAATGGGTGATTAAGCACTAGCTTAGAGGTTAATACCTGCATCAGACTAGCATCCTGTCCAGGAAGTGACTATTATCACCTATTCCGCTTCTGAAACTGAGATAAGCCCCGGCTCTATGGGCTCTAACGGCCTTGAAGGAACTTCACTTTACTTTGACCTTTCATAAACATATCCCTGTGTTAGTCAGGGATGCAACTTTTCCTGTTTAAACTTGATTTCCAGTTTTTCGACTTGGCAAAATATCCCCAATTTTTTCCGTTTGGAAAAAAACCTGAAATTTCTACACTGGAGGTAAAATTACCAACGCGCCATATCAGAATAATTAGATGCAAAAGCTGACTATTCAAGGGTGGGTGCTGTTTGTATAGATACATAATTCGACAGTGAGAGTCGCAAGTCGTGTAAGTCTAAAATTAGTAACACCACTTTTCTCACTTTTTTAACAGTATGCTTCGTCTAGTTATTATTCCATGGCACTAGAACCAATAGAAACCCATGTAACAACCACATGAGCAATCCGTGTATCCCTGTTAGATCTAGTTTTTGACACTCCCAAACCGTTTATGTCTGTGAAAATGCATTCCAGCATCTATGCTGGTGGTGATGAAAACTGTGAGTTTGAAGGGTTGTTTTCTGTCAGGGTTAACTCCCTTAGCCATTGGTCAGCCAAGACCAGCCTGCAAGGCAGCAGGGTGGGACCACCTAATCCATGTACAGATGTTCACCTGTCCACTGCCCGGCCGACATGTAATATTATTATAATATAATACTACAGGCGCCTGCATTGATCTTGATGCTGTATGCATAATTTTTGTATTGTATGTAAGCGTGTGTGTATGTATTATGTAAATGTGTGCGTCTGAAAGAGAGAGAGAGAGAGAAAAACCTCCCGTCCATGCTAGGCCTCGGTCATGGGCCCATCTTATTTTTAAGGTATGTGATGATGATGAATTTCGATTTTCATACCAGTATTTGATGATAATGATCATGATGATTGTGATGGACTTCAAAAACAATATTCCAACGATGACACTACTGGTACTTGATAACACTGAAGTTGTAGGCACTGGTACACTCTGATGAGGAGGATGTTGCATACAATGCACACATAACTACTTCTTGTCTTCACTACCTGCTTAAAATGTGTAGGACTGTTCAACTGCAAGTCTGTTGATGAGCAAACCATGAAGTTCAACTAGGCTGGTCAAACTGTGTATGTCTGTGTCAGCTGATTGATGAGCAATACGTGTCAGTCACGATATGGGGTTCATTTTATTTCTTTCAACATTTTCAATCCAATGATGTAGAAGTAGGCGATAAGTAAAAGCTTCAATTAACTGATACACATAAAAAGTCTTTTTTAACAGCGCAGCATCATTTTCTATGATTTGCTCCGCCCCCTGCCCACCCACCCCCACCCCCCACCCCACCCCCACGGAATCCTGTCACTGGGCCCTGCCGGGGCCTTTTACGTCCCCTCCACCCCCGGCAGAGATTTTTCAGGATTTTTTTTCTGGACTCTGGTTGCATACCTGGTTAGTGCTAATATCAACATTTAGTTTCCCAATCAAGCTTTGCCTCATAGTTGTGAATACAAACCAATCTAATCTACTTTTTTTAATTTTCTACAGGAAAGCATTGAAGAATCAGTCCCATCGCCATCATCTTCTCCACAAGCATCTATCTCAGTAGAGCAAAGTGAAACCCACCTACCAACTCAATCTCATCGAAATTCATTTTTAGAAGATGACGATGTCCCTGCTCCTGAACTTCCCAATGCTCCTCCTCCCCTGTCATCTCCACCGCCAGAGCGAGACAACATGGACGGTACCTCTCCTCACCTAGTGAAGAAAGGCTTATCTCCTCCCGTTAGTCCCACTGGTATTGCTCAGAGAAGGGGTGACATGGTAAGTTGAAGTTAATGGAATAGAAATGGATGATGCTACCAGCTGATCTCAGGAAAATTCGTTTGGGGATCTTAAAAGAGATTCCTCCCTCAGAATATCCGAAGCCGGTTATTCAGATATTGCTTGAATGAAAACTTGATAAACGAACTCACTTTAAAGTGAAAGGGTCTTTTTCATTAAGTTTTCTCATGATACACATATCAAAACATAA
The DNA here is from genome assembly GCA_037039925.1 of Doris montereyensis. Classification (NCBI taxonomy): domain Eukaryota; kingdom Metazoa; phylum Mollusca; class Gastropoda; order Nudibranchia; family Dorididae; genus Doris; species Doris montereyensis. The sequence goes on along the minus strand of JAXRKP010000385.1, from coordinate 219,421 downwards.
GAAACTATTTGAACTAAAATTGCAATTTACTTTTTCAATAAAAAGGACAGGATGATAACAAAACTGATAATGACACGGTGATCATAAAAATAACCACAATAATGATTAATGTCATGTTTGATATCTTGGTCTCCGCCTATAGGCCGCCACCTAAGAGGCCGCTTTTTTTCATGTAACATTTTTTTCTCTTTGATGATCATGCCTTAGCGGCTGCTTCGCTTCAAACCTTTTAGTCCGTCTAAGAGGCCAGTGTTTTCTTTTGTTTTGTTTAATCTATTCTGCACCCTATGTAGATCTAAAATTTTATCCTAAAAAAACATTGTCTAAATTGGGCGCTTGGCTTGAAAAATCCTTTACAAAAAATGAGAAGGAAACCCGAGCCCTGTTTTCTGTCGAGAAATCTTGAAAAGTTGTCTTGAATGATACTTTATACATGAATTAATCTCTCTCCCTTTCAAATTTTAGTTTTTATCTGTTTAAAACAGCATTTTCTTATATTTTTCAGATGAAAGAGGACAATAAGAAGGGTAAAAGAACACCTAGTTTCAATATACGCAGACGAACAAGAAGTTTCAAGGACAAGTACAGACTGCCAGATAATTTGCCCCCAGCAGAACTGGAGGTCACGCTCGACAGGAAACAAGAGCTACAAGCTGGAGGAAAGAAAGCAACTATTCGCTCTTGGAAAAATTTCTACACCATCCTCTATGGACAACTTATTTGTTTCTTCAAAGATAGAGAAGGTGACTTTGGTTTTCATCAGTAATTTCAATTTTTAATGGCTATGTACAGTAATATATTTTATTAATAACTTAAAAACTATTTTTTTCATCTTTTTTTGGTGTCATTATTTCCATGTCATTTATTTCCATGTCATTTATTTCCATGTCATTGATTTCCATGTCATTTATTTCCATGTCATTGATTTCCATGTCATTTATTTCCATGTCACTTATTTCCATGTCATTTATTTCCATGTCATTGATTTCCATTCATTTATTTCCATGTCATTTATTTCCATGTCATTTATTTCCATGTCACTTATTTCCATGTCACCTTATGTTTGTTTCTTTTCTTTTCTTCTTGTTATTTTTATAACCAGCCCACGTGGAAAGTGTGGTAGCAGCACCTCCTCTAAACATTCACCGCTCAATCAGTGAAGTTGCTACAGACTATACTAAAAAACAAAATGTCCTTTCGACTGCGATTGCATGATGGTGCAGAGTACCTCTTAGAATTTCCAAGTCCAGAAACGATGAGGACATGGAATGCAAGAATTGAGTATTTCTCAGGTGAGTCCACTTTGTCGTGCACTGTAGACTGGATGTAACTAGTGATACTTTTTTTTGCAAGATTGAATGTCAGAAATACTTCAAGACACGAATCAAATCACTGTAATTGAACGTATTCAACACAGCTTAAATACAAGTCTGAAAGACATGTAATGTAGATTGCTAATTGTCTCTTTGTTTGTTTGGCAGGTTTTTTTGTTGTTGTTTTTTTCTCTGGGCACTCATAAGATAACATACATACATCTCTATCTAATTTTTTTAACCTTTAAGTCATCTTTGTGGTTTCTTTCATGTTTTCTATCCATCTTATACATGAACACATTCTACTTATACGTAAGACACCCACAGCTTTCCATCATTCATGCTTTGTTTCATATCACAACAAGTAGCAAATAAAGCTGGGAATAAATCACCCTGTTTGATTCCAATCTGAGGGCAAAAAATCCAGCATTGTTTTATAATAGATGTGAGTTTATCATTTATGAATGTGTCTCTATGTATATCATTCTTCTTTGCACAGTAACTTATCTGCAAGACTATAATATAATGCTTCAAGACCTCAGATTCCCTGTATCAAATCATGTTACTCTTTTGATAAGTTAACCTTGCAATATCTCAGTATGAGATAGAGTTCCCACTAACACAGAAAAGTATAATAAAATCGCACCATATCACACTTTCTTTCATATGTTGCAAACATATCCTTCTCTTACCTATTTATAAGTATATCAAGCTTTTAAATATTGAGAAATATCTGGAGCAAAAACTGACTGACTTGAAAATGTTTGCCAGTGATAAGCTTTTTTGGGGGTTTTTTCAATTTGCCTATGACCGATTATGTTTTCAGAGCAGGAATCCATGTTGGAGAATCTCAATCTAGGTGAAACTGACATATTGCCAGATGAAGGTGAAAGTCGCAGCACTCTAGTTTGATTTCTAGAATTTTGATGGCGTTTTGTCTGTAATGGGTGCTTCTTTTTATATATTTTGCTTTCCTCATTCTGAATATCTTTAGGAGGAAAACAATTATTTAAAAGATTTCTTCTTTTTTTCTCTTTTTTTTGTGTATATTTGCTTTCTTCTCAGTTAATTCATTCTTTATTTTACCATTACTAATTGATTTTTCACATTGTTTGCATTTGAATATCTTTATTTTTAATGGTTGAGTGAAGAAGAATTTTGTAAATATAGAAAGGTTTGTATCAAAGGCATAATGCAAGTAAATTTTAAACTGAAGCACCCGTCTTTGACCTTTCTTTGTAGCTGTAGTTGATTTAAGATTTAGCTGATCAATGTAGACATTCTTTAGCTCTTGTCAATAATTCGTTGCTTGGCTTAATTTCTTATTTTGATATCTTTGTAATACATCTAGTACTAGTATGATTCAGGTTTACTTTGATGTTAGCTTTGAATTGGCTTTTCAATTCTAGATATCTATCTAGTCAGTTCATTTTCTGGCTGTGTCTTGTTTGATTTCTTTCTAAAAACAAATTTCTTTCCTTTTTTCTTTTGTTATGTTTGTCATATATATTCAGCTGTTTTATGCATATTTAATAACTGTACATCTTTTTCTTTTCCATCTTTTCAATCTAACTAAGTATGTGTTTGTGTGTATGTGTGTGTGTGTGTTGTTTTTTAAATTTTTGAATCTGGTGGGGATATAGAGATTTGTGTAGCTGCAGGGTACAAGTGCATTCATAGTGTTGGTTTAAAAAAAAAAAATTAAAGTAGAGAAGAGAAATAAGAATGAGAAACAGTGCCTCTATGAGGAATTACAAGATTTAATTCTTATCTCGTTTATATTTGTATATAGATATTTTATTTTGATATGGCAAAATTCTTTTTATTTCCATAGGAAGAAACATGGGTTTTTTAGCTCAGAAAAAATCTTCCTTTTTCCTTTCTGTTTATTACGCAAAAAACTCATATGACCGTATTACCATAAGTGTTTTTATTCTGTCTAAGAAGGAATATTTTTCTATGGAATTTTATCCGATTGTTTGCACATTAAGTAAACAAAAAACAAATGTCAACACCGTTTATTCTTGTAACTGGGTCTCTTTCATAAACAATGATTCCGTATCCATGTAACTAGATGTGAGATATTAAAACATTGCTTTCTTTGCATGCTTTTAAGAGATATAATTTTTAAAAGCACATATGCTAGTCTTTATTTTTTAACTTAGAATACTGTCTTTAAAAGTAATGACTGTAATTTCTTGTGCATAAATTTTCTTTCTCTCCTTCATATCTGCATGTCTTTTGTATAAGGGTGTCTCTTATTTTTAGGTGTCACATATTTGCATATATAGGTTTGTTTGGAGTTTTGGTACTTTTGTGTATGTGTGTGTGTGTTTGTGTGTGTGTGTGTGAGAGAGAGGAGGGAGGGGGAGGAGGGTTTAGAGAGAATGATATGTCACCGTTAACTACCATTTAAATTCATTGTTGCATAATCTTGATTTATTTCAATACATTTAAATGAATTTTCAAACTTTTAATTTCTGCCAAAACACAGTTGGTTTTAAACACCATCAGCACTTTGTTTCTTAGTAATACTATAGTCATAGCTGAAGGTGCACGGAAGAATACAGTTCCTAAGATATTTCCAGTATTTTCATTAAATAGAGCTGGGGTTTTTTCTTCTTCTGTTGATTTCCTCTTTTCTTTTCTTTTTGTTTGGTGAGGATGAGAGGGGGGTCTGTTTTTTTTTCTGTAACATTAAAGCTAAAGGGGGTATTTCACAAGGCATCATTTCAGTACAGATTTTTTTATTGTTACTTTCTCATTCAAGTTTATATATATGGCATTATATTTGTCACGCTCATTAATTTTTCATTGTTTTTAAATTTTTTTTGTTCTTCAGTCCACCTTTCATTTATTTAGATTGTTTGCCTTTAAATGCAGATTTACATTTATTACTGTATATTCACGCAACATCCTTTACACTAAATGGATGTTAAGCTGCATTAAAAAGTATAATGATGTATTACATATGCACAAAGAAATCGAAAAGGATTGTTTTTCTTGTTTTGTGTTGGATTTGGGTCGGTTTTTCAGAGATTGTTGGGCTGTATTTTTGTTTTTTTCTGGGAGATGTGAAAAGAGAGGGGAAACTTATTTAAAACTCAAACAATCAGTATAGTTGATTTTGTTTCCTCTAGAAAATATGAATGCATTTTTCGATATGTTGATGTATGCAAAAATATATTTTTACATTACCGGCAACAGAGGATTTAAACTCTCATAGATGCCTTATAGCAATGCATGTGTGGTTATAGCAAATATCATTTTCATTATTTTATATTTTGTTTACCTGAAAGTCATTGAATAAATTTCCATATTTACTCTGTTACAGGCTTAATGTGAGCTTTGGCATTGATTTTTTCCCCCTCCCCCACTTCTTCAAAGACATGCTCTGTGTTTATGTTGTGTGATATTTGAAGGAATAGGTGACAACTTTCTCTTTGTGAACTCTAAATAAGAGAATATGTGATAATTAGTAAAGCTCCAGTAACCTGCCAGTCTGGTGAGGGTGCTGCACTTATAGACTGTTGCACTGAATGTGCTTTTTAATGATAGATCTGATTAATCTTTGTGGATTGTCGTTGTGGCCAAAATGAGTATTTCTTTCCAACATTTTAATTTACTATATGGAGACTATACACACCAAAGAGATAAATGTGATGACAACTCATGTTATCCAGACTCTAGAACTAACTGTGCAATGGTGTCCTCTTCTTAAGGATACTTGACGTATTATGTATTTAGATAATTAACATTTTTAAAACAGCTCTCATTGGTTTTGAGGCTGTCTGCATGTTCGAACCATTCAATTCAGTAGAATAGTTTTATTTTTTATCTGAATGACAAGGATCAGAAAAAAATAGGAAATGTCCACTCTTTTTATTTTGAAGGGTTGCATGAAAAGCATGAATCAATCAGTTATATGAACGATTTTTCTTTCATTGTATTTATTTCACTTTCACTTTTGTAGAAAGTAGAAGAAATCACTGAATTTAAAGATATGCTTGTGAAGACAAAACCCACACAAAATAGGATACATTTGCTGTGAAATTTGATCATGAGACTGGCAAGGAAATTCAAATTCAAACAATCAAAACATGTTGCATTCATAAAAAAAAAGTAAATGAGCAAAATGAATCACCTCAGCAGATTGGTTAACCAAAGAAATGACTTTACACGTACAACTTCCAAACGTCATGCCAAGGAAGCCAAAATAGATTTAAAAACATTAAAACAAAGAGAAAATTGAATGCCCACCATTTGAATAATGCTATCAGTGGTATTCTAGAAGACAGCTCAACTCACAACTGAAAAGGCATTGGTTTGATTGCTTCTTTCGCTAGACTCGATGTTGGTACCAGCTATAGCAGGGAGGGATTAATCTGTTTTATCAGACCAGCATCCTGTCTAGGGGGTGCTAGCACCTGTTCCAGTTAATGCTATAGAAACTTGGATATGCCATGACGATAGAATGCTATAGCAACTAGCATATGCCCCGACTATATTATGAGCCTCAAGGCCATGAAAAATATTTTCTTTATTGCATCACATGAACATGATAATATGACGATTAAATTTGAGGGGTTGCCTGACTTTCCCTCATTTCACAAATTAGCCTTTCAACTTTCACATTGTTCAGTAGTTTTTCCCTCAAAGAAAAAAACAAAATTAATAATGGAATGTGTAATACAAAGTCTTTATTCAGAAAATGTGCATGTCTAATGAGAAAATATAGATTTGTAAGATTCCTGTCAAGGATTCCAGACAAAAATGTGCTTAGATGTCCATAACTGTCTACGTACAAAATAAATGTATATGCAGTGAATAATAAATTTATTTGCTCTTTAAATGAAATATTATTGCTTCAACAGTCATACTTGCTTTATGTCTATTGATGACGAGAAGAAATATAATGCATGTGCAATGTTGGATTCATCTTCCTCTCTACGGTATCTGCATTAGGAAGTCCTTATTTATTTTTGTGAGAAAACTGAACAAAACGTCTTTCTTACATTATTCCCACGTCTCAATTTACACTGAAGACAAGAAAGCGTTATGTTGGTCAAGAATTTTTTTCTCTAAACAATTACCTATAAGTTAATGATTGGAACAGTTTTTGTGTGTGAAACATGCAATTCAAAGAAAGACCTAGAGAGAAAGAGAAAGGGAGGGGGGAAGAGAAAAAGAAAAAACAAAAGGCTAAACAAGATAACGATTGCATTACATTTACATATTTTTTCCAGACCCAGTAATATGTATGTCATTTTGATGATAAATTCCATGGCCATTGAAATGGCATCGCACTGTATGTATATGTAAGCTAAATGTGTGTTTTTAACAGAATGCCATAGTTTGGAAACCATCAACAAATCTAAATGATGTGGAGAGCTGCTGTTGCACCCTATATTATGCAAAAAACAAAAACAAAAAGTGTCTAACTTCATGAAATCAGTTTTTCCAATCTTATTGATATAACACTGAATCACTGTACTTATCTTGGTACATGAATTTGTGCATTATTTTGAGTCTTTTGACATTTAGAAAAAGATCATCTAAAATGATTTGCAATTTTTTTTAAAATTTTGTGAATGTGAATAAACTAACACTTACAATTACAATTTTATTTAAATACAAACGCTTTTGATTAATTGGTATTTTAAATAACATTAAAATTTTCCATTCTGTCTTCCATGGAAAAATATGATGCCATCTTCAAAGGCAAAAACTGTCTAACTTGCCACCAAAGACATTGCCAACAGGAATTTCAATCAATGTTTTCACATCAAAAGACTTAATTGAGATGGTTATGACTGGGAAAGCATTTAAACTTTGCCTCAAAGCCAAAAGGAAAAGGATCTAGAGAGTGGAAATAAAATGAAGTTCTTTGAATTTTGGCATTTTTTCATCATTCAAACAAAATTCCTTGAAATAACCATATGTGCATGTGCAATGATCTTGAGGAAAAAGAAAATCAAATTTGAATGTTTCACACAGAGACAACTCAATAGCATAATAATTGTGCATGTGCACAAACACACAAACACAAACACACACACACAGACACACACAAATACACACACACACACATGCACACACACATAAACACACACATAAGAACACCAACAAAATGTAATTAAACCCGTCAAAATACCCACCAGGCATATAACTTGTCCTTATCAATATGATATATGAATGTTGCCTTCCTCACCCAATTCTTTCATGACAACGGCAAGATAATCCCGATATATCTTCAGATTTTTTTTGGCTTTCCCCAATTCATTCCCCTTGTTCCTCCTACCAATCGTAATAGTGATTTCTATTTCCTTTCCAAATTCCTCTGATACTTATATTTATTTTATTTTTTTAATCATATAGATGTAGATGCTATTTATGAAAATGACCCTATGAAGTAGGTTTTCTTTACATTTACAAGAGAAATGCTCATCCTCTTTCTCTTTTCTTTTATTGTTCAATTCAAAATTGGCTTTGTCTTAAAGTTTAACTCTTACTTTTACTTCTTGTTTATCCTTTGTTTTCCCAATCCCTCCCTTATTTTCGTAAAATTGTAGTGAATATCTTCATTTTTCTCTTTCTGTATTAGCGTTATTAGTTGATGCTTAAGTTTGATTTAATCTATAGTCAAGAATTTGCTTTGAGTGATTATTAAATCTAGCTGAGTGTAAACTAATTTCAGTAACAACCATGCTTTTTTCCTCAATTACTTTGCGCACTTTGCTTATCTTTTTCTAATTGTTTTCAATATTTTTGGCTTTGGTTCTTCATGGGAGTATGAAATAGGTTTTGGATTTATTTCTTTTGAAGAGAGAATTAGGAAGAGGGAATGAGTAAGGGAAACTATTGTTTATGTTGGGGTTTTTTACTATCTTTGTATATTTGTGGTTTGTTTGTTCTTTTTTACTTCTATATGAATTCCCAGTACCCATTTTAATACCACATCCTAAGCAAAATACTTGCTCAGAATTACTTATCCTTTTTATTTCATGTTGAAGGCTAAATGATGGATTTAAAGTATTTGAGCCTAGTAAGAAAAGATTCATTTTATTATTTTTTTAATTGAGATCAATTTCTTTCATCACTAAAAAAAAAAAAAATTTATAACTTTTTTTTTTTTTTTGTATTCTGTAACTGACGACTGAAACATTTGAATATAGATTGCACAGAAAATGTACATCGTTTTTTAGAAGATATAAAGTTTTGTTTTTGGGTGGGGTATTTTGTGTTTGGTCTCTGCATACTTTCTTTAATTGTTATAGACTTTTCGTTCTCAAGTGAGATATTGTTTGAGTTTGGGAAATCAAAACTTTTAAAAGAACATGCAAGTTTAATTATACATGCCTTCACAACCTTTTTTTATTTTATTTTTTATATATTTGTGGGTTTCTCTTTGGTATAGAAATCTCCCATTTTGGCAGCTTTTACCTCCTCCTTATCCTCAGATTTGGAACCCTCTGATCAATTTGCCCGTTCCTAGAGTATGGTCATAAAAATTATCCTCATGACGCAAGCCCTCCGCCTCCCTCCCAGCCTCCTCCCTCTGAGCCTGTAGCATCTCCCCCTTCCTTCCTCCCAAGCCCTTACCCAGAACTATGGAACCTGTATTGGAATCTGTCAATAACCATCAAAAAGATGAAAGATCAGAGCAGTCACCTGCTCACTCTAGGTCTTCTAGTCTTCCTTCAAACAATTCAGGTATGAATTTATTTCATTCTTTTCATATAAACATACCACAAAGATTTAATACAGGTAAAGCTTTCCTCAAAAATTTTGATTGTATCTTTTTCTTGCAGTTTATTTATAAAAATGTGTTCTCTGATAAGTTGTTTTTTTTAAAACTAGTCTTCAATTCCATTTATATATGTACTTAAAATAAATAAATGTAATATAACAAAATGAACATACAAAATTGTCATTTTTTATGTATATTGAATATTAAGATCTTTGAGAAAGAAAGTCAAATACTTTTTTATTTTATGTATCAACTTGTTGTAATATAATAAAACCCCTATAAATATTCACATTAGTCAAGCCAGTTACACAAAAAACATGTTTCAGTCAATAATATTGATAATGATAAATTATCTTACTAATATTATCATATTCATACATTATCATATACCATAAACCATTTTTTGATGTTTTTGAGGTTAATTGTTGAGTTTATTTACTTTTTCATCAAGTGATCAAATTGTTTAAGGGGTTTTTATTTGATGCTGGCAGGCTCATAATTTTTCGTTGTTTATTTAAATTACAGAGGATGACTTTCAACAACAGCCCATCACAGACCATGATCAAGGTGTGAATAAAGGTAATGTATCATGGAAGTGCATAACTTGGAAAAACTTTTAACTTTTGTGTATAATTTTATACTCTTAGTCATAGGATTACAGTTCTGGGCATGCTTACTTTTGTACATTTTTAGATAAATGATAAAAGTTTGATTTCAGTTTGGAAATAAATGTAGTAATGTTTCCAAGATGTTTACACCATTTCAAGATGAAATAAAAAAATCGTAAGTGTAAACACCAAATGTTTTTCAACAACATGTTTAAGATTTAAGATCATTTATAGAGATATTAACCCTTAAATGTGTATAAGAGAAATTGAAATTGTATAAGTACTGTAAGTGTAAGAATTTATTCAATTGACTTATTTTCACAAATCAGAGACTTGATACTTTATTGCTTCTCCCCATTAGCCTTATTTTTAAACAAGGCCACTATTTCATTTGTGGTTCTTGCTTTTCCGTTTTCTCTTGCAAATAGATAATAAAATTGAAAGATAAGAATGTCTGAAAATAATATTGTTAAATCATCTTGTTTTACTGTAAAAGTAAATGTAAACTTCCTTCAAGGTCATTACAACCCATAGAGCCGGAGCTTATCCTGGTTTATATAGCATGAATGGAAACAGGTGATAATAATCACTTCCTTTACAGAACGCTAGTCTGACACAGGTTTTAACTCCCAAGCTAGTGCTTGTACCCATTACGCAACTGGGTTGAGTGGGAAATGCATGTTACCTGTTTTTCCCAAGGAACACAAACAGTAGACTTAGCTTTGCTAGGATTCGAACCTGAGACCTCATGATCCTAAGTTGGGCATCCTAACCACTTGGCCACCAATGCCACATTTTATTTTACTGTAGTAAGTTGTAACTTTTTTTTATTGGTCATCTGGCTTTCAGTCTGATTCATTAAATGACCATATATATACATGCTCTCTGAAAGTCTTAATAGTTTTTGTGTCGTCCTCAGATTCATCATTTGAAGATGATGTTCAGGTGAGTTACATCACAATGAAATAATACTTGTACCTTATACTGAGTATGAAAAAATGTATGAAAATCATGCCTGAACCATGAAGATAAAGTATGATGTTGCCAGAGTGTAAATTATTATACAACAGATAATCTTGTTATGAAGAATGTTTGTGGACAAACTAAATACTTAGTAGAGTTGTTTCTAAATTATTACGAAAACTTTAATGTACGATTCATCAATTGATTTTTCTTATTTTGTAAAGGTATCTTTATTTCTGCATCTCTTTCTGTCTTTCTCTGTCTCTTCTGTGCTCTGCTCCACTACGTTGTGCTCTGCTCTGACTTTCTCTCTCCCATGCACTCTCACCTCACCATAAAAAAAAATACTGACAATATGTAGATCTATTATACACCTAAAAATGCATAAATCTCTCCTCTTATTGAGAACATCCATAAGATTAAATAAAATTCAATAAGTTGTAGATTAATAAAATCAAAAGACCGGCAGAGATTTTTTGATTGTTTGTATTTTTAAGCCAGGAGATCAGAGTAGATGATGTAACATTAGTCATTATTCCTCAATGATGAAACATTTCATTCAGTCCTGTAGATTTGATAATGATAATGACCTTATGGTACAGCCATAGAGTGATAAAGTAAAAAAAACTAATTTATCATTATTCATTACACTAATACTGATTACAATTGTTTTCATTTGAGTTTTATTCACTATCTTCATATTGTATTCAGCTTCGACTTCGACCATCAGCACCATCAGGACGTCCTATGTCGGAATCAATGGTAGCAGGTGGACATGTAGATGACCGTCATGACAAAGACAAAAGGAAGAGCCATGGTGTTTTTGGTTTCTTGAAAAAGAAGAAGGACAAAGATTCAAAGGACCATCATAAAGACAAAGATCATAAAAAAGAAAAGTCCACACACGTTTAATCTCTTTTTTATTATTTTTTTCCTGAAAAGTTTATTTAATTTCATTTTAATTTCTACCAAATATGGGGATATTTATGATCTCTGCTGTAAAGAATAATGCTCTTTTCAGTGAACGAAGGATTGTCCAATTTAATTTAATTATATGTGACTTGAATGCCTTGAAATGAAGCTGTTCATTTTAGCCAGTTCATCCATTATCGCTCTCCCAAACTTGTATTATATTTTATGGCAAGTATGTGGTGAAATAAATAATGATTTTTTTTTTAAGAGATAGTATGAGGAAATAAAAGTCTTTTTTTAATTTTGGCAGGCTGTTTTCATCTTCTTTAAATGCATATGTATTGATCAAAACTATTCATTTGTTATACAAATGCAGGCAGGGTAGAAGTAGAAGTAAATTAATGATGTTATCACATGTTATATGTTAAAGCATTTTGAAATAATGCAAATATAGTGAAATGTTTCAGATATGAAAGAAATGGAGGAATTTATTTCAATTTAGGTCACAAACAATTATAGTCACAATACTGACTCTTTTCTTTTTTTCAAGGCCATCATCCTAAGAAGGCCTACCTGTTTTTTATCAACGAAATTGTCTAAAGTGAATCATTCGTTACAAGCATTTTGTTTCTTGTGATTCTGAAAGTTTACTTCAAAAACTTGTAAATATTTGTATTTTTTCGCCTTCAAGTTCTGTTCGAGTTTACCCTGCCGTTTATTGTCTTCCTCTTTGAGAGTTTATTTTTGTCGTTATCAAAGTAGAGAGCAATAAACGGTCACAGAACAAAATGAGTGTGGAACAAAAAAATGTTTCTTTTATTTCTTTATTAGATTTGTACAATCCTGGTACAAATGAAGATGAAGAAATGGACATGATATTTAACAAGTTATAACTTTAATTTGAAGAATAATCTCATCAATTTTTTTAAACAACTAAGAATACTAAAGTATAATATTTCATTGGATTCTAAATCTATTTTATTTGGTCCATAGTAAATTATGTTTTAGTTTTTAGCGTGTTGTTATTATCCTGCCTTTATATTATATATATATATATATATATTTGTATTCAATTTGCAAATAATGTACCATTTTCTTCGTATTAGAATTAGGTCTTTTTGTGACTGGATTCCATTAAAATGGTGACATGTAATAATGTATACAGGTTTTTGGGGGGTTGGCATCTGTTTTCTGTTTTGATTTGGTTGGGGGGGGGGGGGAGTCTGATGTTTGTTTTCTTTTATTGGGGGCTTCTTTGATTTGATTTATATTGATATTGTATGTTAAGACAGTTAGATTATGCCTGTCATCTCAAGGCAAAAGTGGTGAGAAAATGTCTCAAATTTGTCAGTTGTGAAGTTTGTTGATTTTATTATTATAATATTTATAATTATAGTGATACGTTTGTTAAGTGTGGGTTGGTTGTTTTTTTGTGCTTCGGATTTTGGTTGTATTTGATTATGCTTTACTTTGGGGAGGGGAGAGGTCCTCTTTTTTGAATTGACATAATTTAATTACGTGTTCAAAGTGATTAGATAGTTTATATACGCAATAATTTACTTATTACTCATGCTACCGTTGTCTGCAAGATCATCATGTAAAATGAAGCCATTGAATTTAAATCATGTGTTCATGGACTCAACACTAATACAGCCTCTAAATCTTTTAAAAATACAAAATGTATCTCTCATTTCTTTATTCCAGAAATGATTCCTGTAATCAGGTTTATAAACGCTTAAAATATGAATATTATAATATTTATCTTTTCATAAAGAAAATGTTAAATTAAATTTTAGTGTTGATATTTACTGTCTCTCTTTGACAGTAAAATGTCCTTCGTCTCATATTTAAATTGTTACTTTTTTGCATAATAATACATCATTGTAATCGTTTTAATTATATCTAGACTTTCTGCCTCTGTATCAAGGAATGCTTTCAATTTTCATGCTTTTTGTTGAAAATCAGTCCAGTGTTGTGATCTCTGTTGCTTTTGCAACAGCTTGTATAACTAACTTCATTTATCATTCTTCCATGACTTGAATTATAAAACGAATATTTGCTTCTTTTTGTTTTGTCTTTGTATGGCATAGATTAGAGTTGTAAATTAGAGTACAGCCCATATCCCTTGAACTCCTTGAGACTAGAAAATTAGTTTGTCGAATAAGTGTTTCGGGGAATATGATAGGCGTTCAAAGATCTTGGTTTGGGATTCTGTGTTTTTGTCAGAACACATGCTCGAGAAATACAGGCTGTAGTGTATTTATGAAAAACTTATGTCTATAACATGTATACAAAGAAATTTTACCACAAAGAAAAACTCCACTTCAACTCTGTTGTAAAACTAAAAGCCACTCTTATCTGTCTTTAACCACAACTCCACATTAACTATTTAAACAGTCGTAACAGTTGTTGTATTGAATACATTTGCTGAATAGATCTTTTGACAGCTGAGTGAATTCAAATTTCTCTTATAATGTTTCAAAACTATTCTACTAAATGTATTACTATTATATTTTCATGAGTGTTAAAGTAAAAGAGTCAACTCAAATTTATCCCATTCATTGTTTCAAAATTATCATCTTATATTTTCATGAGTTAAAGCAATGATTGCTCTTAAATTTCACTTTTAAGTTGCTACTTCCGAGGAAAGACCCATTTTCTCTATCCTTCTACAACAATTGTTTTGCCAGATTTTAATCTTTAATGTCAGGAAAGAAGAGCATTTTCATTTAAACAATGCAAAACTGTAGATGAAGTTAATTAACCTGTCTTATTATTTTCATGAAATCTCTAAGCTTTTGGCACTGGAAAAAAAAAAGATTGATATAATTTGCTTCATATTAATTATATTTAATACATGTATGCATTTATTTCCCTTTGAAATTGAATGTTTTACTTTTGTTACCGTTACACTTGGTGTTTTTACAAAACAAGGATGCATTAGATTTTCCTCTGAAAGAATTGCAAGCTTATTTCTCTCTCTTGGTTACTTTTGTAAGTTCTTGTCAGTTTTGCATAGGATATTTACTTCCAGCTTCACCACATTATCATCATCATCAAGTGTTTTTATGTGTTGTTTTTTTTTATTAATAATGACATTCCCATGAAAAGCCTTTTTTTCCCCAATAATTTAAGCACAGTTCAGACTGCTGATTTAAAACTGAACATTTGAAGATTTTCTATTTTTGTATCAATTCAGTAGACTATATTATGATAATATGCAAAGAAAATAGAATATTGTTCCCTTTTACTTTTAATGTTTGTGTTAACAAGTAAATTTATTATAAAGTGGCTTCCTTTTTTTTGCTCCCTCTTATTAATCTAAGCAAATGTGAGTTAAGACTTTTCTTTTAGCTTTTGATTGGCCTATGCTAATAATGATAATAATAATAATCATCATTATTATTATTATAATACAAATAATATTTATGACTATTTCCCGATAAACAATGAAAATTCATCATATTGTCTCATCTATATATCTAATGGATAATATAAATCAATAAATATATATTTATAAGGCTATTCAACCTGTGTCATGTTGTTTCCTTTCTTTAATCTTTTATATACTTTGGCTTTCAAGTTAAAGAGTGCTTGGATGCAGTTGTCATGAGGTTTTTTTCCTTTCATTTCTTTACAATTTACATCTGTATCAGGGGTCACAGTAGTCCAGAGGCAAGGTTTCGGCTTCTCATTGCAAAGGTCATGGGTCAAGCCCTGACGGTTAAGAAAATATTCTTGAGTTTTTTTATTCAAGTAAAATCTAAACACGCCGCATCCACAACTAAAGTGATATCTGGGTTTTTTCAAGTACGACTTTTAATTTTGCCTGGACTGCCCTGTAAGTGTAACCAGCCACAGGATCTACACGGGATTTTTTTTTTTCTTTTCAGTAACTATCAAAATATAGTCATCCTATAGCATTGAAAAGTTTGTAGTGACCTTGGTTGCCATGGAAATGGCCACCATCTTGAATTTTGATCCAGTTTTCAAAATCTACCTCCTCAGTTATGAATAAAATCACTCAAAACCTGTGCAGATAGTTTTTTCCATTCAATATCTAGAGAGCGACGTCAGTTTTTTAAAAATACTTTGGATAGGGTTTTTTTTAATATGAATTTTTTTTTAAATAGTATAGATCCTGTATATACAAAAACGGCATTTTAAAAATTAAAAATTTTCTCAAAAAGTTTACAAAATATCAACACAAAAACGTCATTATTCTATTAACATTGACAAGAGGAACCTGTGTGCCTAATTTAATACAAATTGGTCTGTAAATGACAGAGGAGATATAATTTTAGTGTGAAAAAACATTTCAAGCAAAATGCAAGTAAAGAAATTAAAAGAAAATAACATAAAGCAAACGCTTCAGACGGGTTGCCCTTCTTGTAGCAGCCCCCTTACTCTTTCGACAGTCTCTGGCATTGTTACTAATGTATAAAGGATTGTAAATCTAGGTTTAAATGTGTACTGTTGTGAAAATAGACGTCAGAATAAGCAGTCTTTTGTATTTTTCCTCTATTCCTATACTTGTGCGTGTGTTTTCAACCATGGCGGGCCTTGAACCTACTACCTTTTGGTTGAAAGGCCGACATCTTGCGTCTGGACTACCGAGTAACAAAAATATGTTATATCAACATTTTTCTGCCATTAACTTGTAGATAAATGATCGTTCTACCTGAATATGCAAAGAACAGAAAGTCAACATTTTGGTACCAAACTCACTAATCCAGGTGCCCCCCCCCCCCCCTCTTAAAGTGCCCAGTGTTGTGATCTGCATACAGGACTTCCTTGTTATCAACCGTCTCCAATGGGACTAGGTGTTGATCCATATACCTGGACCAGGGGGCGTAGAGTTAGCTTCAAAATAATTGAGAAAATATTTGTTGGTGGGGCTCGAACCCACTACCTTTCAGTTGACAGGCCGACACCTTGCCTCTGGACTAGTCACCCTTCCTTTCATAACTGGTGCCAACTGAATATCCTCTGAAAGTTAAGATATTTGTAAAATGTTACAAGACTTTTTGCCTGGGTTACCTTTGAAACTGAAAAAAGCATACATTACAAGTGTTATAATATATGTATACAAGAGAACTTCCCACGTTCTTTGATCCATCCCAAATAAAACAAGCTCATAAGATGGTTCCAATCAAAGGTTAGGCTGTGACAGTTAAGTAGAACTACGAAGGCACACAAATCCCCCTAAAAAATCTCCTCCAACGCATCTACAACAACAAAAAAGACAAAACACAAAGCAAGACAAAAATCAAAACCACAAGTTAACATACCTGTAAACTGAAGAACATAAATAATAGGTATTTGTCACTTCACAGATAAGTGCCGTAATGCATTCATACATAAATAAAGTATATCAAGCCATGGGATCACTTTTGAAGGTTTCATAATTTTCTTCTTTATTCAATTCATCATCGTCTTCTTATTAAAAGAGGAAGAAAGCACAGTGTAATAATATAATAAAATGGCTTGGACAATGGTTAGGATTTATTTTGGAGTTTTTTGTCTCTACCAATCAAAGGCTCTTCATACACTCATCCACTGATCTCACATAAATAAATATAAAATTATTCAAAGACGACAAAATCTCTATACACAACGGCATTATTTGTACGTACAGTAATTCAAAACTATGGGTCAGAATTCTAATTCTAGAAAACACAACTGTAAACAGCCGATTCCAAAATTGTCTGAACATTGTTGAACATTGTTTGGTGCGTACACAAACAATTTTCTATCTTTATTTATGCCACGCACAGTATTATATTTACATGGAGAGTATATTAACTCATAGACTACCAATGTCACACGGATGTGATCACGCTACATTTACGCCATAGCACACTTGTCACACATATGCGATCATAGCGGTGCCAGGTAATAACTATAGAAACATCGCGTATACACGATTGCGGTAAGGAGCATCTTCTAGGCTTATTATTCTACTTCTGTTTCATACCGGAATGAGCTCTCCAGCGTGAACGGTTGATTTTTTATGATTTTTTTTACTGCTGGCAGTGCAAGCCTTCAACTTAACCCGTTTTCTTTGCCAACGTACAAAACAACTACTACTACTACCACTAGTACTACAAGTAGATCTACAAGTCAGAAACAGCACAGACCGCATTTGTTTTTTATCAGTTTACCGGCTCATCGCTTCCCAATCATTGTTTTCATCTGTTTACTGATGGAAGTAGTGTATTGTGTGAATGGAGTCTCCACCCAAAATAGATTTTTAGCTTCTCAATTTTACCCTTTCACTCATCCCCACTCAGACAAACTAACGACACATAGCCGAGTTTTATTGGTGCCAAAATAAAGTTTGATCTCTTTTGAACATTGTTTAAAAAATGAAGAGAAAATGATAACAAATAAAAAAGTTATGAATCTTTTAAACCCCCTACTTCTTGTGTCAGACCTTGGGTAGCCTATGAGTTAATCTATGTGTATGTATTATAGAGAAAAAGATCAATTATTTGTTTAAAACATTGAACGTGCCAAAATGACACCTTGAAACATCCTACCAAAGATAAGACTCTAGTAGTAGTAGTAGTAGTAGTAGTAGTAGTTTCTAGTTTCTAAATAAATGTGGACTGTAGTTGATGCAGAATTCAAACGTAAGTTTACAATATAACATTAATAACAATAACCAGTACCTGGCTCTGGAATCTTCCTTAGGTACTGGAACTGAGATTTATAAGTAGTCACCATTACTATCTTTCTCCTCTATAACCAACAACATTAAAAATCTATTTCTAACAGTCACTTCAAATCAAAGAAGATCGCTGTTGAGGTCAACGATCAACGATCAACAAAAACAATCCTTGACACGTTAGATCTCTAGATCTAGAGCTTATACGATATTAATTACAAGATCAGTCGGCCCATTGAGGAAATTAATTAGAATCTCACTCCATGGTCCACAGCACAAAAAATCATCTGGATCTAGAGCTAGAATTTAGATCCTAGATCTAAACACGATTGATCATTGATTTCAATGAGAAAATGATTCAGGGAATGAAAACCTTTAAAACTAAATCCCAAGTTGATCGGCGCACTCGCCGAAAAATTCCTTTCGCATTTCTTTCCGAAGCAAAATTAATTTCTTCTGACTAACATTTTGGCAACAACAAAGAAACGTAGAAGTCGGAAAAAGAGAGTTGGAACAGGGTGGGTGAAGATATCTCATTGAGCATCTGAGTCTGGGCGTTCAGTATCAAGACGAGATGTTTGTTCATAAATGACTCAATACTTGACTGAAAATTTTTAACGTACAGTTCAGACATCATTCATACAACACTGTTGAGAATTTTATTTTCTCACCGAACTTAAACTTTCTCATCGAACAGCAAAGAATGGAAGAGAAATAATTCTCCCATCCATTTCAGGTAGGCTTGAGTACTTCTACAACAAGGAGTCGATCCAGGATATGACCCTTGTCTTGTAGTGCTTGATTTGTCTCGGCTAACTCAAGCAACA
The DNA here is from genome assembly GCA_037039925.1 of Doris montereyensis. Lineage (NCBI taxonomy): Eukaryota > Metazoa > Mollusca > Gastropoda > Nudibranchia > Dorididae > Doris > Doris montereyensis. Next base: position 200,378 of record JAXRKP010000385.1, on the reverse strand, counting down.
GGTACGCAGCCAAATGAAATATTCCATGAAGTTTAAACACATGGAGAGTCTGGTCACGCTTCATTTGATCTAATAACGAAACTGTTCACCATTTTCCTCGTTTACTCCAGTCTTTGGGCTGCCAATGTAAACACTTTGAATCAATGCGAATCGGCCGTTTGGCCATGGCTTTTTCTTGAGTCTGAATTTGTTCGTCGGAGAGAGTTATAATATATTGCCCTTTGTAGTAATTGATGAGATTCAAATGCTGGAGAGTTGAGATTACATCATCTTTTTTATACTTGTAAGCTCTGAGATTTCACTGGGGATAGAAAGAGATACACAAAGTTGCTAAGACATGTTTAATGGGCAAATCACGGGCAGAACTGTAAAACATTTCATTCTCCACACAAAAAAGGGAAGAAAAAGTTTCTTGAAGGGGCCATCACATAGTGCCGGAGCTTATCCCGGTTTCTATAACCTGAAGCGGAACAAGTGATAATGATCACCTCCTGGACAGGGCGCCTGCTCTGACACAGTTTGTTTTTACTTCCAAGCTAGTGCTTGTACCCATTGGCACCTGGGTCAAGTAGATAAAATGCGTGTGAAGTGTCTTTCCCAAGGAACACAATGTCAGATCTAGCTATGGTGGGATTTGAACCTGGGACCTCATGATCCCAAGTTCAGCAGCCTAACTACTCAGCCACCGACACCATTTTTAGAAGAAAAAGGACTCTTAACAATTTTTTAATGTGATTGAGAATAAACTTACATGCTTAAATAAATGCAAAAATCATTTGTAATCTTCCTACATTATTGATGTGTGCTATCTGAAACAGCATAACTACCTTAATAATTGTCTTCAAAGACCTCAAATAAATAGAGAACTAAAATTATGATTTAATGAGACAGAGGTGTTGACCTCAATCACCATGGGCAGTAATATTAGGATTGAAAAACAAAAATGATGACAAAAACACAAAGCCAAGACTAAGAGACAAAAATGACAGAGTGATGAAACATGAAAACAACACCATAGAGCTCATTAATTGCCTACTTAGATCTAAGAAACCGGAAACAGAAAATTTGATGATATAATCGTAATAAAGCAGTCAAACCTGCTTAAACCAAATCATGCAATATCAGAAAACATTTGCAAAAAATTTGGATTAACGGGGAATTTGGATTAACCGAAAATGCCATATTTTGATATAGTCATATGTGTGAGATATTAAATACATATGTACGCAAATTGAGTGCAAACACTGTCCTTTGCATTTAATATACAGACTTATAAAATGAATCTACAATTTGCGCTCCTATATGTCCTAATCAATCAGACGGAAACAAAGAAATCTAGACAGCTGGAATCACTGCTTCATTAGTGTCACTTCCTTTGATTTTTGCCTAGACAGCTTGACGCGTATTATTCTTTGACATTCGTTACATCTTGGTCCACATGCCATGTCACTACAGCCACTTCACTACATTAGACTTAGTTACATCACAGCAGGTGACCGGTCCAGCTCACACCATCTGACAGTGTCTAACGTGTGAATAGTGTTTCTGGTGTTGTGTTGACTGGGCGGTATCTATTTGTTTACCGTAATTAATATTAATCAGGGACCTTCGATTCGTACTATTGTGAAGTTTTGCTTTGATTCATGGATTGAAAAAACAATAGGATTAAGCGGATCACCATTTGAAAAAAATGGGTCAAATATTTTATTTTTTTTTCTCAATAATTTTAATTCAGAAACTGGGAACTTGATATAACCGAATTTGGAAAAAAAGTGTTTAAGCAAATAAAAAAAGGAAACATAAAGATGCAACTACTGATTAACTAATCTTACTGTATAGTTATGCAGGGTTTTTCTCCTGCCTCATTGGGTTTCAAATCTAGAAGAATTTCCAATATCGTTTGTGACCAGTAGCTTCTATAAGACAAAAGACCTAAATCTGAAAGAGGCTTTTCTGGTGATCCAGTCTTTCCTTCCACTTTTGACAGCTCATAACCTGAGGAAAAATTCAATTCACACAGAATCAAAACAATTCAGACAGCAATAAACAGGCTTTAATTTGACAACACCGTATTATTCCTACTAAGTGCACGGTGCGCTTCGAAAAACGGAGCCAGGGGTGTGCTTATTAGGGGTACATTGAAGACCTTTCTGGCCTTATTTCTAATGTCTTTGTTCATTGCGAACAATTGCCTATTGTGTTGTTTTTTTATGTTTGGATTGACATGCATGCATAAAAAGTACTGCATTGTAACAATTTCCAATTTTTAAATTCCTCATCTCTCTGATTGTTTCTTTATTTGTTTCTATTTCTTTTATGGTCGCACACAATGATCTCGTGCCTCCCCACTTTATCAATTGATAATTGCTTCGCAGAATGACAGGGTGAGGCTTTACACATATTTTCCCCACTCAACCCAGGTACAAATGGATACAAGCACTAGCTTGGGAGTAAAGATAAACTGCGTCAGAGTAGTGTCCTTCCAGGAGGTGATCATTATCACCTGTTCCGCTCACGCTAAAGAAAACGGGATAATCTCTGGCTCTATGAGCAGTAATAGCTTTGAAGGACTTCATTTTACTCGCTTTTTAAGCACTGATGTATATTGCATAAACGTGAACTTAAATATGGGAAAAGTTGAATTTTAACAAATCAAAGCATTGATGAAGCAAAACAGCAGATGTAAATATGTATATTTCATCAGCTCAGCATTATATTTGAGTTTAGAGTCATGATCATTATCAGATTCGCAGTTGTGTCAATTCTCCCATCTCAAAAATAGTTGTAACCAAGTTTGGTCTAAACTTGTCACACATTCCACTTTGTGTTTTTGTCACAGCTCCAGGTTCTCTTTCCATGTGAGAACTTCAGAGCCTTATTCCTCAAAACAAATGAATGTGTAGATAGGACGATATATGTAACTCTATGCCAACAATTTGCTTGCTTACTAAATTCAATAAGTAATTTTCCATATCCTTTTCTCTGGTAGGGTGGCAGGGTGAGAATGCAAGCAACATTAAAGTCTTCTGCTGATTCTTTTTCCTGGGGAACAGATGAATTAGATATATCTATAAATCAGATTTTACAAAACATAACATTCTCTTTTTATTATTGATTTGAGGAGATTTTTTTTTACTATTCATTTGAGGAGAATTTTTTTTTTATCATCAGATCATTAATTTCAGGAGAAATTTGTTTTATTATTATTAATTTGAGACCTTTAAGATTATCAAAGTTGTGGATGTGGGTAAAATCAAATCCAAAAAACAAAAATTACTTTAAGAACGGATTTTGAGGTGGAAAAATAAGATAAGTCAACAGGCAGATGAAATGGTAAAGAAGGAAGACAACAACACCATCCCATAGATGTTCAGGGGTGGGGGTGGGGTGGTCAGATGAGCTCACCCAACGATCAGATGAGCTCACCCACTTCAGCACTCATCAACTAAGAATACAGACTTAATTATCATTAGCATTCATAATAAGAAGGATGAGAGGATCCTTAGGGCAAGACATTATTTAAATTTAGAGGCCTAAAGAGTCATTTTTATCTTTAAGCCTCCTAAATAATTTAAGCAAATATTTCTTTCCCACAAGACCTTTTGCCATCGCCCCTATCACCATCCTCTTCCTTCATTCCAATTCAACATCAAAAGAGAAAAAAAACACCTTTAATTCATAGGCATAAAAGACAAACGCTGTTCAAATTCTCAAAATTTGGGAAAACGAAGGAATAACTCTCACACAATTAAATTACCCAGCATTTCAAATAAACATTGTTTGTAGTGCATATATAGAATGACGACTCACTTTAGAAAAGAAACCCACTAAGTGGTATCCTCTTGTATCTTGTTCACACATGCAGTAAAAAAGGAAAGGATCTGTATCAAAGTACAGTGTCTTGTGATCCAAGAACAGTTTTGCTAACAAGCATAGGTGCTGTGCATATTGCTGGAATAGAAAGAAAAAAAAACATTGCAATTCCGTCAGTCTGTAAGAAAACTACAACTTACTCCTTTTATCCTAATTCAACACTTTAATTCTATGGCATTTGCAATCTACACTTTTGTCTGAAACAGAAAATACAAAAGTGATCATGAAAAACTGACATAATAAGTAAAAACTAATCTTGAATAATCAATTAAAGGAATAAATTCATCAATTTTCATGATATCAAAATTGTCCTTCTCTCCTGTAATAATAGTGTGTGCTGATAAAAGAAATCAGTGGGTCAACTTATTCAAAAGATTTTTAAAAACATAGCAACAACCAAATTCCTCATTTGCTCATCTCTATCGCCATAAAAACAGTGATCTCCAGGTTTTGAAGAGGACTCTTGAATTTAAATTCAAGAACTTTATAAGGTGCAAAGAGATCTGACATAGCACCATGTCATAATATGCACAAGATATGTCTTTGATAGTATACTGTACTTGCTCCACACCTTTCAAGAATTATGAGTGGCTTAACTCGCCTCACCGCCTATCCTCAAAGGCATGATTAGTTGCATGCAATATAGTAAAGTTCCTTCAAGGCCCGTCAGGCCTAGAGAACCGGAGCTTATCCCGGTTTCTATAACCTGAAGCGGAACAGGTGACAATAATCACCTTCTGGCCAGGACGCTAGTCTGACGCAGGTTTTTACTCCCAAGCTAGTGCTTGTACCCGTTTGTACCTGGGTAGAGTGGGAAAATGCGTGTGAAGTGTCTTTCCCAAGGAACACAATGTCGGACCTGGCTTTGCTAGGATTCAAACTCGCGACTTCATGATCCCCAGTCCAGCAGCCTAACCGCTCGGCCACCGACGCCACTGCATGCAATGTGCTGAGATTCAAATCGTTGACCTCTGAATTGTACGGACTATCAGCACCCCACTGAGAGTTCACTTGTACTTATCAAGAATCAGCACTTATCTAAAATAACCATTTTTGATAACTAAATTTTTTTTTAAATAAGAATGCACTGATTATAATTTAAGAACCAGTAATTAATTATGTATTTTCCCTATAGAAAATCTAAAAGATAACCACGTCCCTAGATACAAATGATAGAAGAAGTTTACCTTATTTTTTCTACCATCAATTTCAAACACAGAAATATTGCTCTTTCTGTATATTTCATTACCCGGTGGATGTTTGTATAAACATTTTGCCTGTAAATGAAAGCCAATACATGCATAGTAATTAATAAGTTCAAAATTAACAAAACATACACACAGAGAAACATTTAGTCTCTACATCAATATGTTACAAAAGCACTTGCTTCTTTATGTCATTAGGAACAAATGTAAATATAGCACAGAGTTGTTGAAAAAGGAAAAAGAAGAAAATGTTTAGTAGGCATAGAATATATATCCAAGTATACAGAAGTTGGACAATAAAGCATTCTCTTCAAACTTTTTTTATTACAGCAAATTTCTCAATATCGTTTTATAGTGATGTTTATGATTTTCCTTGGGCATTACAGAATTCAAGTACTTCACGTAGACATCTATTTGAGTAAAATGAAAACACTTTGGAGTTCAATTTCTCATCTGTTTTTTTGTTTTCTTCTTTTTTTTTAAATTTGCAACCATATCACTGACATATAATCCATACGTTTTCTCATTTCCTTATTTTAAATATATATCAAATAATGACAATCTTAAAGCAGCGCTTCTTCAGTCTCTGAGAATAAAATAGCGCTCTATGTTCATCAAACAGGAAAGGATTCAGTTAATCTATCTATGTCATTAACTGAAGATATCATCCATTTTCTCTACCAAGAGTGTATGAACAAGCTACTTTGCAATTACAAAGTGTGATGCAAAGTTCAACTGTAATTTTCAGAAGATGAGATAATGTTTTAATGAAATAAAAATGCCATGAACAGAGGTCACCTAATAAATCAAGGAGTAGCGAAGACTGAATGGTATAATAATCAACCCTGATGACTCTAAATTTGCTTGATTTTCAAAATTCACATCTTAACCCGTATTTTTGTGTGCTACTGTTCATTTTACTGTGTCAAATGTTAAAAATAATTATAAACTGTGCCACTTCTGCTCGTGACTTTTGCTCTTTGACTATCACTTTCAGTTTCACTATTCAGAGCCAAGTTGCGGTATATCAAAACACATTATAAATGTGTGATACACTGCTTATACTACCATTCTGAAAGTAATCAATAATAAAAGAAGTCAAATTCCTCAATACTTACCAAATGTCTTTCCAAACATTTACAACTTTTGACATATTTCAAACAATATTCACATATAAACAAAACGGGAAGTGATGTGAGTTCCTGAAAAGGGAAAAAAACACACAAAAAACAATCAAACATTAAAATAAGTATATATAATCTATTACATACCACATTGCTAGAATATAACATACAAGTATGTTATAGCCTGGGGTGATACAAAGTACGCTTATTAGATCAGGCAGGCATTAGACACTGAGGTTATGCAGGTAGCGTGAATGGTACTATTCCAACTTTTAATTATAACCTGTTCAAAATGGTGACCTAGGTGATTGAAAATTCTACTCAACGATGGGGAAAGAATAAAATTTTCAATAATTAAACGTCTTTTCTGGTAGCAGAATTCCTCAAATGAAAATAATCTTGGGATTATTCAGAACCTACATGCTAAATGTAATTTCTTTTAATGGTCTGGCAACAGAACCTTTAGCAAACCAACTCAGCATTATATATATAGATTAATAGAATAGTATCGACGCCACATGTCAATTGTCATTATTTGATCAAATAAATTGTGACACTGCAGATGTTTAGATTAACTGGTAAAGTAAGTCCTCTCAGTCTGAAGCCCAAAATCTTTCTAAAATTCAAGATAGCTCACCTGAGGATAAGGCGAAAAGTACCAAGGCTTTATTCGCCATCTTCAAACTCTATAAGATTGACATTTTTCATTAGTGTGATAATGTCATCATGATGAGCTACCATGCTGCCAGTTTGTCTTGGAGCGGTAGGGACATCTTGAGAATCTCCCTTAAAAAAATAGTTTCAAAATGAAATAACAGTAGAAACTCAATGGGAGCTAAAGACAGAGAATCTTCAGAAAAGAGAGCCCCTGTCGATCAAGTGTTTCGCCCTGAACTTCCTTACACTCTAAGGAGGCCGGGCCGGGCCGCACCTAGGTCATGACTCCTACGTACTCCTCTGGGATTTTTTTTGCTTTTTGGGGGTTCTTAATTTTGTCTTTTTTGTTGTTGGTCGTGGTCTGGTTTCAATCCCCGACCGGTCACACATCCAAGAACTGACCACGCTTGTTGTTGCTTGACTATTCTAGTTGGTCATTGCTTTTTGCCATCCATACCTAGTTGTCATTTTTATTGTATATGAAGCAAGCTCTCATTTCTTCTTGACCAGATCCAGCTGGAGTTCTATTCCGCTGTTTCTTATAACTTATAACAAAACCTACTACAAAATTCGGAAAATAAGCAATACATAGCGTTGGTGAAACTGTTTAAACACGCGAATCCACAAAATATGGGAAATGATCAAATGCCCGCTTCTTTTTGCGTTTTCATAAATATTGGAGGCCTTGATCAATAGAAAGGCTCAGTTACGCACATGATCTTAACACAGATTTCCGTTTTTCTTCCCGCCTCGGAAACTCTAGCCTTGGAAGTAAAGGAGTGGACTTAATTGGTTGAAATCTTTTAAAAAGTTCAACTCTAACCATGTAAGTCCATTTTGTGCACAACTGAAATTGAAATCCAAGAAGAGTAACACAGTGTGTGCAGTCCTGTTCGATGATCTATTACGGGTTTTTTTGCTCTGTTCTGTTACAGGGACTTACATGTTTAGACAGTTTCACCAATCATATTTATTATAGCATTCAGGCAAATAAGAAGATAAAGGAAGTCAGGTAAGTCACACCAACGCGTTGAAAATATTTCAAAATGGACTGTAGCGGTATTCGAAGATCGACTTATCAATCACCTATATCAACGATTTTAATGAGATTCAATTCTCTAAAGAAAAAAAAAAAGAAAAGAAAACAGAGGTAATAATAATAATGAATCAGATTTTTGCAAAATACAAAAAGACAAGATTTTGGTGACCATTCTATTGATGGAATCCACTGAAGTTTGACAGTGATAGATAAAGAGATCAAACTTATAGATATTGCCAGTTTTTTTAATGACCTCATTTCTCTTTTTTGTCATTTGGGTGGGCATTTTCTATGTTTTGAAAATTTTTCATTCAGGACTGAAATTGTCCAGTAGTAAAAACAGGTACTTTTTATCTTAAATTGAGAAATGAATGGATTATACTATTATCTCTGAACTTGCAACGTATTTTACTCAATTGTTTTGCTTACCAAACTTTGTAGTGTTTGGAACAGAAAGGGACAAAAATCTAGTAAACAAGACCAAAGGTTAATAAAAAATAATAATATTGTGAGATCGAAAGACTTATTCAGATATGATGCCAAGAAGATATGGATCATTTTTCTTTTTATCTCGATTTTTCCTGCCCAGAGCATATTAAAACTCAAACACAAATCTATTGAATTCACTTTCGTTTCAAAGACTCTTTAAAGTACCTTGGTGAAAATGGTCAATGTTCCCTCTTAGCCATGCACATGTGCGCGCACACACCATGGAGAAAAGGTGCGCACAGTTGAGAAATGTTTGCACATGGCAATGAAAAATAACAGTACGCACAAAATAAAAAGAACATCCATTTAATTACGTGCATAACTGGGATTTTTTCATCAAATTTTGCATAACCCCAAAAATGTACACACACAGACTACAACAAATTAGACGGAGCATGGAATGTGATGTAGAAATATTTCTATGGAACATTGTAAAATATGGGATGGTTAAAGAAGAAAAAAATTGCCTCTGTAAAGATCTTCAACCAAATAACCTAACTGGATTTGTTGCCTGCGAGTTTTTTTAGTCTATCAATGGCTCTGGTAAGGAAAGGCAATATACTCACATCCTCCTCGATTTTCCTCTTTCTGTTAGTAAAGGATCCTCCACCACCACCTATGTGAAGTTTCATGGCACCAGATCCATTGAGACCTAAACTCTGCATAGAACCGTTCTCAAACTAGAAGAAAAACATAGAAAGAAAGGAAATGACAGCCGTTTTATGAGTAAAAATGTATGCATTGTGAAAAGGCAGTTTATATCCGTCCATGAAAAATCACTGTTTAATATACAATATGTGAATAATCTAAATCATCTAGAATCTGTCAAAGTTTCACACAGCTGGAAATATTACAGTGGGTTCCTTTGTATTGCAGTTACTAGATGTATGTATGTCAGAACTTGATGCTTACATGGGAAACTTTGAGCGCTATGTGTTTCAAAGTTTTCTATTTGAGCTTTTTTTTATGTACTGATTCATAAATACTTGTAAAATGGAAACTTACATTTTGTGAGCTATTTTATACCATTTTTATCAAGGTTGATGGTCAAGCTTTTCTTATATTTCTATATTTGATCAAATGTAGGTATCAATAGCAATCAAAGGTACATAAATACAAGCACACCACCAAACATTCAGTGGGACCAAAAATCATTGCCCTATGTTTATTTACTGATTCTCGCAACAACAACAAAAACTATTCTGAGTGTCATGTTTTCTCAGAATGACAAAAAGACATAACTGACATAAAATATTCAATAAACGATTGTTTTGTTACTACAGGTAAGATTAATCAGGAAAAACACATCAAAATATCAATCATTAACTCATAGACTACCCAAGGTCCGACACAAGATTATGATGTGGGTACCCAAAAAAGTAGGGTGGTTTAAAACATTTGTAACTTTTTTATTTGCTATTATTTACTCTTTATTTTTTAAGCAGTGTTCACAAGAGATCAAACTTTATTTTGGCACCAATAAACATCAGCTATGTGTCATCAGTTTGTCTGAGTGGGGATGAGTGAAACAGTGAAATTGCAAAGCTAAAAATCTTTTTGGGGTGGAGACACCATTCACACAATACACTACTTCCATCAGTAAACAGATGAAAACAATGATTGGAAAACGATGAACGTAAACTGATCGAAAACAGTGCGGTCTATGCTGTTTCTGACTTGTAGATCTACTTGGAGTACTAGTGGTAGTAGTTGGTTTATATGTTGTCTAAGAAAACGAGTTTAGTCAAAGGCTTGCACTGCCAGCAGTAATAAAACCATAAAAAATCAACCATTCACACTACAGAGCTCGTTCCGGTATGAAACGGAAGAAGAATAAGCCTAGAAGATTCTCCTTACCACAATCATGTATACACGCGATCTTTCTATAGTTATGGCCCAACAATATTATGATCGCAAATGTGCGACAATTGTACGTAAGTGTAGCTTGATCGCACCCCTACAACAGTGGTAGTATATGAGTTACAGATGGCTCATTTTTTCTTATAATATTCTAAAAGAAAACAGAAAAGGCAAAGTGAAATTTCCTTTAATCTTCAAGTCACTTACAACTTCACGGTCAGGACTACTTGGGCGGGAGCTTGTGCCATTTACAGGCCTTGCAACTTGTGAGTTTTCTTTTTTAACAGGTGTCTTGACATCTTTTTTAGGCTGCTCCAGTCTGGTCAGGTCCATCCTTTCCTCCATGACCCATTCATCCAAACGTTTGTTGTCTTGTAAAAATTAATAAAAAAGATTACTTTGTTTCATTGAAATTTACCAACTCCACCATATGTGGTGATCTAGAGAGGAAACAGAAAGCATACCTGAAAACAGCAAATTCCCAAATTGTCTGAACATTGTTAGATTCCATACACGAACAAATAATCTACCTTTCAACAACATTTAAATCTATTTCTGAAGTCCCTTCAAATCCATGACACGTTAGATCTCTAGATCTAGAATCTATACGATGTCAATAATTACAAGATCCGTCAGCCCATTGAGGTAGAATTAATTACTCACATCCACAACTAAGGTGACTAAGGGTTTTTGGTAAGATTTATAATTTTTGCACGGACTGTCTTGGAAACAATTCAGAGATTTTAAACATGCACAAAGTGTTGTGATCTGCACACAGGACCTCCTTTTCATTGTCACTCCGATAGGACTAGGTGCCGATCTACCTACATGGACCAGGGGTGGATATTTTTCAACCATTCGATGCACAAACCCACGACCTTTTCATTGAGAGGCAAACGCCTCACCTCTGGACCACTGTGTGTCTCTCCTCCTCTCCCCCCACCCCAATCCTTGAGAAAGATGGAATGTGAAAAACATGACTTACATGGTTGATGAAAATAATTGCCTCTGACAAGTTAATTTTTACAGCTAAAATTGTAATAGTTACATGAATTCAATGCTGTCTTTCCTTTTAATAATTCAATATTTTTAACATGCAGTGCATGAATTGAGAAAAATTCATGGGTGGAAGTGAGCAGCATTCATTTGGTCTGAAAACCAACTCCCATAATATTTGAATTGGCCTGCGAGTCAACCATTATACCACCAAGAGAAATAATATTGAAGGAGATTTTATATTTGATATCATCAGTTGAATAATTTAAAACAGGAAAAAACATGAGGTAATGAGTACAAATTAAAAAGTGGACACATGGGGATACGGTGAGAAAGGCGAGCCGAAGACTGGCAGTTCACCAGTGTATTTGGCCCGCAATCCATCAACGACCGATAACCAACAAGGTCAGTACGAATAGCAGACTTTGACCCCTTGTAAAAATTCAGACCAGAAATGGAAATAAATTATACTTACAATCTTCATAATGAATGTAATACAAGGGCTTCCCATTGATGTCTTTGATGCTGAGAATCTCAGCAATATCTGTCGATATACAAAACTAAATATTCAAAAGCTGATCTTATAATGGCAAAACAGGCATTTTTGTAAGTAAAAGTAACTCAACCATCTGAATATAATATCAAACGAAAGATGCAATTGATTTGTTCTCATCTTTCATAAGTATTAAGAATAAAAATGAGTAAATATCTCTCCATGAGCTCAAATGGGTCATTTCAAAGAAAATGAAAGAGTTTACAGTTACTTATAGTAATAGCATCAGGCAGTTGAGGCTTTCCTGTCAATAATCTGTATCCTCTTTTCATCAAATATGTGTGTGTGTGGCAAGAAAGAGAGAGAAGGAGCTAGAGCTAGCTATGAAGAAGACAGGACTGAGCTGTCAAAAGAAACTTAATGTTGTATTATTGTGTACTATTATGTTTTGAAATTTAATAAAGTTCCATGTTCAGAAAATAAAACTTCTCTAAATTTCTTCAACATATAACATTATAGTTACAGTAAAAATATATTAATATTCTTCAATATATTTATATATATATATTTATATAATATATATATATATATATATATATATATATATATATATATATATATATATATATATATATATATATATATATATATATATATATATATTATACTCTAACTCTTATTCTTGCTTAGAATTTAGATATATATGTCTATTAAAATTATTAACATCATTCTTATAAAACATGAGTTGAGAGAATGGAAGAGTTTTGTCAATTGTCCTATGTGAGTATGTGTGTGTGTGTGTGTGTGTGTGATATTAGTGATAGATCTAGAGAAGCCTAAAATATTATTATCATTATTATAATAAAACTAAAACAGTGTTGTTATTGGATTTTATTGAAGGCATGGATTCATAGAAGAATCTAATATAGATATGGATATAGATCAAGATATATCTACAATGTATATTCTCAACAAGAAAAACGAGAAAAAAACAATCCCATTGTCGCAATAAGTGGATTAAATAATCTACAATGTGCATATGAGTGAGTGTGTGTGTGTGTGTACCTATGTGTAAAGAATATAGTGTAGACACATCCGAAGTTCATCTCTACTATTTCTGACAAAATGTTTACAAATTATTTGTCTCCCCTTTACAATCTTATTAATAGTTCAAAGGGACATAACAAATCTTGCATTTCGTTCACTTACGCCACCCATCTCCATTTGGGAGCAATACAGGCACATGACACCCTTCCACTAGTTCACCCTGCAAAGAGATGAAAAGATCAATGATTAATTGAGATATCAAAAAGGGTGTATCGTTATTATAAAGTTAAATTGCATAAAAATGTGTACAAATAAGTCGCCTTTGTGAGCTTCATCACAGACCTTCGCTTCCGCCATATTCACCATGTTGGACAGATTGGCTGAAGCTTATCGAACCAAAGAACAGCAAGCTTTCGCATTTACTGCCATTTTCATTTTCCCCCGCAAATGGACCATTGTGTACGAATTGGTTTTCTTTTCGTTATTATGACTTTGATAGATCTACAGTCGGCGTTTTTGTTATCGCGATTTTTATCCTTTCATATAGATTTACATTTGTATTCTTTTACATCATATAATTCCAGCGGGGTAAAATAAATGTATATATATCTAATACAAATTGGCAAGTTTAAAAATCTAGGTTGATGCCGTGTCGACAGTGCGGTCGCCGAAATGAGCACGAACACGTGCAGTTTCACATATTATTATGATATAATAATACTACATATAATAGGATAATGAAATTATCAAATACGGATAGAATCTAAATCTGCATTATATTATTATTATCGTAATGAATTAGGAGGTATTTTCTCACAAGACCTTTTCAACCTATACATTGTCATGTATATAGCGAAATCATCTTCCGTGAAATTGAAAACAAGAGAGGCGTAAGCATCGGTGGCGTTAACCTGACCAAAGATGATGCCGTGTGGTATGTACACCAGATGATGTCCAACAAATATTAGACAAATAAGTAGACTTTAGTGAGACAAAAGGATTGTTACTGAACGTGAAAAAAACAGAATGCATGAGTGGTAGCTTGTAAACAAGATAATAACCCGTCTTTCAATTTATCAAGTAGAGGAGAAACTATAAAACAAGTAACAAAGTTTAGATACCTCGCCACAATCATAACAAATAACAACAAAGACACCACCGAAATAAAGCAAAGGATAGTAAAACAAACATTCCATAATATTAGAGCTGTTGTCTCCAATTCAAACCTGAAAATAGACACGAAATTACAAACAGCGCAGACATGTGTCATTTCGTCACTATTAAATGCATGCGTAAGAAGAATATTAAAAATCCCCTGGACAGCAAGAGTAAGAAACATGGAAATTATAGTGAAAATTGGAAAAGAAAGAGAACTTATACAGAACAACAAGAAAAGGCAAATGCGACTTTTTGGCCATGTGTGGAACAAAATGAACAAGAAAATTAGCAACACCTGGATTCGCATAAGGAACAAGAGCTGATGGCAGACAATGCACCACATACGTAACGGCGTTAAGACAAAACACGTCTGATATCACAATCACCTCGGATTTTACAAGAAGTGCTGAAGACAGAACGACGTGGAGAGGAATGGTCGGCAACGTACTGAATAGCGCACGCCACAAATGATGATGAGGAAAAGTATGCTATGTACCAAGGGTACATAGTGACGCGAGAAGTGGTTGGACATCAACACGAAGACCTAAAAGCGACTCCTTCAAATGTTGACAAAAGAAATACCCCAGCACTAACCAAATGTTTCCAAAGATCTCTGTTTACATGCGAAATACCACAAATATGGAAGCATGTCTTTGTGCAACTAGTCTTCAAGAAAGACGACAAAAGCATGGTAGCAAATTACAGACCAATATCACTGACATGTATATGCTGCAAAATGCTTGAACACATCATTAGATCGATAGGCATTGAATCCCTAGAAGAGAACAACATCCTAAAGAATATACACCATGGGTTCCGCAAATGCCTCTCGTATGAAATCCAACTGATCTCAACCACAGCGGATCTAGCATTGGATGTGCTCAAGAGGTCGTCATAAATGGGGATAAATCAGAAACGGGGAATGTAACACTATACGGTTCAGTACTCGGCCCTACCCTCTTCCCCATCTACATCAACGACCTGGTAGACATCAAAGCCAACGTACGCCTCTGGTTTTTTTGTTTGTTTGTTTGTTTTGGAGGAGAAGTTGGAAGTTGCTTTCTTTTGTTTTATGGGTAGTTTTTTGTTTGTTTCTTTCTTTCGTTTTGTTTGTTTGTATTGTTTGTTTTGTCTTTGTTGGGTTTTTTTGTGTGGCTTTGAGGTTTTATTGTTAACGTTTTAATCATGATACCGTGGCATTTGAAGCGACTCAATTGTTTTGTTTTAATCAAAAGTATATTATTATATAATAATGTTTAAACGTCAGCAAAACGTACGGCTAAAAAACAACACACTAAAGAAACAACACATACTGTGTATTCTGGAAAAAAACGACAGACACATTGTTATGATTTTTACGCTGAGTTCATCCAGTGTAAGAAGATAGTAGTCCTCCACCAGACCTTTCCTTCTTCTAGTGCCCTTTGCTTTCCTTTGCCTTTCTTCTCCGTGTCGTTGGACATCCTCTCTCTACTTGCGATTACTACTTTTTAGGTCTCCTCGTTGATGTCCAACCACTTCTCGTGTCACTATGTCCTTCAAGCAGTAAGAGTCTTCTACTTCTTTCCTGTTTGCTTGTTTTCTTTGGAGTAAACAACTTGCTTCATCTCAGAGGAGTAACTATGGCGGTCATCTCAGGGTTCGCTTAGCTGACCAATATTACTGACGACTGTCCAGGCACAACATAAAGTATACACCTTTTAAGAAATCAAAAAGCTTCCGTAAATATTTGTAAATATTTTT
Organism: Doris montereyensis; assembly: GCA_037039925.1. Lineage (NCBI taxonomy): Eukaryota > Metazoa > Mollusca > Gastropoda > Nudibranchia > Dorididae > Doris > Doris montereyensis. The sequence continues at coordinate 184,694 of JAXRKP010000385.1, read as the reverse complement.
AAAATACAGCCAATGTGTTAAAAATCTGATATTTTTTTAGTAGGCCTGCTCAAGATCTGTCGATATATTCCAATTTCTTATCAGAAACGAAAAAATAGTTTCAAGATCATTATTCCGAAAGAGCTTATAAATGCTTCCTTCGGAATAATATTTCACTCGTAATTCGATCAGGTCATCTACAACTTATGGTAAACAAAGACAAAGCTAAAAGGTGGATTTGTATCTCTATCCCTACCAATAAGGCTCACCGACTGTCCATCATTTATCCCCAGAAGACCATTTCATTCAAAGTCTTCAATTCTCAATTCAAGAAAGATGGGGCGAGCATCAAACCTGTTAGAAGAATTTTCGTACTAACACTCTGACAAGATCTGGGGAGCTACCTATAGCTGAGTATTTTCTCATTCACACATGAGTCAAGTGAGGAAAGTAGAGTGAAGTACATTTCTTAGAGTACAACATTGTGAGGAAAGAAAAAGAATCCTACCCACCTGCCGTCGTCGTGATTACCGGCTCACAACATTGCTAGGAAGCTAAATGCATTGAAACAGTGTCGTCGTGATTACCGGCTCACAACACTACGGTTCAGCTACAATGCATTGAAACAGTGTCGTCGTGATTACCGGCTCACAACACTACGGTTCAGCTACAACGCCTTGAAACAGTGTCGTCTAGATCTACAACTAGTATGATTACCAGCTCACAACACTACGGTTCAGCTCAACGCCTTGTTATAAATCGATGTGTCCCCAGCTCACAACATTTTGGTTTGGCGTCATGTTCACGGTCATGTTTTACGCCTGAACCAGTTGTTTTAGTTTTGTTTTGGTTTAGCTCACAACGGGGTGGATTGGGGGGGTACACTTCTAATTTGGATAAACAAGGAGCCACAGTGGAGTGAAGTCAAAGGCGAAATATGACAATAAGTGACAACTCCACTAATAAAGTCAGAGTTTTACTTTGACGTTTCGGGTTTAACCCTTCGTTTAGACAACAAACGAGAAATATTTAGAATCTAGATTTGGATAATACCTCCGGCATCACACAATGAGTGAAGTCATAAAGGCGAAATATGACAATAAGTGACAACTCCACTAATAAAGACAGAGCAAACACGCACGAAGGAGAAGGTGACGTTTCAGTGATGTTAACCGTCAGACAACAAACGAGAAATAAGGTTCAGAATCTAGATCTAATAAAAATATCCGGCATCACACAATGTGATGTCAGAAAAAAAAAGGAGAAAGGAGAAAATATTTGTGAAGGAAAAAACAGTGATGTTCAGAAACGTAGCAGTGTCGGGGGGATTACCAGCTCAAAAAGAGCTACAACTAGTACAACGCCTTGTTCAGATCTAGAATTATAAATAGAAAATATGAAAATAAGAAGTAATAAAGAGAGAGAAGGAGATAGAGAGAAAATATTTGTGAGAGAGAGACTATTACCGGAGAGAGTGTCGTCGTGATTAGAGTTCAGAGAGAGAGACAACCTATTTGTCAGCGTGAACTAGTACAACGCCACTTGCCAGTAATACTTATCATAAGGAGAGTGAAGTCCAACCAGTGTCAAATATGACAATACGTCTAGTCAACTCCACTAATAAAGACAGAGAAAGACTATGACGTTTCAGAGAGAGCTGACCAATATTACTGACGACTCAGACAACAAACGAGAAATATTTTCTTCTAGATATAAGTAAATATATAAGGATCACAGTGGATGTGATGTCAAAAGAAATATGACAATAAGTGACAACTCCAAAGAAAGAAAGAGCAAACACAATGATGTTAAGAAACGTAACAGTGTTCGTCAGACAACAAGAGCGAGAAATATTTAGAATAAGATCTAAGTAATACCTCCGGAATGAAATGTGATGTCAATAAGAAAAACAAAAGGAAAGTGAAAAAGGCAAGTGAAGAAACGTAACAGTGTGGGGGGGGAAAAAAATATGAGAGTGGAAGGTTCAGATCTAGAATGAAATAAAAATATGAAAATAAGTAAGTAATAAAAGGTGAGAAGGAGATAGAGAGAATTTTATCGTACGTTTTTGCTGACGTTTAAACATTATTATATAATAATATGCTTTTGTTAATATAAGGATATAATATTATTTCATTAGCTGACGTAATGGTAAGAAACTGCGCCAAGATGCTTCCGGTAAATGAACGTAAAAGAAATAAAAATACAAAATAAAATTTGTAAAAAGTGTAGATACCTACCATTGAGTATGCTACCATAGGCGGACTAGGGATAATGAGATATCGGGTTCGTATCCTAGTAAAAACTTGTGTTCCTTGGTAAAACACACTTAACAACATGCATTTTCCCCACTCTATCCAGGTGAAAATGGGTACAAGCACTAGCTTCAAAATAAAAACCTGCACGAGACTAGCGTCCTGGCCAGGGGTGACTATCATTACTTGTTCCACTTCACGCTATTGAAATCGGGATAAGCTCCGGCTCTGTGGGCCGCAATGGCCTTCTAGGAACTAAAGAACTTTATTATATAACTTTTTTATTTGTTTTTCCTCCCATTTCTTTGACATTTTCTATGGTGTGCGAGTCTAATTTTCTTTTTCTCCAAATATAAATTCAGCAGCGATATCAAGGCGACAGGAAGAGAGGACACACGATTCTCTTACTCGTTATTTTGTGTATACCGGTAATGAAAGTCCATCAATGTTTTCTTTGTAGCTGTCTTGCTCTCAGTCTTATAATTCCAGCATAAATAGGAAATTAGATAAATTTCTTTTTTCCATCGCAACGTAATGGACGTGACACATTTATAGCATGTGCATTTGGACATGGACTACGATCTAAATCTTATCTCAATCGCCAGTTCTCTGGTTGATCTGGGTCAACTGTTTGTTGGATTTCTCGCATTACGTTCAATAATACTAATATACAAGCATGTAACATCCCGGGTGATACCAAGTACGATTATTAAATTGGGTCAGTTTTCGATACTGAGGTTACACGGGTAGGCAGGAACTAATCCAACTTTTTAATTATAAAAGCTGTTCAAAATGGCGACCCTAGATGAATGAAAATTTTCTACTCAAAGACGAGGAAACAATGAAATGTTAAAAAAATAAGCGTCGCTTCTGGTAGAAAACTTCCTGAAATGCAAACGATCTTAAGATCATTTAGAACATGCATGCAAACTATGGTTGCTTTTAGTGGACTGGCAGCAGAGCCTTTGACGAACTAAGTACGACCAAGTCAGAATTATGTATTGCATGTATAATACAAGTATGCTACACCTCAGATGCTACCAAAACGATTATTAGATCGGATCAGTAATCGATACTGAGTTTATGAAGGTAGGCGTGAACAGTACTATTCCAATTTTTTAATCATAAAAGCTGTTCAAAAATGGCGACCTAGGTGAATGAGAATTCTACTCAACGACGGGAAAACAATGACATTTTCAATTATTAAACGTCACTTTTGGTAGAAGAATTTCTCATATGAAAACAATCTTGGGCTTATTTAGAACCTACATGTAAAATATAGTTACTCTTAATGGCCTGGCGACAGAGTCAATAAAGAATGACCAACTCAGAATTATAGATATAAATGTAGATTATATGCATTTTATATCGAGTCTTTGATTTCACCTTCCTCAATTCTCCTCTTTAGGTGATTGAGATCCAGCACTGGAGTTCTTTTTTAAAGAAACAAAAGAAACAAAAGCAAACAATGATAAGAATTACAACAGCCAATCAGAAACCTCCACAGAAACAAAACATTTTAAATGTGTGACGTCAAGGGTGTCATGGGGTGGATCAGTCCAGCGACCTGGGGCCTACGTGTCAACAAAGTTCCTGACATCTCTGCCTCACTGCGTGTTGATATTTTTTGTTTTACCGAGAGCTAAAAAACCCAAATAACATAATGACATAAAAATAAAAGCCCTATTCAACTTTTTATATTCATAAAATAACATCATATTTGACCATTTAGCGCTTTGAAGCCTTTTTTTCCGTGGAAAGCGCTGTATAAATAATCTTTTCTTCTACTTCTTCTTATTTGTATAATCATCTGCGATCAAGACGCTACTGGGTAAATACTAAACTGAGGAATAAGTGACAAAAATTAACTGTACGTGTATGTGTAATGTGTCTGCAGTGATAGAAGAAAAAAATAAGTGCAATTAAATGTAAATATGTGCATACACTTCCTACAACAACAACAAAAAACCTAACAAACCACACAAATTAAGAAGAGGGGAGAACAAATTAAAACAAAGCAAGACAGAGCGATGATTTATCAATATTCTCGTAAGTTGGCCAATCAGAACCTTTCAACTTTCAATACTTTCATAAGACATGGAGAGCATTTTGTAACACATTGCAATACAAAATAGATAACGTTGCTATTGATACGAGTTGTCATTTTGCCTTGCGTTTCAAAAACAGTTAGATTGACATATTTGCCATATACATGACATTTTGTATTATTATTTTTATGTCAAATCTATTGGTGACAATCAATGGATGGAAAAGGACCACATTTATATCATTCATAATTCATTTAACATCGACATACTGTTGTTAAAATAATTGGAATTTGAACTCTAAGAAGGAACATTATCATGCCTCATCTAAATCTGGCAAAAGCTATGATGTAACTTATCAGTTCTGACGTGCATGGAATTGCCGCTCTGACTTCTTAGTTAGATGGAAGAAATGCACGATTACATCGGGGCTGTATTCGCATTTAAATTCAACTTCAAAATGGAGGAGAGTCAACTTTTTCGGATCTCTGCTATTGTTTTCCTTTCTGTGACTGTGATCATGCTCGGCTGTCCTGATACTGTAAGTCTATTAAGTATTGGTTTGATGTTAACATGAATAATTTAATAGCAATGGGTTTTTTAATGATTGCAAAATGCTGTCTTGCCCGAGGAAGATTATAATATTATGTACTACATGTAGTTCATCCAGGGCCATTACGGCCCATGGAGTCGGAGTTTATCCTGGTTTCTATAGCGTGAAGTGGAACAGATGTGATAATAATCACCCCTGGACAGGACGTTGGTCTGACGCAGATTTTTACTCCCAAGCTAGTGCTTGTACCCATTTTGCACCTGGGTCGAGAGGGGGAATGCGCGTTAATCTTTCCCAAGGAACACAACGTCGGGCCTGAGTTTGCCAGGAACCACTCGGCCACCGACACCACATAGTATTACGTGTAGTAGTACACATTATATGGCACACATAAAATGAAGGCAAACGTGAATCCCCATGTACACATTGCTATTGTAAACGCTAGACACCGGTCTTCCGCACGATCAGGTCGGGCAGAAAGCCTCAACTCTTACTGTGGAACAATGCCATACATAAAGTCACATAGCATTAGCATACATAATATAATACTGGACAAACGCAACATTTTACTCAAACACTCATAAAAAATGAACCATTGTATAGAATGTTATGAATATTTATGATGGTTTCATTCTTTGATTCAAGCATATCAAATTTCATTCGGATATCTCTCAAAACCACAGTGTTGTGATAAAGGATCATAGTCCAACCCTTGCATTGGGAAAACTGAGTTCTTGTATTACATTGTATAATTATAGCGCTTAATTAAATGCAACCCGGAGCTCTCCCAACTGAACCTGAGTCCTACCCACTGCACAACAATGTTGCAGCAGGATTCACCATCATCATAGAATATCCAATGTAAGGTTTGTGCATTTGTTTTCCATATTTCAACCGGTTACTTATCATTTGGATAGTCTATAGCTATCCAATTGTAAGGTGTTTGCAGTCTTCCATATTTCAACCGGTTACTTATCATTTGGATAGTCTACTAGCAAAGTAGCTATTAGATTTAGAAAAAGAAAATTCGTTTGCCACCAACCTTGTTTCACTCGAGCGGGTCGTCTCGTCTCTGAAACGTTGCACTATTGTGGTGGTATTCTCACATCGTCAGCTTCAGTTGTTTTCTTGTTGTTGGTACCCATATTTTCTTTTTACATTTTCAGTTTCTTCCCTTTTCTCGATCAGTCAGTTAAATAATAATATTGTAGACTCATCGCAAGCAAGATTATCACTCATGTCTTGCATCGAAAAGCCCGACTCGTGCAGAATAAGCTCTTGATGCTTCACCATTCCCGAAAGATCAGTCACACTGCACAGCAGCAGACAAAATAATTTGACATAATAAACTGCTGTAAATGATCTTTGCTTTAAAAAAAACCCACGAAAACATTCATACAAACATCCGCGTAACATTGATGACTTTGTGGTGCAACAATGTTTCATGAAAACGAGCTATGGTATGACTGACTGTGTTGATTTTATTCATCTCGGGAGAGTACCGCATTGTATTTAAATTTAAGCGCTGTAACTATAATACAAGAATTCGTTGTGGGTTTTTTTTTTCAAATGGAAGGATTCTTTATCACAACTTAGCGGTTTTAAAAGTAAATGACACCCAACTGAAAATTTGGCAAGATTTGAGTCAAACAATGCACCAATACCATTATAAATATTCGTAACATTTTATTTAGCGGTTCACGTTTAATGAGTGTTCGAGTTTGAGTAAAATGTTGTTGCGTTTCATCTTTTGCCAAGTACATGTATATAATATATTATTATACGCCTACAACTTACAACTGGCATTGTGGCTTAAAGGATAGGCCTACAACTTACATTGTGGCTTACAGGATAGGCCTACAACTTACATTGTGGCTTACAGGATAGGCCTACAACTTACAACTGGCATTGTCGCTTAAAGGATAGGCTTACAACTTACAACTGGCATTGTGGCTTATGGGATATGCCTACAACTTACAACTGGCATTGTAGCTTAAAGGATAGGCCTACAACTTACAACTGGCATTGTGGCTTATAGGATAGGCCTACAACTTACAACTGGCATTGTGGCTTATAGGATAGGCCTACAGCTTACAACTGGCACTGTGGCTTAAGGGATAGGCATGCAATTGCAGTAAGTCAGTTAGCCCAAATTTGATCCTGTCGAGCACATGTCAATTATTATATACCTGTACAATGTACCTGGGAAACACCTTCAGATAAAAGTCTGACTGCTACGGCTTTGATGAAGACGAAGAAGACGAGTGAGGCGGATGAGGAGGAGCATGGTTGTGGTTTTGATTTCACCCACATCCATAACTAAGGTAATCTTAGGGGTTTTGGTAGATTTTTAATTTTGCCCAGACCGCCCTGTAAACAACCAAGGATCTTTAACTACGTGCACAGAGTGTTGTGATTTCCTTTTTATGGTCGGTTTTGATGGAACTGGGTGTCTATCTATTTACCTGGATCAGGGTCCTGGGGGGAGATTTACTCCACACAATAAATGTACGACCACCGGCAAGGTTTGAACTCTTGACCATTTGGTTGGGAGGCCGACACCTCTGGACCGCCGAGGCCCCCAAGAAGGAGCGAAAAAAGAATAAGACAAAGAAGAAGAAGAAGGAGAAGAAGTAGAAGATTTGTTTCTTTGAAGTTTACCCTGTCCACCATTGCGGTGATCTCAGGGTGAATTAAGAGGAAACAGCAAGATGAAAGATAAGTGAAAGAAAAAGGAAAGGAAAGAAGTAGGACCTATCAGCAGAGTTTGCGTAGAAAAGAAGAAAAAGTAGAATTAAAAGGAAAAAAAGAAGAAACAGAAGAAGAAAAAGAAGAAAAAAAGGCGTCAACGGGTGTATTCTGTATGTGTTGCAAATTGTGACAGTTTCTGTTTTTACATAAAAATTTGAAATGTTGATGCACAAACATGTATTATTAATTAATATTATATTATAATACAATCAAGCAACAACCGTTACACATTTCTTGTGTTAAATGCAAGCTATGCTTGAATTCTGAAAACATTGGCTGGTGTCTGACTGTGTATGTATTGTGTTATAAAACTAACAAAATAAGCGGTTACTGAGTAAGTCAATATGATTATGAATTCATTGTTGGTTTGTTTTATTCATTGATTTATATTCTCAGTTGTCAAACATTTCTACTTACCTTGCATAAATCATGGAGGAAATGAGTGATAGTTTTTACTAATACATTTAAAAAAAAATGAGTATAAAGTATTATAATGACTAGATACGCATTGACAACTAAAACTTAAAAATGTCTTTACTCCCAATTGCAGGCTTCCGCACTGATATGGCAAAACATCTCTTGTGATTATCCACCCCAACAACCTGATATCATAGAAAACTATTTGGACTTGAAAATGATCCTTCAACTAACATGTAAGTTCAATTTTTCTCCAAACTCTTATGTACGAGAGCAAATAACTTTTGTTAATCTAATAAATAAGAGGGCATACCTCACATTTTGGAAACATGTAATAACCATATAAGCCCAGACACTACTCTATAATATAAAGAGACAGAATCTAAGAAGATACATGTATCATAGACTTTTTAGTATATTTTACCCACATCCATATCTAAGGTGATATCGGGGGTTTTAGTAGGATTTGTAAATTTTGCCCCGACTGCCCTGTTAACAGCCAAGGGATCTTTAATGTGCACATAGTGTTGTGATCTGCACATGGGACCTCCTTTTTACCATCCGTCTCTGATGGGACTAAGTGTTGATCCAACCTACCTGCAACAGGGGGTATGTTTTATTTTTAAAAATCGAGAAAAACTTTTTCAACCATCGAGGCTTGAACCTACAACCTTTAGTTAGGTTAAGAAGCCGACACCTTCCCTCTGGACTACAGGGTCGCCTCGCATTATGTACACCTTAAACATCATCAGACTCTTGAAGAACATATTTTAGAAACATAAATTGAAGGCAAAAGAAGACCAACTAGATGGTGGGAACAGGATATAAGATTAGCTTTGAAACACAACAGAGTCAGGACGAATGGCAACAAATCGTGCGAAAGAAGATTCAAAACGCAACATCCGATCAACGGACACGCTACGGATGATGATGTTTGTAGATGTACACAGTATTTTTGACACATATATAACAATCTTTGGATGAGACAATAATGTTAATCATATGACTGTTCGAATGATTAATTTTGAGTAATGACTTTTTTCGATGTTACCGCCATAAGGTTATATTCATATGACTGATTGAAACAATAACTCTAATGGCTTCAATATCAATTGTTACAATCATAGTTATTGAAATAATGTATTCATCTGTTTCCTTCATCAGTACCAAGCAATGATAATGACCCATGCATTGATCAGACTGACTGCGACCCATATGGCATTTACATATGCAAATCACACAAGAAATGGTCCAAAAATGTTGTGCTGAATACTGCGGCTTTTGTCACTGATGTCACAATGGACGAAAAGCTTTGTCATTGTCAATGTGCATTGATATGTTTTAAAGATGTTTTCTATACAACCACAATGTAATACATTTGTACTACTAGAAATTAAAACATCAATAAAGTTGCATGAGCAAACCAAGACCTGATTAAAGTTAAATACAATTTATCTGGTAAATACATGTGTATCCATTTGTTTACTGTTTAATTGAAACTTACCCCATCCACCATCGTGTTGATCTCAGGGTGAATTAAGAGGAAACAGCAAGATAAAAGATAAGTGAAAAAGTAAAAGGAAAGAAGTACTGCCCGCTGTGTATCCATTCTACACTATAACTGTGATATATTCCTGTAAAATTTCAAATTGTTATTATTGAAATTTACTCCATCCACCGTAAGCAATGCAATTATCTCATCGTAAAATTGAAAGGAAACAGCAAGATGAAAGATAAGTGAAAGAGGGAAAGAAAAAACGTAGGACCTGCCAGAAACACTCACCAACCACCCACAAAATTTCCATAAGGATGAAAGGCTTTGTCATTGCCAACACGAAAGAGGCACTCCTCATTTTAACACAACACGAGTACTGTAGAATATTGTAAAAGAAGATATTATGCAAATTGTAAGATATGAGTGTGCCATGGAAAGGGACTCATTATAAATAAAATAATCTCCAGCACAAATAAAAAAGTTCCTTCAAGTTCAAGACCAATTAGGCTTGTACAGCTGGAGCTCATCCCGGTTTCTATAGCGTGAATTGAAAACGGGGATAATAATCACACCCTGGACAGGATGCTAGTCTGATACAGGTTTTTACTCCTAAGCTAGTGCTTGTCTAGTATCCATTTGCACCTGGGTTGAGTGGGGAAAATGTGTCTTAAGTTTCTTTCCAAGTAAGGAACACAATGTAGGACCTAGCTTGGCCAGGGTTCAAACTCGGGACCTCATGATCCCAAGTCTGGCAGCCTACCCATGGCCACTCCAGTACAAATGGTCGAACCAAAATTATTTGAGGACATGTATGTATTAAGTCTGAATGAAGACAAGATCTCGACTTACATCTGGTGTCATGCAATTCAAATTTACATCTCATTGTTTCACCTCTCCCTTAAATATAAGAATAAGATCTGCAATAAGAATAAAATTAGTCCACTATCATTAGTAAACTTGATTATTCATTTGTCTTTTGCCCATCAATAATGGAAAACATCTTGCTCGACTCCATTGCACTGGATTCGTTGGTTATAAATGATCAAATAGTTGAATACAAGATATTTGCTCTGACACTGACAAGGTTTAAAGCCTTAGACATTCTAATATTAACCGACCGTTTTTCTAGAAAAGATTTTCCGACACATCTACACCGATTTTTCATTCAGACCCAGAATGCATTTCCTATAAAAACAAAGTGCAATAAAGGATCCAATACTGTTTCACAACTCTCAATGTCTTGTCATAGTTGAAGCGATGTCAGCATATCATAAGACTGTATCAGTGTCGAGATGGTATATGTTTACAAATAAAAATCCTATGACCTTTAACATGTTTTATAAATACAATGTACAAGGCATATGTAGGTATTGACTATAGAAGTATTAGGTGAAATATGACAATAAGTGACAACTCCACTAATAAAGACAGAACAAACCTTCCATTCTCGCTCCTTCTTCACACCCCCCTCTACTACGTTTTTTATCATCACTGTCTTTTTTTTTCTTTCTTTCTCCTTTCTGTTTTTCTTCTGACATCACATTGTGTGATGCCTGAGGTAACTTAGATCTAGATTCTAGATATTTCTCGTCTGTTGTCTGACGAAGGGTTATACCCGAAACGTCACGTGTTTGTTCTGATTTATTAGTGGAGTTGTCACTTATTGTCATATTTCGCCTTTGACTTCCACTGTGGCTCCTTCGTATTATAGAAGTATTAGAAGTTCCACTCAGTTTATTGGTAGACACTCCATATGCTGTTAACATTAGGATATTATTAAAACAGGTTTCATATTCGATATACATCACTGAGCTATTCTGACTTCCCGATTGTTGGGTCATATTGGTTCATCTATCCATTTCACAGGGTAGAGGTGACCAAATTTTAGTGTTCAACAATCCTAGAATAGTGCGGCATTGTCTGTGTTATCGTAAAAAATTGTATCAACATCAGCCACTTGTTTTGGTTTGCTCTGCACCTGTTTCCACAATAATGTTCAACTAAATCTATGTCAATTGGGTTTTTAAATACATAAGATATCTTTACTATGATAGTAAGAAAGATGGCCTTGCAATCACTCATATGGACTGAAGTGATTCTACGAACTCAACTCTTTCATTTATTGGAAATTTCTTTAGACTCCAATTTTGATTGCATGACTTTTTGATCATTTCTATAATTTGTGTTTTCTTTGCAACATGCACACTAAAAGCCTTCTTTCGCAATCAATCAAGACAAATCTACTGCATGAATATGAATGAAAATGTTCAAAGGTAAGTTGTCATGCACACAAATGAGAAAAAAACTCCTTTTGACCACTCCCCTACAGTTACACACACATGCAATCGTGTATGCACACTATAATCTAAACACATATTTGCACATTGCAACAGAAGTATCTGCCTTCGAATACATGCATATCTTCGCTTCCGTGATTGTATCAGGTTATAAAACAAGTACACTCCTTCATACATTTCAAAACACCTGCAAGTTCATAACATAAGTGTGTAAATATAAATATATGTATATAATACACAGCAGTATATCAAAATCAGTGTGGACAAACAGTTCCTTCAGAGTATGCATGATGACAGTATACTACAGAGGTGAAGGTTTGGTAAATTCAGTACATGTAACAATTAATACTTCAATAGACCTTTTGTTTTAGAATAAGTTCATCTTGGTTGTTAAGTACACTAAAAATAGAAAAAGAACATCACACTCAAATTCAAACTGAGTCACAATTAAGAATGTTGATTTATGACAAATGACGGAGAGACTAACAACAATTTTATGAAGAAACATGCTTTATTAAGCCTCTTTTCATATGAGAATCATGAATGTATAAGGAACAAAACAAACAAACAAAACATAGATAAAAAAATAACGAAAAAAATTACAAAAAACCAAAACAAAAATGATTCTTACTACAAATCAATTCACTCACTTTGGACAGTCTTCTGATACCACATATCACTGCACAAATAGTTTTGACTCGCCCTTCACACTTATTTCAATTTCACATTTTATGAGAAAACAAGACACACAACAAAATTAACAAATTTTGTTAAAAATAAGAGGTGATTAATCCTTCTCAGCAATGGAAGAAAGGTAAACATCAATTTCACTGTCAGTCAGAACCCTGTGGGATAAACAAAAAAGTAGTAAATGAAACATGTGTGAAATTTAATGTATTGGACAAATACAAAAGCATGGTTAAATGTTTTAAAAAACGTAGCAAACCTGCAATCAGATAATCAAAATTCAGGATTTGAGTTACATCTATGTCCCAAATTCTTCTCATAGAAACTAAGAACATGACCATATTTGAATTGACAATTCATTTGGGTTTTAACAAAGTTTAAAGAGATAAGTAATGAAATAACAAGAATTTCAACCCATTAACTTTAAAACAGAAGAAGACAATACACGACTGATTGATTTACATTTACCTCGTCCATCATACCCTGAGATCACCGCCATGGTGGACAGGGTTGACTTCAAATAAATAAATAAATAAATCATCCACCACATATAGTGATGTCAGGATGAATTACGAGCAAACAGCAAGTGAAAGAGTAAAAAGAATAGGACCTATCAGTAGCACCCGCCAACACAGATGATAATACATTTGAAAAAAATGTTATTATGTCACTATGACCATACCAAAGTTCTCTGTCCAAAGACAAATACAGCAATTATTTATATTCACAAATTATGTGATATCTAACATGACAAGTAATGCTTTCACTATGCTTCTGACTATGTGTTTTATAGATCTAGAAAAGGCGTTTTGACACTATGAGGAGGGATGAACTATGGCATTCCTTAAAAGAACACAATATAGGGGTGAGACAGGGTTGTTATCTAAATCCTCTTTTGTTTATCACATTTACAGATTCAGTCGCAAAGGCATCCTCAAAAATGAAGAAAAGGAATGTAGGTATGTGGAAGCTCAAACCAGTAAATGTATCAATGCTTTCATTTGCCGATGACTTAGTTCTGTTTGGAAAATCAGAAAGTGACCTTCAGTTGAATATCAACATTATGAACTAAATAAAGGAGGAATGAGAGTAAATGCAAAGAAAACCAAAACAATGCTAGTAACTAGGGAAGCTAAAACACAAAACCTTAAATTGGGCAGGGAGAATTTAGAACAAGTTCACAGCTACAATTACCTAGGAGTAATGATTAACTCTGAGGGAAAACTAAGAAGAAATCAGCCAGAGAATCCAAAAGGCAAGTGCAATATATAACTATCTAGGAAAGGCATTTGTGGGAAACAAGAATTGTCAACAAAAACCAAAATGGCAGTATACAACACAGTTTATTGTCCTACTCTCCTCTATGGCAGTGAAACCTGGACCGTAGATAGTAGAGAATACAGTAGAGTACAGGCAGCTGAAATGAAATATCTAAGAAGAGTAGTAGGGAAAACTAAAAGAGACAAAATCAGAAACACAACAATAAGAGATCAAACCAAAGCAGATGGCATAAAAACTAAGATAGAAACAAGTCAATTGAGATGGCTTGGACATGTAAACAGAATGAATGATAATAGAACAGCTAAATCAGTATACAGTGCTAAAAACCAAGGTAAAAAACCAAAAGGCAGACCTTGGAGAAAGTGGGAAGAAGATATAAAAGAGGCATTGAAGAATACAAATTTAACATTTTTGGAAGGAAACAGAAAATGCCAGGACAGGGCACCCTGGAGAAAAAATCATCTCGGGCATCTGAACCCGTTCACCGAAAGGTAGAATTGAAACTGATAAAGAAAGAAAGAAAAGAAAGTCCCTGTGTCAGTCATGTCATAGATCTAGGGTTTATTCACCCAACAGTTGTCTGTTCAATCACGCAGTTCAAGGCAAAGTGAAGGGACACATTCATATGAGACCTGATCACCAGTTGCCAGTCATCTACCTTCAAAAACAGCCTGCATGTGTATGTCTTAACAGATGACAATCGATTGAAAGGCACTGTATAGTCATAACTGGCGCATATTTTATTTTCCTATCTGCCCACCTGTCCAAACATTTATTTAACCCCCCCCTAAATAAATATCCACCACCCACCCAAATCAATAACAACACACAGTAAGCTTGATAACCAAAATCTATTAATAATTTAATTTAAAAAAATGAAAAATGTCAGTAAAAAGCCATACCTGTATTTTGGATTATCTTTAGACACAATGCCTACTTCAATTTCTGATGCTTTAAAGTCTGCAGATAAAACTGTAGACAGGCAGGTAATGGCAATCTGGGGACAAAACCAAATCATGTAAAACAAAAAAACAACTAGCCAGGATCATATTTAATTTTTTATCATATAAACAATACTGTTTTAATGCTTATTGGAGTGGGAGCTTGATATAAACACTATAAATATGCCGGATATAAAATATAGACAGCGTAACTAATATAGATTTGTAAACATTACTGGCCCGCTGGAACTAGTGGCATGACTTAAAGAACACTGAAAATAAGCCATTTGACAAAAGTAACAGAACTTTGTTGATTAATATACACAAAAACAAATACCTCCACAGCCTCATTGTTTGTGAATTCATTCTTCTTCTTAATCTTCTTTTCCAAGAAGCTGTTGGCCTCTAGCTGCTTAACACCAGCTGCAGTGGCCTTGAAGCCACAGTAATATCCTGCAGGGTCAGTCTTGAACACTTGGGGTCCATTTTCCTCATCAAAGCCAATCAAAATCATGCCTTATAAAGGGTGAAAGAGAAACAGAGAGCAGTAAAAAAAAAGACATACACTCATACATGTTAAACACCTAAAGCAGTTAACAAGGTAAACCAGGATAACATAAAGATAGAGAAATGATCAAGGGTTCATTTTTTCTGCAAGTTAAAAAAAACAAACATATCCTTTGACAGCTCATTAGAAATCATTTGTTTTATGTAGGTAATCTGTTAGTCATGATTAATTGATTGTAGATTGGCTATCTAAATTAAAGTTAAAGTAAAAGTAAAAGGCTTTAGAAGCTGTATACTTCTAGTCAATCCTGGGACTACTTGGAGCAAGAGTGAATTCCGTGAGTAAACCAAAATCATACCATAATTTCTGACAATCAAATAATAATGTCCGGTGCCTATCATAATATACAACTATACAATCAATGGCGATTTTTATGATTTATTTGTAATTTACCAATGAAAGAATTTTAGAACATAGCTTATACTGACTTAGTGTCATTGAATGCTTCTTTTGCCAGCAGAACTATCAATGCTAGGATTCTGGTGCATAATTTTTAATGGATTTAGAGCCATTGAATACTTCTTCCCTTCCCTCATAAAAGTATCTACTATAGGTTCCTTGTAGTAAAATTTAAAATAAGAAGAAGAATATTATTTTTTTAGCCAAAAATAAAACAACAAAAAAGAATACTTACAACATCCCAAAGGGCGCATTTCAGCACTTTGAGTATAGACTTGGTTGATGTCTGCAACTCTCTTGCACAACATGTCCACAGGAATGTCATAGCCATAAGTATATTTATACTTGGCAGCCTCATATCTTGCTCTCTGTACTTGAGATCTGCTGTCCGCTGTATTAATTTTTAAAAATATAATTAGAAACGTTTTCTGTGTGCAATATATACAACATAAACAGAGAAGTCCCATTTACATTGGTTTAATAATGAAAGGTTGTAACGGTTAATAAGTCATTAATAGTAGACCAACCCTGATATGAAATAAAGATCTTTTTCAAAACTATTCTTTAAAGCATTCTTGTGTAAACCATGCTAATATCGTATCAGCTTATAAATGTAAATTAAACCAGTCAAAATTAAATCCAGTAAGCTCAAGATAAATAAAAAAGAAAACTACTCTTTGTATGTAAACATTATTTCATATATTTTTTAATGAGACCACATTTTAAGCTTACCAATCATGCCTGTCATAACACAACCAATGGTGTCTGTCAGTTTGTATAGGTGAGTAACCGTGCCAGCATCAAGGAGTTTATCCTGTGAAATGAAAAGTTCTACATTAAGCCAACTTTAAACTATGTGAAAACATTAAACACATTAAAAGCAAAGGCATCAAGTCTGTGTATTGTATGAGTCAAGACTATAAATTTGATTACAAACATATAAAGCATTGATCTTATATGACCAAACACTTAAAAGACCATTGATGTAACTCTACATCCAAGCTGTAAGGGGCCCCTTAACATCTCTTTGATTTATTAAAATGTATCTTTCAAAATACAGAAAACAATCTAAAAACTGCTATCATTTTTTTGTCTTGATAGTGCCCAATCAGCGTGTGAAGCCAAAATAGGGACAGGGGAGGACGCAGTCATCTTACACATGATGAACAATCTAGGAAGGTATGCATATCTTTTCAGCATTTTATTAGTTTAAAAGATTTAAGACATCACTGCTTAAAACTACATTTAAAACAATGATAACAATCGCAAAAAAGTCTTATTTTGATACTTACGGGCACTTTTTTCTGTGTGACGACAACAGCATTATCCTTTCCTTTCACTGCTACAGATGTAAGGCCACCCTGATTGATAGCCTTGAATGCATACTCTAAAAATGTGAAAAAAAAAGTTAAAAAGTATCTTATTTGACCGACAGTATATTATTTTTAAAATTATTTATGGAAGAACAATAAAAGAACCACAACAAATAATATATACAAACCATGACTAATATTCACTGAATATCAAGTAAACTAAATACAAATATCTGATGAGAGATCTAATTCAAGTAATCAAGATTTAAAGCTTTTAAAGGTAGCTTAGCCATAAGTTTGATCACATAAAGATATCAACTTCAGGACTTTCCGTTTTATTGAATAATTCACTTAAAAACATTGTCCAAAAGCTCTGAATCCAAAATTCACTTTAGTATGAAAGATCTGCAAAGTTTCGACCTTATCTTTATAAATTGCCCTCCGTAATCCGAATTTTCTTTTATTCACAACCTCGAAATCAAATCATAAATAAACAAAAATCATGACCCATGTAATGTCACAAAAGGAAGGAGTTCCGCGTCGTCAGGTATACCCAAGGTAGATAATAAAGAAGTAGGGGGGGGGGAGGAGAAAGTGTTGACAAGGAGGTATTGCAGTATAAAAAGAGTTATGATCATTTCAGCCCATCTAACATGATGTGAGCATCAAGACAACGGACTATTAATTTGAACATAAAAGCAGTTCAAATGTCGATGACAACGAACTGTGTGACATATTGGACTCAAAACAACCATTCAGCTAGCAGTGGCTTTTCGAGACATGTTGCTGTATTGACCATATTATAAACATGAAATTTAGTAATTAATAATAATTAGTTCGCATCTATACTGCATAAATGTTGTATAATGACATATTTACACCATAAATACAGGTACACTCAAACTTCATATACTGCCACTTACCACCAGCTTTCACCTTGGTACGAATATGACACTATACAAAAAGTAATGAAATACCCGTTATCTCGCCATTCGCCAATGATTTGGCACCAACTTCCCTTAACAACCATCGTAAAATACAACTCGTTATATTGATGCAAGTGGATAGAAACAGATTCTAGTTTGGGTTGGTCACAGATCACAGAGGCAAACACACAAGCATCACTGCCATACGTGTGTCTTAGTAGTCTTACACTTACAGAAGGCATTGGCATGGCCACCGTTTATATTTAAATGATATATAAAACTAAAACATAGCCGTTGTTGCTCAGATTTCTATATATCGATCAGCGCCTAGATCTAAATTGATACATTTCACAAAGGAATTTACAAACAGAACTTGATCCGATTTTTTGTCTTTTGGGGAAAAATTAATGCTTTATGCAGGAATGATTATAAACCTGCATTATACCTATACTCTAGATCAAGGATATACTGAACTAGATCAAGGATCGATTTAGGATCCTGAAAAATGGTTGGCATCCGACTGAGGATCAATGTCAACAGATTTTCCAGTCTGGCATGTTACCTTGACCTAAAAGTCGCATTCAGTCACAGAATGCAAACTCATAGATTGGCATTTAGCTTCCAACAATGGTTGGAAAAGCCAAATGCTAGGCTGATAGCTTCTGGCTGGAATCTTGATATCCAACTTCCGCCAACTCTTTTGTGCATGCTGCATTGTTTAGTCTTTAGTTTAAGTTTCTTTTGCTGCATTAACATCTCATTCAACTCAAAAAATACATGCTTATAGGCCGTGAAATCATGTCCAGGCACACTCTCAGTCTCTTCTTGAGTTTCAGGAACTCTTCCCAATCAAAATCTGCAAACTCACGCTCTCACTCTCTCTCTCGCTGACTCAGGCCAACTGATCGCGATGTAGGCTGGCCTACCGTGATATGATTCCCTCCCTCTCACTTCTTACTGATCAGAACCGAGTTTGATGGATATTTTTTACTGAATGACCCTTGGTTTCACTTAAAGTCTGCCCATCTCCTCTCAACACTCCGGGAATGAAACAGAGTCACAGAATGCAAAGAATTTCATAGTTTCCGAGGAATCCCTTCAGGTTCTTTCTTCATCACTATTAAAATTTAAGGGCTTTACTAATAAAATATAATAAATCCTCATTCTTCTAGGAAAGTGTGGGGTTTCAGGGGGGCTTGCCCCAATATATGAAAAACAAGTAAAACAAACAATTGTTCTTGTGTAAGGCCAGACACCTAGGCTTCTTGACAAATTTCCACTTTCCTTAAATGATTTATGACATAATTTGTCCTTTGAGTTCATAGCTTAACAACAGCCAATGAGATCAAATTTATTTTAGGCTGGTAGCTTTTCGGGTGGCCTTGAATCTTGATATCGTTCTTCAAAGTGCCACTTTCCCATTCAACACATTTTGTGAAAGCTACCGCTGCTATTGTTTAGTCTTTAGTTTAAGTTTCTTTTGTTGCATTAACATCTCAATATGAAATCCTTATTTTTTCAACTTTCAGCAAAAAATACATGTTTTATAGGTCATTTTGTCATCCGTAAACGTGAAATCATTGTTCAAACTAACTAGGTCAAAATCTTAGCTTTTACCTCACTCCTAGCACACACTCATTTTTTCATGCCAACAGCTGGGGAAACCCTCACTGTAAGAAGGTCACCTCTGATAACACTGCAAGTGCTTCTTGAGTTAAATACTGGACCCACCTATGGAACTCTTCCCAATGCAATTTAACACCTCCAGGCAGTATTGAACTTGAAAATAGCTAAACGAAACTGTTTGCAGTGTATCGCCGAACTGACTCACTGAAAAAACACTACGATCACGCTCTCACTCTCTCTCTCCGCTGACTCAGGCCAACTGATCGCGATGTAGGCTAGCCTACCGTGATACTGATTCCCTCCTCTCACTTCTTACTGATCAGAACCGAAATTTGATGGATTTTTTTACTGACATGACCCTTGGTGGTGCTCCGCGATGCCTACCCTATATCTCTGTTCTGTGGTCCCATCTCCTCTCGGCCTTACTCCGGAATGAAACTTGAGAGATAAAATTTTCTTATTAGAATTTCATAGCTTTCTCGAGAGGGATTGGGGGGGGGGGGGGGGGTCTGCACTAAAAAAAAGTGTTCCCATGCCGATATTTGAATATATTTATACTCCTTGTGTCCTACTTCAAAATAGCCGATCAACGCAATTCTTGTTTCCTGATGGCGGGGACTAATAATAATATAATATTCTTATTTTACCTCATTATTGATTCCGTTTCTCAGTTTTATCCTCTTCTTGAGGAAAGTGTGGGGTTTCAGGGGGGCTTGCCCCAATATATGAAAACAAGTAAAACAAACAACAAAAAGCCTTGTTCTTGTGTTTTCAGTCGTCTCTCTATCATTACTCCCATTTTAGCACCGCCGCCATGTACTTTCCACTGTTGTGCCTGTAGTCAGCGGTGCTTAAGTAGGAGTAATAAGACGACTTGAAGCCCGGCTTGCCTGGTTTAAGTAATGTCCCTATTATCACTCCTCCCACTTTAGCACCACCCCAGTGTATTTTCAACTTCATTTACTATGGTTAGCGGTGCTAAAGTGGGAGTAATAATAGGACGACGACTGGAAACACATCAATGACAGACAGAAGCCCTGATAACACGTCACGCAATCTCTAGCAATCGAGGAATGTGAGAGTGAAAAAAATATTATTGGGGCCATGCTCAGTATTGAACTTAAACTGGGTTTGTAATCGTATTTAAGGTGAAACCTTGGCGGTTCTAAAGTGCAATTATTCCCAAATGTCAAAGCAGCTGAGCTATGGTTTTGGACGGTGGATGTGGTACAAACAAAGTAAAACACAGACTAAAATCTAGATCTAGTTCAAAATTTAAAAAGTATACCGTAAAAACGACCAATTTTGTGTCTGACATTGATATATATCTAGAATCTAGGTCTAGATCTAATAACTGACGTTTTACTTTTACCGGTTCAAGCACTCTGGCTGGTTAGTGTATTGTATAGCACACATCAATCAACAACAAACACAAAATGAACATCAATGATCAGCATGACATACCAACTTGGTATAATCTTCCTTCGGGCGAGAAGATCGTAATGAAACGATCGAAACCTGCACTGCTTCCTCTGGACATCTCTCTCGGTTTAAGTGAATGTTCCTAAAAGTAATAATGAACACAAATAATGAGTAAATTTTATTCAATTATCTTTCGTATTCCCTCATCAACTGTGACTAAGCTGAACCGAATCAGTCAACGAGGGGAGACAACTTCAGTAAAAACAAATCTATGCTTTGCCGGTGAACTTAAAAGAGAACAAATTATTATGTTACATGCGACACAACCATCACATAAAATCTTAAATATGTCTAAAATAATACGGAGTAATATTTCTGCATATATAATTCAAAATTTTCACCTTATATTATGAATTGTGGCAAAAGTAAAAACATTGAAAATCTTTTCTTCTCGCAATGTTCCGGCTCTTAAAGAGTAATGAATTTTATACTAACCAAGACAGGATAGAATAGGATTTGATGTCGTAAATTTGTAAACGTACCCAGAGCTAGAGAAGCTGTTGTGAAGCTGTGTTTATTCTTCATAGAAATCCATGTACGCGGTGTAGAGAACACTGATAAATGTTTTGAGAAAACTAAGCAGGTAGATCACGTTTCTTGCAATTATTCAGTTTGTCAAAATCTAGATAAGATCCATTACAAAATGATGGTGCCGAGATAATTTTTTATCCTAGCACTGGCACTGTTAGTGTTGTACAAGTGTTGTGTTGTTTGTCTGTGGTGGTGGTTTTTTGACAATTTGTATAGCCTTAGTTCAACTTGGTCTTTCACTGTCAATACTGTTATAGATCAGACCTTGGCGATCTCGGAGTTTAGGGTCCTAAATTATTATTTTTTCCAAGATTTATTTACTGTTCACAGAATAGAATAACTTAAAAAATATTTTGTTTTCCAAAAAAATATTTATTTCTTCAAGTTCAAGAAAAGTTACACAGGGTATTGCACTTTAATTTCATTTAGAATTTTCCCAAATGTGTTTCCGCCAGATGAAGCAAATGTGTCGTTTCTCCATCTCCATTCAAACTCCCATAGGTAGCTGATGAAGTGATTGCGAGATGTGCCATGCATTCGCATGATCTTCTTCTTTGCATGAGACCAAAACGCTTGAATACTTTGTGTATGGGCCATGGGATCAGCAGGGTCGACAAAGTGTGACAAACTCCGACAAATTAAAATGTAGGATCAAACTCTGATAAATATAATTTAGGACCCTAAACTCCGATATCGCCCAGACCTTTTTTTTTTTTCTTCATTACCAAAAATATTATTAGGCAAATCCTCCGTTTCCTACCACCCAAATCAACTATTTTTTACTAGATCTTTGTAACACACTTAGAAAAGCAATTAAAAAAACCACCATGCATTCTTTTTCATTACAATTAATGGAAATAAATCACTTTAACTCTGATGAGGCTATGACCGGAAATGCCGGTTTGTTACAGCAAAAATCTTCAACACTACGCCTGGGATTTCCAATATTGCCTGCTTTTTACCTCTCAGCGTTATGCTCGGCATCTCCCAAAGAAAGAAGATTCATCAAGAGAGGCCTGAACATTCC
The DNA here is from genome assembly GCA_037039925.1 of Doris montereyensis. NCBI lineage: Eukaryota > Metazoa > Mollusca > Gastropoda > Nudibranchia > Dorididae > Doris > Doris montereyensis. Next base: position 162,121 of record JAXRKP010000385.1, on the reverse strand, counting down.
TCCTTCTTGTTACCCTTTAACTGTCTTATGCTCATCCTCTTTTTAAATAATGCTTGCTGATTGGTTAACCTTTTAGTAAGTAAACAGGAGCCAACTAGCATGTGGCAGCCATTGCGTTGGCTGAGCGAGCCGTTTTCTAGTGTTAACTCATTAGTGTCACCAATTGTAACAGTCCATTACGACAAAATTGATAATTATCAAAAACGGAAAACACATAAAATCGTAGACGATTGAAGCAAAACGAGTAGCTAAAAATTTCATCAATGACAGGCTTTGCGGAAAGTGACGTTTATACTAGGATCATGACCTAGCATCAGAAAGAGCCTTAAATAGACCAATCAGCTTTTTAAAAATAATAACACTTAAACTAAGTTACAAAAACAGGTTTGCCGAACCAATTTGACCATTGAAAGAGAAGGTGTTAGCCACGGTCGGGTTGAATGATGGAAAGCAGTTAGCGGGGCGGAGCTAAACTCAGCGGGCTGTCTAGGGTGCAGCCGTTTTCAGGCGGGTTAAACCTTAACAGTTAATGCGACCTAGGGATACTTTGGCATATATATGTAAATGACTGGAACATACTTAGAAGCACAATGAAAAAAATTCAACAGGTGGGCTAGAAAACTTTTATTGCGACTTTCTAGATATCTAGTCTTTTTTCAACAAGGACTGATGCACTATTGGTTCAATTTTTTAAATTGCACTTGGAAAAACATTCTCACACAGGTAGGTGGAGGGAATGCCAACCAGTAACCTCAGTGGTTTTGCAGCAATTTTAACCCTGTTACGGCTATGGCCGGTTTGCTAGTCTAACTCCGTTAAGTGCTGTGCTCTGGATTTCCTGTTTGCCTGCTACAAATCTCTCAGCGCAATGCCCAGCATTGGGTCAAGAAAGGCCTGAATATTCCACCTTCTTTTTACCTTCTTACTGTCTTACCCCTCATCCTCTTTTTAATCAGACCTCGTAGTCTCCTCAAATATTTTAAAAACAATTCTCTCTTCAAATCTCCTTGAAAAATTTAATCTCTCCTCAAAAATAATTATCTCCTCAAAAAAAATCTCCTCAAATTTGAGAAAATTTTATTGTCCTTAACCCTTTTCTGGCGGGTCCCGTATCTTTGCCTGCCGCTGGTCACTCAAAGCATGCCTACGCTAACGACGGGTTCCGTACATTTGCTTCACTCCTGGCCTTCCAATGAGACGAATCGTGGTGACAGGTCCCGTATCACTGCAGTGCACTCAAGGACAGGTTTTGGGAATGCCTCTTTTGACCAATTACGCTGATCAACCCACGCCAAACCAAGAAAGTCTATTCTTCTAAAGAGACGAAAGTGATAGTTTATTTCCGAGTCTAACACTCACTGGATTGCGTAATAAGGGGTGGGGGCTGCTTGTGAGGAGGACTACTATTGAACTGTAGGAAGGGAACAGCCAAGAATACAGAACTATGGCCACTCATGTCGTTGTAAAGGAGAAGAGAGGGTGATACTAGTGATAGACATAGGGTAGGAGGGAGTTTTCAAAAGCATGGGAAGCATGTTGCTTAGCAGAGGTGTTAGGTCTGGGATAGAGCGTGTTGCCGCAGCTGGGGTGGTACACTCTTGTGAAAGCAATTACTGGGGGGGGGGGGGGGCTGTTTCTTTCATCATGGGAATGTGTTACCTATGCACACTGGACTCGGTCATGGGATTAGCGAAAGGCGGTTGGACATTTCCTCCCATATTAATAATACTAATACTATTGGTATTATTGTTCCATCATTTTATTTAGATGTGAGGATGAAAATGATTCCTTTAGAAATGAAAATAAATGTTGTTAATTGAAACTCTACTACATAATATTCGACACAGCCAGCTACGCTATTATTGAACGACTGGAGTAAAGCCTGATCATGCAGCACAATGGTCCCCCCCCCCCCTCTCTCTCTCTGTATGTTTGCTCATCGCTCTCTCTATCTATCTGACTCTCTCTTTTTCTGTCTCTCACACACACAATGCTCTCTCATTTTCTCTCTCCTTTCTATCCATCTTTCTTTATCTTCCTCGGTCTCTTTATGTCTCCTTTCCTCTTTCTCTCTCCCTTTCTACTCCCCCTCTCCGTCTCTCTTATGGCATTTGTATTTCGTTTTGTCTTTTCCTTTTGTATATTGTTGTTATAAGACTTGCTCTGTTGATGGGAATTGCGCGATGGGTCGTTGCACCATTGGCTCTTTTAGTTTCGTTCGGCATTGTTAAGTGTTTATTTGTTTCTATGTCTCCGTGTTGCTTATAAAGGTTGGACACACTGAAGATTTCTCACATCTGACCCGTGTTCTATCTATTAGTATTAGACCTTTCATATTCCTCTTCATTGGTTGTGGACCAACTGCAGTATTATTCCATGTCAAGTTCAAAAAAAGTAGGCTGTAAATATATGTTATTGTTAGTAAACAATGAAATCTAAACACAATGACAATTGCAATAACAAAGTGCATTGCCCGCTACGTCACCTCACTAAACGGAGATAAAAAAACCATCAAAATAATCACAGGTCGCGGTCAAGATTATGGATTGATATTGGGGTCGGCCGGCAGATCAGTCTTAAAAGGGTTAAATTTCGTGAAATGAGTGTGGGGGGCCGCTTTCCCTCCCGCACTCATCTCCCTCCGGAACACAGTCGTTGGCCGCTTCGCTAACCTTCAGCATCACATTGTTAGTGACAGTTGTTTTGCCAGAATCCAGTTTCTTCATGACATGTTGCCCCAGTCCATTTGTACTTTTTTTTTCATTGTAAGAGGGAGAGAGAGAGAGAGAGTCTTTGATTATGGCTTTTTTATATTTATATATGTCATTACTTATGCTTATTCTTCTAGTAAATACTCATTGGAAAAGAGAGAGAGAGAGAGGTTGTTGTGTTTGTAACCTTTGGACTGTGAATAATGCGCATTATGTCTGTAAAGGTATCTACACATTTGTACTTAGAAGTGTGTGTATGTGATTATGTTGTAAATGTTGTTTGTATGTGTGTGTAAGACATGCGTGTGTTTTGTAGCTTTTTATATCTCAACTGTGTAATTTATGTCTCAACTGTGAAATTTATATCTCAACTGTGTAACCAAACAACAAATTGCCATTTATGGACAATAAAGAACTATTATTATTATTATTATTATTTTTGCTCCGCTTATGTCATATAAGTCTGAAGTCTCCTCAAATTTTTATTAAAATCTCCCCATTAATCTCCTAAAACAATGGTAATCCTGAATACTGCTAGACATGTGTGTCCTGCAATAGTAAGACATTGACGAATAATACTTCAGGCACACTGCAGTGCTTATAGTTTGTCAGAGCTTGAACTTGCCTAAAACGAAAGTGCCTCTCTTTTCAATCAAGTCTGGTTTGGTCTACCTGGAGCGAAAGTTTGAACATCAGATTCCCTGATGACGCTTGCATGTCAGCATGTGTTTCGAATGCCAGTTTAGAATCTTAATACACTGGTTAACATGGCAAAGAGATAATTTGCTATTTATTCCGTAGATGTAACACTGTTTACAATTCATAAACATTGAATGCATGGTTTGCACATTTGTGATGAATAAAACTGATGTTGTCACATGTTCTTACTAACCAGCGACAAAGAGATAAGAAAAAGAAGTTTCCCCAAAGTGTGTCCTTCGAAAATTGATTCACGGCAATGTGTGGAAAAGGAAATTTCTACAAGAAGTCTCATCTCAACCATTCACTTTTCCCTGCCCTTTGCTTGTAATTTGTGTAGATCATGATGGCAAATAAACTTCTGAAAGATTGGTATCTGCTGATTTTGTGTAAGACGAAAGAAAAGTGCAAGCTCATATAAAGACTGAATGGTCAGTGATGTGTAGATAAGTTGGCAGAGGATGAGTAGGAGGGGGGTACGTTTAGGACAGCACATTCATCTCAGATTGACAGATTGAAGTCTTTTGTCGTTTACTTTCCTATTTCACATATATGTGTGTAGAATTGTGACAGTTTGAACCACACATGGCTTTCAGTAGGAGTGTGCTAAGCTAAATTGCAATGCATAAGATCAGAAAGGAAAGCATTTGAATGTTGTGCATGTAAAAAATGTTATTACAAACGGGGGAAAACTTCACTTTGGCCTTAATTACATTTCACCTATCTTTTGGAAAGTTTTACTTTTATCGTACCGGGTATAACAGTTAACGTATAATTTTCCTGTTGGTGCAATATTTACATTCCCTGCTTTACCATGCTTTGGATAGCATCTGAAGGTATCAATCATTTGGTCAGTGTTCAGCCCTACCTCAGCATTCAATAGCAAGGCCTGCCTGGGTGGATGTGATCAGGGTCTAAGGCTGATCCTTAGGTTAAAATTTGTTAAGATTGGCTTCAGAGTAGAAGCATTTTACACTCTCTGTAGGCCATACATATCTTTCTATACAGAGAAGAAGTGCTTCAATGTTACATTGAGTCCATCCTCGTCTATGGATGTAAAGCATGGACCCTGAACAAAGAGATACAGGAGAGAATACAAGCAACTGAGATGTGGTTCTTGATAAGAATGCTACATGTCTCATGGACAAAGAAAGAAACAAATGAAACCATTCTCAAACAAGCAGAGACACATAAAACTCTCCTCAATAGAATAAAGAAAAGACAGGTAACTTAAAAAAAAAACATGTAATAAGGAGGAAGAAAATGAAATACTTTGTCGCCACTGGAAAAATCGATGGTACAAGATCTAGACGATGACAAAGGGGAAAGTTTCTGGATGACTGAAGACAAAGAACGTTAACAACCTGACAAGAGTGACCAGCGATGGAGAAGTGTTGAAGAACATGATTGTCAACGCTGCACAGCAAGACGCTTGATGATGATAATATATAGACAATAGGCCTTGCAACAGGTGATCAAGTAAAGGAGAGAAAAAAATAGGTGTATCAATTGAACGAAAGCTTTATGCAGTTTGATTGTACTGTAATTCACATGTTTTGTAGTATTGTCATCACTGTTTGAATAAATGTATATAAATGAAATAATAGATTTAAAATGTGTATATGAAATGTATACATATTACTACATAAAGCCTCTTTAAATGTTAACAAGATCTATTACTGGACTTTGATTTTGGAATCTTTGATTGTTATTGTTATAATTTTAAGATTTTCATCATGACCATAAAGCAAAGGGGATTTTGATGACAGCTTATATTTCACCTACTCTGAGCTCTGTGTTATACTGACCATCATTCGCGTTGTATTTGACAGCTGAGCTACTAGATCATAATGCTTATTGATCTTGCTACTTAGCAATGTGAGTATTGAGTGGCAAGCACAAAATGCACCATATGTTCCATCTATTGATCTTATTTAGGACTCTCATGTGGAAAATCAATGTAGCCATTTTATTTGCCTTTGATTACTGTATATATCACGCGTGAAGAGTTGGAGATTTTTTTATTCCCTTGTTACACTAAAATTGGATGTGAATGGATTAGAACCTGCTGTCAAATTGAACACATGGTAAGTTAAACAAAACAAAAAAAGACCTACTTAGCGAATTGATAGACAACCCCCAATGGTAAGTGTCTTCTTTTTATATGACATTGTCTTCTCCGATTGACATAAATTTATCTTTCATGAAGAGGGGCTTAGCAAAACGCATGAAGAACTCCTCTACAGCTGTGACCAGACATTTTTTAAAGCTGCTACAAAAGTCTCATGTAAATTCTTATTCATTTGACTTGAGCTATGCCCATACAATTTTTGTCTGTAAGTACGGCCCTCATGATAACATCCTATTGTTTATGAGGGTGGTTTAACAAAGATTGTGAATTTCAGTACATGTATTTGGATATCATTGTTTGTGTTCTTCATCGTTGTAATAGTTGATCTGGAGACATATGTTCATACCTTGTTTTCTTTTGGAAAATATTATTATCTTTAGCTTGCTGATATTGTATGGCAAGCCAATGCTGCTCTCTCTGTTTTGTCTGTCTGTCTTATCTGTCTCACCCTCTCACCTTTTCTCTCTCCATTGGTCCCATGTCCATGTTCCATTATTATTCCACTCTTCCTCCCTCTCTCTCTCTCTCTCTCTCTCTCTCTCTCTCTCTCTCTCTCTCTCTCTCTCTCTCTCTCTCTCTCTCTCTCTCTCTCTCTCTCTCTGTCTCTCTCTCTCTCTCTCTGTCTCTCTCTCTCTCTCTCTCTCTCTCTCTCTCTCTCTCTCTCTCTCTCTCTCTCTTCTCTCTCTCTCTCTCTCTCTCTCTCCTTCATCTCTATCTCTCTCTCTCTCTCTCTCTCTCTCTCTCTCTCTCTCTCTCTCTCTCTCTCTCTCTCTCTCTCTCTCTCTCTCTCTCTCTCTCTCTCTCTCTTTCTCTCTCTCTCTTTCCCTTCATCTCTCTCTCTTTCCCTTCATCTCTCTCCCTTCATCTCTCTCTCTCTTCATCTCTCTCTCACTCCCTCTCTCTCTCTCTCTCTCTCTCTCTCTCTCTCTCTTTATCTATCTCTCTCTCTCTCTCTCTCTCTCTCTCTCTCTCTCTCTCTCTCTCTCTCTCTCTCTCTCTCTCTCTCTCTCTCTCTCTCTCTCTCTCTCTCTCTCTCTCTCTCTCTCTCCTTTATCTATCTATCTTTCCCTTCATCTTCTCTCCCTCCCTTCATCTGTCTCTCACTCCTTCATCTCTCTCTCTCTCTCTCTCTCTCTCTCTCTCTCTCTCTCTCTCTCTCTCTCTCTCTCTCTCTCTCTCTCTCTCTCTCTTCTCTCTCTCTCTCCTCTCCTTCCCCTTCCTTTCTCTTCTCTCTCTCCCTTCCTCTTTCTCTACCTTTCTTTCTTTTTCTCTGTCTCTCTCTCCTCTTTTTTTTTCTGTCTCTCCTCTCTTTCTCTCCTTCTCCCCCTTTATCTCTTTCTCTCTCCTTCCCTCCTCCCTCTCGCTTTCTTGGTCCCTCGCCCCTATATAATCACTTGTTCTCATCAGTCTCAGTAAGGTACTTCTTGTTGGGAGCTGCTTGAGAGATTGGATATCAAAGGCTAAGGATTGACTCAAAAGTTGTATCTAACGCTCTGAGACATTCATAGACTAATACATCCTATCTATACCATGCTTGTGCACAATAATTGTCATGCTGCCTTTTTCCTGCATTAAGCGATTTTTCACTACACCAGTTTTTGTTTTCTCTTAGACAAATAGGAATGGGAAAGGAAGCAAAAATTGTAGTGTGTCTATAGACATGCGAACATGCATATTTAATTAATCACCTCATACTAATCATCATTCTCCTTGATCTCATGGGTGTCCTGTCCCGTTCAAGTTGCTTGTTGGGACACTGAGATAAGATCTAATTTGGGGTTTTTTCCCCGGTTTTTTTTTCAGACTTGTTCATAATGATGTGGATTCTCTTTGTGGTCGTAGAGCTCTCTCTCGTTGCTCTGACATCCAGCGAAACTGCCGCCAATGAAACAAGCACTCCCGCTGACTGGTCTGATTTTTGGTTGGTTCGGCTTCTTTTCAATTTGGCCGGCTATGCCACCATATTTGTGCCAGGGCTTCTGATCATTCATCATTTGCGGAAAATAAAATACAATGAAACTGCTGGTAAGAGTGAGTACCCGTTATTGACAATCCTGAGACTGAATTTTTAAATATTTCACTTAAATGATATACAAAGGAATGACAGGAATGCCTGGCGTCTATTAGCTGGCTACCGAAGAGGTCTTGGAGTTGTTGAAAACTAGGTCTAACCACTAGTCATTAAATCAAAACTTAATTTAGGTTGATCTTTTTATGTGGTCACATTGTTATTTTCTTTCTGTAAAAGACGTGAAGTGTCATAAGTTCCAATTTTCGAAAAAAGACTCAAAATGCACCATGTTAATTTATATTTGGACTGGTGACAATTTTCCCACCAGCTGCTACCAGTATCATACTAAGATAAACTAACAAACTGTTAAACAATCCATTATTTGTCATAGGACGTAATTGGATAATGTTATCTTACGGTATACATTTGTTTTTCTTTCCTCCCTCAAATACATTTTATTTTCTTAAAAATTCTACTGTAAAGTAAATGATGGTACTTGTTGATTCATAGCAGGCAGACAGAGAGAAAGACAAAGAGTATGTGTGAATGTAGTATGTGTAGTGCTGCTGCAGTTTGAGGCAGATGGAAAGAAAAGGCTACAAAGGAGGGCATGATGGTTCCTGTTCCATGCACAATGACTGTGGTTGTTAAGCCATTGTCTCCGAACGCTTAAAAATAAGATCCCTATATTCTCTTCCTTGCCTTTTTCTTGTTCACTTTTCTTATCAGGGCAGAAGTCATCAGCATTTTGCCTATACATCTTTCGCAAGTCTGCATTTCTTCACCTCCAACAAGGTCTAAAACAGGGGAAATTGTCTTAAACTAGGCAAAAGAAGCAAGAGACCGCTTTCTTTTAAAAAAGATAAAGTTTGATTTAATGGAACACTTTGAGAAAAAGTGGAGGGAAAGTCACTTTTGCTGAGCAATCGAATATTCCAAGAAGGTTCATGTGGGCCATTATACTCCTGAGGATTCAGAAGAGGGTGACAGTTAATGTTAGTTACCTTATCCCCATGGCATTTTTTAATCTCCTATTTTACCCAATACAGCTGAGATCATCTTAGTTGTGGATGTGGGTAAATCAAATCAAATAAACCGTATCACCAAAAATTGTTTTAGAGTTTTATCAAAGTTCAATGGATTTAAATGCTTTGATCACTGTTGAAAGAAAACAGAGTTAACAAAAATATACCATCAGTCAAAAAACATGGATTCAATGTTTCAATGAAATGAAATAAAAGAGACTTACATTTTCTCATTTCAACCCCTGGAGCTGGAGCATATCCAGGTTTCTATAGTGTAACAGGTGATATTAATCACCTCCAGGACAGGATGCTAGTCTAATGCAGGTTTTTACCCCAAGCTAGTGCCTGTACCCTTTTGCACCTGGGTTGAGAGGGAAAATGCATGTTACGTGTCTTTCCAAAGGAACACAACATTGAACCTAGCTTTATTAGGATTTAACCCAGGATCTCAAGCTCCCAAGTCTGGCAGCCTAACCACTGGCCACCAACGTCACTTTTCATCCATAAGTATCATCATTCCACGTTCAACGATGATCAACAGGGCATATATGCTGGAGCCTATATCAATGAAAAGGTGGAAGAATATTTGAAGGGTAATTAATTTAAATCCTTAAGCATCCAAAAATCATATTGCTGTCATCATTCTCATACTACTGGCACTGTTTGAAAGCCAACGATCCCCATTTTTCCACCCCCACCCACCCTCCATCTCGTCACCTTTTCTTTCTTTTTTTGTTCCTCTACATCCTTTTGTGAGTCAGCTTACATCTCTTTGCAGCCCTATGTTCCTGACGGAATGAAGAGGAACAAGTTAGAAGTTACATCTCTTTATAGATATCTCATGACTGCCACCTGACTTTGGCCAGCAGACACCCTATGTGTATCCCAATTTATTTTCTTTGTTTTTGTTTTGAGGTGTGCTACTTGGTATTTTTTCCTAAACAGAATGAACACTGGTGTTTAAGAATTGAGTTTGTCTTTGCGACAATCGTGATGTCCACAGAAACGGTAGGCCATACAAGGATTCAAATTTGCAAAGTAATGCGTGAGACATTTCTCTTAAATTGAAATATTTCTGCAAGAATCATGTGTTGAATCAAAGTGTCCGTTCTTCATTTTCAAATTTTATTTCATTTCGTCATTAAAATTGTCATTTGTTATTTATAATCTTACGCTGTTCTCAATTTTTTAAAATAAATTTCCATTACATGTTAGTGTTATTACTATTACATTTTTGTTGAAAATCTATTCTCAGAATAACCTTGGTATTATCTTCTTTTGGTCTTAGGTCCAGGTTGCCTGTCAAATTTTGCTGTGCTTTGTGTATTTGGGAAAGATCAACAGCATGGGAATTTGGAGGAAGGCACTAGTGGCAAAGAGACCTCTACTCCACCTGATGAGGAGTCATTCTCCACCCGTGCTATGCGACTCGCATTCTGTGCTGGAGGTCTTCAGATTTCATATTTAACATGGGGTTTGCTTCAAGAGAGAATCATGACATTAAAATTTGGGAGACTGAAACAGAGCCAGGAGAGTTTTTCAAAGATTCACAATTCCTGGTATTTGTGAATCGAATCCTAGCTTTTATCATGGCATTGCTAGTGATCTTCTTCCGCTCACAGCCGCCTCACAATGCTCCCCTTTTCAAGTATTCTTTCAGCTCATTCTCCAACATAATGTCTTCATGGTGCCAGTATGAAGCTCTCAAATTTGTCAGTTTTCCCACTCAGGTAAGTTTGCTTTGCATAAAAGATGCTCATTTACTTTCCAAGTGACAAAAACCTATAACACAAAGATGAAAACAAGTTTGAAGAAAGAAGTTCTGTTGGCTTTATCATCACCGTTATAATTGATCTGACAAGATGGCTTACTTTATTCTTTAGACATACACTCACACAGGAGTGTGTGCATCATCAAAACCCAGACCACTTAATCATCACCACTTATAGAAATATCCCACTACGTGATCCTCATGTTTTTTCTGAAAATGTTAAGTAAATGATGTGCCTGGCTCAGCCTCATTGAAGAAAACCACCCATTCACCAAAAACATTACTGTTCTGAGAAACATACTGTAGATAAACATATATTGATACTTTCTTCTTATGAGGGAGGTAACAGGAGTTATCGTTCCTTCTGTGATTGCACATTATACTGGATTATTATTGAATGAAGATGGGTGTGACCAGCAGTATAGTAGCGCAGCGGTATAGAATTCATCAATGCCAACAGTAAATATTGGTATAGGATGCTAAGGGTAACTGAATAATCATCCATACCATATCTATGTATTCTATATTTTTCAATCCTGCTTTTAAAAATATTTAAAAATTAATATATTTACAGGAATCTTCATTCAAAATGTCTTGACTTTCAGGTTTTAGCCAAGGCATGTAAAGTAATTCCAGTCATGTTGATGGGAAAAGTGGTCTCAAAAAAGACATATGATTACTCAGAATACCTCACTGCTATGTTGATCTCAGTTGGAGTTTCGATGTTTCTGCTGACTAGTGGGGATGTGACCCGACACAAGGACAGTGTCACCACAAGTTCTGGAATTATTATGCTTATAGGCTACATGCTCTTTGACAGCTTTACATCCAATTGGCAGGTATGAATTGGAAATTTTTCTCAAGAATCCCCCTGTCTCTGTCTGTCTATCCATTTGTTTGTCTGTCAATACTTCCTCTCTTCTTCTCTCCTCTGATTCTGTTTTATTTGTTCATAGTATTAGTATGTTGTGTTTAGAGTACAACACAAATACACTCGTTTCTTTTAGGAATGTGTTGTATCCCAACAGAAAGACGGTTGAAATGATAAACTTGTACCAACGAGAAACTAAATTATATCTTTGTGAACGGTTTTGTAAGGAAATAGTCTTTCAGTTTTCAAATTGTTTTTCCCTCTTTTTTCTTCGGTTTTTATTTCATTTGTAGCCATATGGTATTGATTCGATCTCATTCTTATTTCAAACACATTGCTTAACCCTTCTGAATTTGATTTCTTCTGTGTCATTGGTAGTGTTGTGTAATGTTTTCTTCTTCCTCCATTATTTCAGGGGGAACTCTTCACTCAGTACAAAATGTCAAGCATCCAGATGATGGCAGGAGTTAACTTGTTTTCTTGTCTGTTCACAACAGTAGCTTTGGTAGAACAAGGTGGATTCTTCACATCTGCAGCCTTCATGGTCAGGCACCCGGAATTTATGTTTGACGCCATGATACTCAGCATCTGTTCGGCCACCGGACAACTTTTCATCTTTTACACCATTTCAAAATTTGGTGCTGTTGTCTTTATCATAATCATGACAATGCGCCAAGCTTTTGCAATACTCCTATCCTGTATGATATACGGGCACCCTGTGGCATTGTTTGGTATTGTGGGTATTATGGTTGTGTTCTTAGCTTTATTTTTACGGATATATGCAAATCAAAGAAAGCGGGCGCTGAAGCAGGCTGCAAGTGCCACATCCTCTTCAGGCTCTCCTCAAAAGGTGTGATTGGCTAGAATGTGAGACAAACAGCTTATTATAATCTGGGGCATCGAATGCATCTCTATAAGTATTAGTATTAATCGTTTTGTTTGAAGCACGTGTAGATTTATTATGTGTATTGATATATTAGCCCCTGAACATATAATAAGATGACCTTTACATTCGTTTGAATGAGGTGTGATGTTGTTCTTTTTAAAGGCTTTCATGTTGAAACTGTGTGGTAAATGGATTTTCAAGGGTCAGCGGTTTTTTTTTTTATTTCTTTTTTCCAGTGTTCGTAATGTTTATGGGAAGGCTTGAGTCCATTTTTTTTTCAAAAAAGCTTTAGCAGTCTCTAACAATCACATTATCATAATAAGATTTTTTAAATTATTACAAAAGTCTTAGAAATATCTTAATGGATGTACCTTTACCGTTGCGAAGAAAAGCAATGACATATCGATAACTCTAAAAAACAACAACAATTTAATATATTACTATAGATGTGATTACACGCTTGTTATCATTGTCTTTTTTGTGCGATTTTTTTCTTTGATCTGATTTAAAGTATTTCACGAACATTTTTATGTTTGCACAAGGTGCCCTATTTTGAGAATGTTTCAACTCTGTTTCATCTCACATTGATATGATTGAATCTGGCTTCACATCTGAATTATCTTTTCACTTATTTAACTCATTTTCCTGTAAGAAGAAGCCAATGTAATTTGTCCATTGAAGTATTTTCGTTACCTTAGGAAGAGGAAAAGGAATTGTAAATCTGACGATAATAGTCATAGTGTAAATTTCAAATGGGAATAACGTATGCTGTTTAATTAATTTTCAGTTTGTACGCATGAAATTTTGAAATCATCTTATGATTCACCTGCACACATGTCTCAACAAAGGTGCGTTTTCATGTTCATACTTCATTACCATATGCCCCATTATAGTGAGCTTAAATGTATGTGACATCATACTGCATAGGTCCTTTTATTTGAGTCTATTAGCCCCAGTTAATCACAACACAATGGGAGCGGCAAAATTCTTGCGGTTATCCAATGTTGCTGTGGACGCAGTACATTAGAGTCATTTCACTACTTGGAAACTAGGCCTGTTGCAAAAAAAAAATTTTTTTTTTTTTTTTTGCATAGATAACTTTGCCCTCCAAGTTTCAAGGACTTTGAAGTGTGTTTGTGAACACGTCATGCTGATAGATCCTATTTCGTACCTTTCCCTCTTTCACTAATCTTTCATGTTGCTGTTTCGTCCTGAGATCACAGCATATGGTGGACATATCAATTTCAAGGAAACGCCATCTTTCTCGATAGGATGTTGTTCTCTGCTCTTCACTTTGAACATTTCTATAATGTTATTTGTCACTTTAAACATTTTGTTGGTTTTCTTGTTGTAACAAGTTTTCTCTTACCATGAGCACCTTACTGCCTTTCCTGTTTCTTTATAAACAAATAACATATTTTCTGTCTTAATTTTTTCTTTTATAGAATTCCTTCTATCAAAACTCTGTACTGCATGTATATGTTGTTCTCTTCTACAGACCTATGTCATTGTAAATTCTTGTCACTAATTTGATTGGAGAAAAAAGAAATGCTTTAATCATTTTTCATTCTTCATTACAATCTTAATAGATGTTTTACATTTCACTTATTTATAAAAGATGAATCAAATTTCTTCAAAGATATATTATGTACATAGGTCTACATAGGTTGTCACTTGATCATTATATATGTATGATCATTATATGTGTATGTATATATGTGTGTATATATATATATATATATATATATATATATATATATATATATATATATATATATATATATATATATATATATATATATATATATGCATGTATTGAAATGTTATGTCTTCTTTTTGTTTTTAAGATCTTAAGCCAAATAACTTGTTTTACATGAATTTGATCTGTATTGCATAAACGCTTCATTATATTTATACATTCTTTTTTATGTACTGACCAAATTAATTATACATTATAGATTGGCTTTGCCAGGTGCACATGGTTTCATTTCTGGGGTTTTTATTTCTCCTTTTTAACCAGCTTCATTATAATATTGAAAGGTTGATTTAAAGGGTGAAATATTTGTGTTGCTGAGTGATGAACCAGTTGGGATTAATTTATTTTCTATTTGAATCATTAATGTGTTGATTTTTTTACTCATATCTATTTTATTTTCACTACCACTTTGATGTTTTTTATGGGTTTTTTAGCAAAGATGTTGAAAATTTTGATCTTGACTTCCTATCTTAGCAAAGGTGACAGTAAACCAAACATTATGTTTCTTATCTCAGCAATATCATGACCTGGCTTTATGTTAATAAGATTGTTGTAGGCAAACTTACTTTTGATATCCTGTTTCATTTAGTCTTAGCCAGTTTCTTCATAGACATTTCTTCCTTATTTATATTAAAATTTCTGTAATGATAATGCATAAAGAAGCACTTGAATCTCATTTGCTGTTCGAAATGAAACAGTATTGCTTCTCTTGAAGCTACCATCTTTTTGATCATTTTTGTATTCATCTGTGATAAATGAATTTTCGTCTTTCCTATCTGCTTTCTTTTCATTTGAAATTTCATGCTACAGTTTAAAAGGAGGCACAATTGAATATTAACTTATCCATTACTGTCCATTGGAACAATGAATTGTGAGGGGCATTTTGTTTTTTCATAGCACATGAGAGTTCTGATGATAAACAGCTCGACTCAAGAGAGAAAAAACTTAGGTTTGAATCCCTCGTTTTGCTACAGAGACTAGGATATAAGTTCTCATCCCATGAGCCTCAATGTGTTTGGCAATTCTGCTTTCAGCAGACTAGAATTTACTGAGTTGAAAGTACTGTAATCTGTGAAAGTTGATTATTGTAAGTATAGAAAAGAGGGTATTCAACTTTCTCATTCGCAGCATCTCCTTATGATTAATATTTTATTCAGATACAAATATTATTGGCTTCATTAATTCACACCCTGTATACTTGAGGAAAAGGGTTAGTGAGAATAGCTGAAATACATCATAATATGTATAACTAGTCATTTAATGTCTGTTTGTTCCCTGAGATTATTTTGGTTGTTTATATTCTTTAATACTTGAATGCTTTGGTTCAAGGTTAAATACCCTATTGTCAGTTGGCATATTATATAGTAGTACTTGTATTGTAGGAGGATTGTTAGGAATCACCATCATTTGATGTTTCAGGTTAAATTGTGTCATTTTCATCGCTTTCTTAGTGTATGCCTTGATCAATCACTTACTGAAGCAACATTTTGAAAGATAGTGTTATAACCACTTGATGCCAATGAAACATCAAAATACAATTTTCCTTACAAACTTTTCTTGAATCTTCTATTATGACAACCAATATATATGTACATATATATATATATTATTATTAGTAGTAGTAGTAGTAGTATTTAAAGATTTCATTTTGTTATGAGTGTAATCTTTATTAAAATAAGTTTTTAGGTATTATTTGAACATCCTGTTCACCCTCACGCTTCCTAAGGGGAAGGGACTCTAGCTACCTGAATATGATAATCTTTATTTTGAAGAGATCCAAAATGTTTACGCAAACTCATAGACCTCCTCTATTGTAAGCATGTTGTGTATGTGCCTTCGTGAAAGAGGTTTATTGGGTCTTTATGTGCAATCATTTAGCTAGTGATTCAAAGACAAGGCCGAAACAGATTATGCTTGTCTCACACACAGGAAGAGGCAGTAATGGAAGGCTCTTCACTATTCAGACAGTTTTCTTTCCGTTGATTATCTTGCTTTTGGCCTCATCAGAAATAAATTCATCACGCTGATGAGTTTTCATTCAACTTACCCACAGAAATGATATGTTTTTATTGGCCTCATCAGTTGCTCAAATGGGAAAGAATATTCTTTTTATCAGTGTGAATGTGTCATGGGTTTTGAAGAGGGGGGGGTAACTCCGATTTGACTATAAGTCAGTTTGAATGGAATACATGCATTACTACAGTGGATGCCGGAAAAGTCAATGTAAAAAATCGACTTCCGCAATTGCTGAGTTACCTCCCTGACCGAATTTTCATCGTAAAGGTCTTTGGTATTATTACTAATTACTTACTGCTGACATGTGCTCACATGCACGTGTTGTTTTTGTGTTTTTTTTCTTGCTCGAGAAATTGAGTACAGTGGTAGAATTCCAAGTGAAAGAGGGAAGTGGCGATGATGGAGTAATAGGCCCCTATATAATATTAGCAAGAGGAAGGCCGCGCATGCGATTAGATCCAATCGCTTGTTCTGTCAAATGTTTCGGCGGAGATAGATCTACTACTACTAATAATATAAATACGATGTATTAATGCCGATGGCCTGTACACAATGATTGTATAAGAGTAAGATCCTTGACGCCCCCACCTTCTTTCTACCCCCCCACACACACACACACCTGGCTGGTACAGTCATAACTAGGTACGATTGACTAGGAGAAAGGAGAGACAGACAACAGGCCATATGGCCGATCATATGCTAACACCTGAGCAGATTTTATTAACTTGTGCTAATTGAGAATCTTGTGATGTAGAGTGAGGGCAAGTGGAGGAGTGTTTATTAATCATTAATACAGGTGTAGATCTACATTTATATTGATCGTATTCTCTAGCTGCAGGGTCAGCGGCCGTGGATGCCATTGAAATTGAAACATTGACTTATGCAATCGTTTTTTCTTTCATTTTACCCTCTGCGGACCGTGAAAAAGATCGACTTAAAAGGCATGTTACTTAAGTTGATGTCGACTTAAACAATATTTTTATTAACTACTAAATTTGTGGGGAATGGGACCGTCAAAAACATTGACTTAGATAAAAATCAACTTATGCAGCATCCACTGTATTTGTGAAAGTGATAATATTTTAATAACATTTTTATTTTCTGCAGAAACGTATGGGAGACAATTTGAATAAAATTGATTGATTAAGAAGAGTAGTAATTGTTTAGGGACTGCTCATGATGTACTATTTTGTTA
The DNA here is from genome assembly GCA_037039925.1 of Doris montereyensis. Lineage (NCBI taxonomy): Eukaryota > Metazoa > Mollusca > Gastropoda > Nudibranchia > Dorididae > Doris > Doris montereyensis. The sequence goes on along the minus strand of JAXRKP010000385.1, from coordinate 145,049 downwards.
ATGGGTAAATTAATCATATTTCACAAGGAATTTTTTCTTATGTGTGGAAAGTGCTTATAGCAAGCTTTAGATTGGTATCCATATCCCTTATTTATTTATCCACTTCTATGAAGTGCATAGAAAATTTGTGTATGTATGTCATCAATTGTGATGTCTATGTGTGTTGTAACAATGGAAGAGGGAAGAGATTGGTGGAATTATTTGTCGTTTTTGTTGTCACTCTGCTGGTACTTAAACAGAGCACACTGAAATCCATACCGCTATTAACTTACATCTTAGATTGTATCACAACACTCTCTCTGTGTTACTGTTACCAAGATGAATAGCTCAAATAAGTCACATCTCATTCAGAAGGCTTGATGAATAATATGATAGTTTACAGGCCATTGCTCGTAAAATGTTACCACAAAATTTTGTGTAATTTTGCATGTGAGAACAAAAATAGAAAGGATGAGTTGGTAACGATTTGAGATGTCAATTGGGAGTTGAAGAGAGGAACAGGAAAAACTCAGTGGAAAACACATTTTAGGGAGTCAGTCTGCAATGGTTCCAACAAGAATTAAATCTGATCTGTTTAAGATAAAACTGAGCAACAGTTTTCATCATGATTGTAATATGAAAGTGGATATGTCTTTCTTGAGGAATTGGCTGAAAGTTTCCCAGTTTGTTAATCGTTAGTTTGTCATGGACTATGCGATGTCTTGTCTGTTTTCTTAGAAAACCATAGCCTTTCACTTCAAGATTAATGATTATTTTAGATAATGGTTATATGAGCATTTATTGAAATCATTAATTGTACAAAGGATTGAATTTATATCAGCTATTACCCATGATCATGTGATTCTCTCTCACAGAGAATAAGAACCGGCCAGTCTTCTAAGTTATGTATTGTTCAGCCTTTTACCATCACTTTTCTTTGATTAGTAGGGCAAATATAACATGGTCACATGTACAACTGCTGATATCTATTCATTGCTGTTTTTGATTTTATTCCACAAAAGAAAACAATGCCATTTTCCATCTATCACATTGGAATCATGAATTTTAAAAGACATCAAGACAAGTATTACTTGTAACCATTATCTTGGAAGAAAATTAATTTCATTGTTCCTCTATGAAATATATATACAGAAATGCCTTGTCTTTGATATATTGAGGTGAAAGCGCTAAAACATGGCTATGGTTAAATGTTGGATTTGATATTGATATGTCATATTACTATTCCTATCACTGACCAAATTGATATGTATGCAATTTTTATTCCATCCCTTTACTTTTTGCCTCATAGGCAACCAAAATTTGAAGTGATATGCATTTGCCTTTGACATTTCATAATAATGAGATTGTTTTTCATTATTTTACGTCCTTAGATCCATAAATCAACAGGAAGCCCTAGTAGTATTAAGCAACGAATAAATAATGGATACAGGTCTCGTGCACCAAGTGCGCTGCATTTTCTGATTTCTCTGACCTCTTCATACTTCATGTGCCCTTATATCTACTCAGCAAGGACCAGTACTCAATTCTGTCATCTTTTTTATCAGTATGTGCTAAAAACTATTTTGTCATCAAATTTATTCAGATTGTAGAATCAAAAGAAGCTAATAGAATAACAGTTGTCCATTTGATGACTTTGCTTATGGATATTTTCATGGATAGCATATTTCAAATTTGTTGAGACAATAGATAGACAGACAGATAGATAGATAGATTGATAATTGGTTTGCCAGATAGTTAGATGGATTTATGTGGCTTTGATTGAATGCAATGCTGGAATACGTTTCATCCATTAGTACACATGTACATGTTGGTATGTTATGATTTTAACGGCTATGTACAGTTACTACTTTTTTCTTTTCCCACATTTTTCTGTTCAGAAACAAACAAAGGATTCTGATTCTGATTTTAAAACCATTTAATCGTGTTACACTTTTTAAAAAATAATTATTTTTACCATTACATTTCCCTCAATATATGTTTTTTTCTTTTGCATATAATATGAATGATTTATTGTAATCATGAATATTATTCTAAATCTTTATCTCATTTTCAATACAACCTTGTGATCTCAAACTATTCCTTAGCTTACATCAAATTATTGTATACAACTTTTTGTGATACTATTAATTCACTTCAGTCCAACTATTTCATAGATTTGACTCTCTCAAGGAAGACTTACAATGGTGGAGATTTTGTTGTTTTGAACAACCTTGGCTGCAGTGCAAAATACAAACATTAAAACATGAGATTTTGTAATCTCTGTGTATTTACAAATTCAACACATTCATTTATTGTTGATTTTCAAAACATATGAAACAAAACCACCTAAAATTACAACATGTAAATGCTAACAGTGAATTAACATCCATAATTTTTAAAGATTTATTTTAAAGGTCACTTTTGTTCTTCTTCTCATGAGCTTTAATGTAATTAATTCAATAAATTTGCTCAGTACAAGGCTGTGATGATGCTCAACATCTAAGTTTATGCTGGATTTTTATCTTACATGGATCTTATATGGATAAGATCTTCTTAAATTGTTTGGTTATGGAGCTTGAACCCATACTTACACTTCAATATTGTATAACAATATTGTCGCCTTCCACTCTTTTGTAACAGATTCTGGGGAGAATTCATAGGAAAATTACAAAACTTTCAATTTGGATTAAGATTAAACTGATGTAGGCCTTTGGTGGTAGACATTGTTGTACATGTAACTCAAAATTTGTAGACATTTCTACTGAATGTGAGATTATTCTCAATGGCAGTTTCTAGTTATGGTTTATAGGGAAGAGTACCAAACTGCATAAATGAATGGAGTAAATAAGTTTTTTCACTTTGTGTTTTCTATCCATATGAAAAGAATTTTCTCTCAATTTTCTACAGGGCAATTTTTGTCTTTAAAGATGTCCTAGAGGTTGTCATCTCCTAAAAAAAACTTGCCGCTGTATAAATGTCACACAAGGAACACACAATGTGTTACATAATGCATATACGCACACACAAACACACACATACATACGTGCATACATGCATACTACATAAAAAAAATATAAACACACCTGTCATGTCAGCAGCAACAACAAAGTTTGTGTTGTTTAGATTCACATTTTCTAAGTGTGGTAGATTTTATTTTTATGGCAGTTTTTTGATCATTGATAATTCACTCACTTTAGCTTTAATGTTGTGAATGTTTCTCCACAAATGTTGATTTAGGATTGATCTGTCGTTTGATTGTTTTGTTGACATTTAAAACAAAAGAATTATGCTTGTTACAGCATTATTTACCATACATATAGTAATTTCTATAAATAAATCTGCTGTAACTTCACACATTTGGGGAAATGTTGATTTCACACCTTTTCTAGCGGCTGTTGATTTTTTCGTTTGCTCTTTGTTTGTGTGAACATAATGATGATTATTTATCCTGAAATATTATCTACATATATAAATATATAATTAATATGCCATTGAATGCCAAGCATACAAACTACATTTGTGGGTTTTAAGAATTGAATTTTTATAAAATTGATGTTTTGTTTTTTCTTGTTTGATTTATTTTGATATATGAGGGTTGACAGCATCAAAATAAAATGGTTATTCTATTACAGATGTTTGTTGTTGATTTTCTATGTCGGTTTTAAATTTCCAGTATGTTTTTCAACTGTGCAGTAATATTAATGATAATGTGTTGGCAATGAAATCACCATGAACATAATTACTGTGCAAATTGATATAATCACCTTCAAAATCTTTTTTTTTTAATTCCTTAAAGGCCATCACAGCTCATAGAGCCAGAGCTTATCCTGGTTTCTGTATCGTGGAAGCGGAACAGGCAATGAAAATCACCTCTTGGATAGGATGCTTGTCTAACACATGTTTTACTCCTAAACTAGTGCTCGTCCCATTTGCACCTGGGTCGAGTGGGGAAAAGGCGTGTTTAGTGTCTTTCCCAAGGAACCCAACATTAGAACTACCTTTGTCAAGATTCAAAAGCCGGGACCTTATGATCACAAACCCAGCAACCTAACCACTCGGCCACTGACGCCATTTTAAAATCATAAACATCAACATAATCCTTGTATTATTGTGATTACTGCTACTATTTCTGATGCTGCTACTATGACTACTATTACTCTTATGTCTACTACTACTATTATTACTACATGTACCATTACCACCACTACTACTACTACTACAACTTCTACTACTACTTATACTAATATTACTACTACGACTACTGCTGCTGCTGCTATTACTACTACTAATGATAATAGTGATAATACAAAGGAGCTCAGAAACATACAACAAAGGAGCCACAGAGGAATGAAGTCAAAGGTGAAAAACAATAATAAATGACAACTCCACTAATAAAGACAGGTATAACCCTTCATCAGACAACAAGCAAGAAAAATGTAGAATCTAAATCTAAACACTACGGCACCACACAGTGTTATGTCAGAAGAAAAACAGAAAGGAGGACGAAAGAAAGAAAAAGACGCTGATAATAAGAATGAGTAGAAGGAAAAAATGAAGACCGCAAAGGGGAAGAACCGAGAATAGAAATAGAAAGTTCAGATCTAGAAAAAATCAAATGAAATAACAATATAAAAATAATTATTACTATAACGTGTCAGAGGTTAGGAAGGTCGTTTGACCTTTAAAGGGGTGGGGGGTGCACCTGGATTGATGAGTTTGGGACCAAAATGTTGACTTTTTCTTTGCATATTCGGGTAGAACGATCATTTATCTACAAGTTCATGACAAAACAATGTCCATATGATGTATATTTATTTTTTTTACAAAATACTTTGTAGGCAAGGAAAGGTAAAAAAGCCAATTTTTTTACATAAATTGCCCTAACACTGCAGAGGATTGACACTGAAAACCCCTTCAGTGGTGATGATTCGCCAAGGTTGCAACACCAGTTCTTTTGCTTGGCTATCAGTAACACCGCACGTAGATTCGGCCCAACGCTTTGTGGTATAAGAGTTGGAGGCCAGCGTTGCGCGTATATAACACTTCTACAAATATAGGGAGGGGGAGGGGGACAGGTCATTTTGACGGCTGTTTTCACAGCAATGCACATCTAAACCTAGTTTTACAATCCTCTTTACATTGATAACAATGGCAGAGACTGTCGAAAGAGTAAGGGGCCTGCTAAAAGAAAGGCAACCCATCTGAAGCATTTGCTTTATGTTATTTTCTTTTCATTTCTTTACATGCATTTTTCCTGAAATTCAGTCTTTTCACACTGATATTTTATTTCCTCCGTCATTTACAACCGATTTGTATAATATTTCGCACACAGGTTCCTCTTGTGAATGTTAATAGAATTACGTCGAGTTTTTTTTATACCTTGTAAACTTTTTGAGAATTTGTTTTTATTTGTAATAAAAATACCATTTTTGCATATAAACGATATATGCTATTTTCAAAAATTCATTAAAAAAAATGTATCCATAATACCTATAAAAAAACCGACGTCACTCTTTAGATATTGAATGGAAAAAAACGATTTGCACAGGTTTTAAGTGATTTTATTCATAACTAAGAGAGGGGATAGGTTTGAAAATTGGGTCAAAATTCAAGATGACGACCGTTTCCTTGACAACCAAAGACGCTACAAACTTTTCAATGGTATTGAATGACTATATTTTGACAGTTGCTCATATATATATACTACAATCAAAAACCCTAACTCAAATGCAACAAAAGCACTTCAGGAGACGCCCCCTCCCCTTAAATGCCCCATAAATCTTAAAACAATGGATTTTCAAATATGTAAGTAATAAAAAAGGCAAGATCATACACACATCCTCTTTCCATTCAAAAAGGGGACGGCCAATTTATCAGTCATACCATTTCATTCACTGTCAGCTAGAATCTACGCATCTTTAAAGGTAAAATATTGCTTCCTTCCCCTCTCAGTTGATGTTATTACTGAAATTCATTTTCATGAACAGTTTTAATAACTATATCCTCATCATCACACAGCTGGAAAAATAAAATAAATAAATCATGATACATTGTAACATCGTCGTTTTAGCTCGTGGTTTGGACGATTTTCCTCTTTTCTCTCCCTCCATTCCAAAATTGAAAAAAGGACTAGATCTATATACTTAACTATCAAAATAAAACCGAATAGTTTCTACTCAAAATTACGATTTACTCTTCTATACAATTTTGCAAGGAAAAAGAAGAACAAAATAGATTCTAGGCGTATGTTCCTTGCGTGAAATAGTAAACAAATATACCATTCCTGGTTCATAGTCACTGGCACAACTTTATGGACAGCTTAAAAATTTTGTTATAATTTTTTTATTTTTTTTTTTTTTTTTTTCAGCGTTAAGTACATGTAGATCTATATCTACATGTACATCTGCAGAACAATAATTAAATTTATAGAATGATAATGTGGCTAATTATGTCGAGGCGACACGCCCAACACAAGTTTTGATTTCTTTAGCCTTGAACTCTAAGGGTCATCGGTCATTGACCGTCTCCTTGACCTTCTATGCCGTGCATCCTACAGCATCCTTTCTTTACCTCGTTTGCGTTTTCCAGTGAGTCGGGTGAGTCGAGCAGGGCCGGCAAATAATTTAATAACAAAAACAGCACAAAAAAACGTGAGGTGCCTAGTGTCTCGTCACAATCACTGACATTTAAAATTGTTATCTCATCAAAAGGTGGATATGTAGAGCTAGCTCTAGATTTAATCTAGAACTAGAGGCTAGATCTAGATATCTAGCTGTCTAGATCTGTGACATTTGTTTTGTAGGAAAACAAATCTCAAATCATTCTCATTAATCTCATTCAGTGAGTGTCACGTCAGCATCCCTAGCTAGATTTCTAGATCTAATTTTAGATCTAGAGCTGCTGGATCTAGCTCTAGCTAAGGTTCTAGACCATATCTGGATCTAGGGGGATTGATTTGCCAAAAATTTAGAAACCTGAGTAGAAAAATATAATTGGGTGGAAGAGTACCACTACCGGGGTCCCACAGACGTCTACATGGTATACCACCACAATGTGACTAGATCTAGATCTAGATCTAGATTTACTTTTACTGGCGAATACCCAAGATTGAAAACATGCTATTGGTCATTAGTATTGTTAGTACGCTCGAATACAGATGACGAATTGAGTAGTGTTTTGGGGTACTCCTTCACAAATAAAGTCCCGTTTGACCCATTATCCACTGAGGGTTTGTAAGTTTGTTGTATAATTCACTCTTGTACATTTTACCGAAGGTCTTCAAACATTTCATCATTGTTAATGTTTAATGTATGTTCTGTTCAGTAAAACACAGACAATCAAGCAAAATGCCTAAAGCTTTGGTACTGTTGGCACCAGGTGCTGAAGAGATGGAGACTGTCATCTCAATTGATGTGCTGAGGAGAGGAGGTGTAAGTAAACTAGTTCTTGATAATCTCACAAAGAAAATTTAAACTACTTATAATAGAATGGACAAAATATCATCTACTGCCAATTATCTGACACTGCCCATTCCTCCCCAAAAAATGTTGGATAACTGAGATGTCACATAAATGGATTTGACCCTGAGCATGAATTAAAAACATTTGAAAGTCCATAACTTTAATTACTCAAAGCAATTTTACTGATCGTGATGACTTGTTACAAATGGACGATTAACTGCAGAGATGTCGGATAGCAATGACAAAAATAAAGAGATTTATTTGTTCCCAAGCAAAATGTGTTGGATATCTGAGCATGTCAGATACCTGGCGGTTGGATAACTGGCAATAGACTACCAGTATAGATATTTTCTGGCAATTCTATGGCAGATGGTTTATATTGTAGAATAGAAATATTGAAGGAAAAAACAACACTGTCCTGTTTAATAGTCACTTTTTATGATAAGGGGATGACAAAGTTCTATCTGCGTCTATCTTTCTGTCTGCCATCTTCTCTGTCTCTCTCTCTCTCTCTCTCTCTCTCTCTCTCTCTCTCTCTCTCTCTCTCTCTCTCTCTCTCTCTCTCTCTCTCTCTCTCTCTCTCTCTCTCTCTCTCTCTCTCTCTCTCTCTCTCTCTCTCTCCTCTCCCTCCCTCCCTCCTCTCTCTCTCTCTCTCTCTCTCTCTCTCTCTCTCTCTCTCTCTCTCTCTCTCTCTCTCTCTTCCCATTATTGTTGTTTACTGTTTGACTGATTGAAATAATTGTGAATGTTTTTAAAAGCCTAAAGATAGACACATGTTTGAACCTATTGAAGGACGATAATGGTAAATGAAACTGAGAATTGACAGAGCAGCTGTTAGGCTTCAAATATTTCCTGCTCCCCTCACACCACAAATACTTTGCAATAAAGCTATAAAAGAATAATTCCAGTACCGTAGTCCTTCTAAAAAAAATGATCATCATGAAATTTTACTAATCTAATGCAAATCTTAACAGATGCTGTTATTGCGTTATGAGTTGTATGCAGGTGGTAATATAGAAAAAACACAACCCTGTTTTATTTATGACCTGAACAGCTAGATGTAACTGTCGCAGGTGTCGAAGGGGATGGTCCTGTCCTGTGTAGCCGAGATGTGAAAATTGTGCCTGATACTAGCCTTACCGCCGCTCTGGCCTCAGGCCCATATGATGTCATTGTGTTGCCAGGAGGGCTACAAGGAGCTGATTGCCTCGCAAAGGTAAATGTTTTATTCAATTGAATGAAGTTTTAGTGAACAAAATTTGAGATTGTCCTTAGATATGAAATGTTTGCCTAGATTTTAATTTTCTAAAGCTTTGAGATCTCTTGGCTTACAAGGTCACATAAACATTTAACTTAAAAAGAGCTTATTGACTTATTTTGTATTATTAAGTGAATACATTGAATCAAGCTAGCACTGTCAAAGTTCACATAACTTATAATAATAAAAACATACTGCAATTAAGGATCTTGGGATATCACATTTTTGTGTTTTGTCTCTCTCTCTCTATGTCTCCTTCTCTCTTTCTTTTTCTTTATGATTTATAAATGTACATCTCGAGCACTTACAACTTCTCAACTTTATCAATTGTTCCATGTATTTTTAAATCAAATTGATGCATGACATTGCATGTTAATGGTGATTGTAATTTACTAAAACTGGCAATATTCTACTCACCAGTCTCAAGAAGTAGGAAATGCTCTCAAGGATCAAGAAAAAAAGGGAACCTTGTTGCTGCTGTTTGTGCTGGTATCTACCATGTTTTCTAACTGTTTTAAGTTAATGTTTCTTTTTTTTTTCTATTTTTGATTGCAGAAGAGTTTATTTTTCAATTACACAAATCTTTAGGACTTTCTGAGTCAAATTCACATATTGTAATTACAAATGTCTTTTATTATAAATGCACTCACACATGAGATGGAAAAAGAAAGAGAGAGAGTTTGATTTGAAGGGAGGGGGAGGGTCAGGCTCACAAACAGACAGGCCTATTCTATTTAGACTAAAATAAGCATAATATGGTGCTTGTCGGGGATTTAAGAATACGAAGATATAGACAGACTATGTTCCCTCCGATAGCCACATATGACTCCTTGTTCTGTCTCAGTTGCATTTACTGGTGTATCACCCTTAAAGCTCTGAAGTGTACATGTATTCTCTATAGATATATATGGGGGAGTGAGATGGTATCGAAGGTGTTAGGAATAGGCTTCAACTCTGCTTATACCACTCCTCAAAGACATAAACAATAAATATAAGACTTAAAAAGTATTTTTTCTTTTTTAAGCTGTCATTGTTCCTTAAAGACCCTTATGACTCATACAGCCCAAGCTGATCTCAGTTTCTATAACATGAAGCAGAACAGGGGTAGTAACCATTTCCTCGACATGATGTTTTTTTGCAGGTGTTTTCTTGAAGGTACTCATTTGCACCTGGGTCAAGTAGGAAATATGCATGTTAAGTGTCTTTCCTAAGGAAAAAAACTCATGATTCCAAGTTTGGTAACCTAAGCACTAGGCTACCAACACAACCAATACAGTAGTATCCGGTTAAACGCACGCCAGATAAAAGCACGCTTCGGGTAAACGAACGGCTGAGCACTATGTCAGTATACTGTTAACGCACGCTACATTATCTAAACGCACGCTTTGAAATCGGTAGAAATTACCCTTTTAAATAGATCAGATAGCCACTAATTACTTGCCAGAGGATGTCACTTACATCACTCAGCAAGAACTCTCGCCATTCTTTGTTTAAACGATAGGCCCGTGCCTTGGCCTCTAGGCCTATGTGATACACACGCACACTGATCAGCTCTCACTTACGACTGGTGGATACAGACCTAGCCATCCAAGTTATCAAAAATCTCCTTGATAACTTGGATGGCATCAGCTAGTCCTAACTGGCATTTTTTGAAATTTCAGATAAGTTGTTTACTCTCTTCCTTATTGCATCGATAAATTTGTAATTAATATACATTTCGCACCTTCAGTGTAAATTTTTGTCTTGATTGATACTTCCTTTCATTCATTCTCTATCATTTCTTCTTTCTAGACCCAGTGAGATATAGATCTAGTCTTACATTTATCCTATCATTTCTTCTTTCTAGACCCAGTGAGATATAGATCTAGTCTTACATTTATCCTTTTTTTTCGTTCTTGTTTCTACTCATTCTCTCTCTCCTTTTCCTTCTTCCCAGCCTGAGATCTAGATTTTCTCTCTCTCTCTCTCTCTTTCTCCTTTCTCTCTTCTTGTTTCTCCATACTCACACGTCTCTCTCTCCCTTTCCTTCTTCCCTGCCTGTTTTCTTTCTTCTTCTCTCTCTCTCTCTCTCCTTTTATTACTTACTTATTTTCACTTATTTTCATATTTTTATTTTATTTTAGATCTGAACCTTCCACTCTCGCTTTTCTTCACACCCCCTCTGCTACGTTTCTTAACATCACTGTTTTTTCTTTCTTTCTTCCTCCTTTCTGTTTTTCTTCTGACATCACATTGTGTGATGCCGGAGGTATTACTTAGATTCTAAATATTTCTCGTTTGTTGTCTGACGAAGGGTTATACCCGAAACGTCACGTGTTTGTTCTGTCTTTATTAGTGGAGTTGTCACTTATTGTCATATTTCGCCTTGGGGTAAGTAAAGTAACCCTTACGCTTCATACATTTGCAGGGCTTCTAAGCGTTTCATCTGTTTGATTAGTAGACCTGGGCGAGCCTCGCTGATTTCTTGATCGCTCATGATCATGGCTTACTGATTAGTCTCTGGCCTCACATAATGATCATCAGTCTTGTGCAATTGATCATTGGTCACAGCATTGAGAAAATATGTTTATCAATGTCTTCAAGGCATTAACCTCCAACTACTTATTCATTGTAATCTCATTCTAAAATAAATGACCATTGGTGTCACCTGTTGATACCTTGATCAAAAAGACAGCTTGATGCAGCCCTAGCTGTAAGCAGCCTGGTGTTAGAAGAAGGGGCAGGATAATTGGACTGTTTCTATGACTGAAACGGGAGGTGTGGGTCCTTGCGAGAACCATTCATGTTTGTTGGATGTGATGAAGATGAATAGGATAGGGTATAAGGGTATCATTTCAATAATTTTTTAAGATAACTATGTAAATTGAAAATTAAGGACTATTTCACCCTGGAAAATGGAGCGACATGCTAGCCTATGCCAGCCAGCAAGGCATATAATGTAATTGCCATCATGTGAACTATTTCTTTGTCAGAACCTCAAAGTGGACACTGCTCCTTTTACCCTATCCTTATTCATGCTTGTCTCTTGATCCACCGACCACTGTCTGTTGACAGTCTCAAACTCCTTCTCCTTTGCTGTTCTGTTTATGTTGGCCTAGTCTCTCGTATCGCACTGATCATATTGCATTTTTACATCGATATCATGATCATAACTCGTGAATGTTTGATCATAGTGATCTTGGTCAATTAATTGTTCGCTGCTTAATATCAACATGAAAGGGATCAGTGCCCAGGCTTACTGGTTAGGTGTGTCTTCACTCATATATTTTTTATTTAACAATAATACATATTGTTATAGAATGTCTCTACAGCATGTGAAAATGCCCTTCTTCATATATATATATTTTTCCAACATATTATTTCAACTGCCAATTCAATTTCCACAGCTCCCACAGCCTTGTGTGCTCATGGCATTGGCAAAGGGAAGAAAGCGACATCTCATCCAAGTGTTAAAGATAAACTTTCAGGTACCAGTAGTGATGAGTAGACGTTTGGCTTGATTATCTTTTTTTTTAAAGTTTTATTGTAAATTTCTTCTTTATTTTTAGAATCTCCAAGTTCATCTTTATCTTCATTATGTCGAAGTAATATTTGTCTGTATAAAATTTAAGTTGTGACTGTGTGTTCTTTTTATTTGAATTTATTTTAACAACTTAAAAAAAATTCTTATATATTCTCTACTACAGGGAGAAAATAATGAATAAATAGAGCAAGTCAGTTATAACTTCTTATTTCATAGCTGCCAACCAGCACATAAAAAACACATTTAGTACCTTTTCTTGGCTTTAAGCCTGTGTCTGTTATTACCTTGAAAAGTACATGTACCGGTACTGATATAATATATAATGATTGAGTTAACTGTGATGTTTAGATTAAAGAAACCCTAAGTTAATGACAGAGACTTAGAGAGATTGGGGTGAACATCAGGAGGTGCCATTCTGAGTTCACTAAACAACTGTTGCATTTTGCAGGAAAAGCCTGTTTACCCCAAAAGGGGGTTACTTAAAGTCAAATTAGCAATGTTTTCTGGAATATGTCATGTCGCTGTGCAAGTCAGAATTAGTGTAGACGATCAGACTGTTTTTCGAGGTGAAAGTGTTGGCAGCTGTTTTGTTCCCTGTGTTTATGAAATACATGTAAATTAATCTGTTTTTCAAGGTGAAAGGGTTGGCAGCTATGTAATTGTTTTGTTCCCTGCGTTGTGCGAAATAAATATATTATATATAAGAATATTCTGATCACAACAGAGACTTCAATGGAGTACTAAAGAATATATTTTTAACGTTAAAAATATTTGTATACAAAATGATTGTGATGCAGCTTAAACATGTGGATCATTATCATGTGTAATATTCTGTGAAATATCCGCTCTCTCTTTCAGATTTTTTCAATTATGTGGAAGACCGTGTTGTCACAGATGATAAGCTTATTACCAGTCGTGGTCCTGGCACCTGCTTTGAGTTTGCATTGGCAATTGTTGAGCACATTCAGGGTGCGGATAAAGCACAGTCTTTGATTCCACCTATGCTGCTTAAAGTATAAATGGTTCTATCAACTGGATCTTTCTTAATAAGAAATTATTGACAGATTCTACATCCTACAGAATTTTAAAATTTCAGCTTCTGCAAAATTTCAATGTTGAAAAGCCTACGATGCTAACCGTTTGCTTGATCCCAGTTACTTATTTTTGTATTTGGAGCATCTTTTAAATGTAGGATAGTACTCTTTTGTTGTTTGAAATTTAAACATTTCTATATAAATTGTTGCCTTTAAAAATAAAAGATTATACTCGTAATATCTTGATTTACTTTGTGTATTCATGTCTTCCTGCACTTGTTTCTGATGATGCGTTTCAATTGAAGACATTTGATTTGTTTGAGTGTTTATTATCTTAGCCTTGTCTTGTATTGATACTCTTCAATTCAAATTATATTTAATGTGTTCCATGTCACACAAAACAAACACTATGGCTAAGCTGAACTAACCAATATAAGCTTATACCACTTGAGGCAATCTGTGGTGTCAGCAGCCTCGGGGCTGGCTGTTTGATATGGGATTGTGAGGTCCTGGTTTTGAAATCAAGTATTGCTAGACCTGACATTGTGTTCCTTGGAAAGTCACTTAGCATGCATTCCCTTCCTCGACCCAGGTTCAAATGGGTATCAGCACCATTGGAGGAAGTAAAATCTGCAACAGATTAGTGTCCTGTCCAGAAGGTGATGTATTATCATCTGTTGAACTACATTGAAACACTCATAGCATACTATTTCTATGCAGAATGTAGTAAGATGCAACATCAGTCGGATTAAATTACATGTCAACAGCTAAAGCAACCACCAGGAACATGTTTAAGTTAAAAGGCCAGACTGTAGCTAGTGAAAGGGCTATCAGAACGGCCAGACTGTGGCTAGTGAAAGGGCTATCAGAACGGCCAGACTGTAGCTGAAAGGGCTATCAGAACGGCCAGACTGTAGCTAGTGAAAGGGCTATCAGAACGGCCAGACTGTAGCTAGTGAAAGGGCTATCAGAACGGCCAGACTGTAGCTAGTGAAAGGGCTCACTCAGAACGGCCAGACTGTGGCTAGTGAAAGGGCTATCAGAATGGCCAGACTGTAGCTAGTGAAAGGGCTATCAGAAGGGCCAGACTGTAGCTAGTGAAAGGGCTATCAGAACGGCCAGACTGTAGGCTAAAGGGCATCTCAGAAGGGCCAGACTGTAGCTAGTGAAAGGGCTATCAGAACGGCCAGACTGTAGCTAGTGAAAGGGCTATCAGAACGGCCAGACTGTAGCTAGTGAAAGGGCTATCAGAAGGGGCCAGACTGTGGCTAGTGAAAGGGCTATCCAGACTGTAGCTAGTGAAAGGGCTCAGAAGGGCCAGACTGTAGCTAGTGAAAGGGCTATCAGAAGGGCCAGACTGTAGCTAGTGAAAGGGCTATCAGAAAGGGCCAGACTGTGGCTGAAAAAGGGCTATCACTCAGAAGGGCCAGACTGTAGCTAGTGAAAGGGGTTATCACTCAGAAGGGCCAGACTGTAGCTAGTGAAAGGGCTATCACTCAGAAGGGCCAGACTGTAGCTAGTGAAAGGGCTATCACTCAGAAGGGCCAGACTGTGGCTAGTGAACAGGCTATCACTCAGAAGGGCCAGACTGTGGCTAGTGAAAGGGCTATCAAGAACGGCCAGACTCTAGTGAAGGGCTATCAGACTGTGGCTAGTGAAAGGGCTATCACTCAGAAGGGCCAGACTGTAGCTAGTGAACAGGCTATCACTCAGAAGGGCCAGACTGTGGCTAGTGAAAGGGCTATCACTCAGAAGGGCCAGACTAGCTAGTGAACAGGCTATCAGAAGGGCCAGACTGTGGCTAGTGAACAGGCTATCAGAAGGGCCAGACTGTGGCTAGTGAACAGGCTATCAGAAGGGCCAGACTGTAGCTAGTGAAAGGGCTATCAGAAGGCCCAGACTGCAGCTAGTGAAAGGGCTATGAGAGGTGCTCTGAATTCTTTGGAGTGCCAAAAATGTTATTGCTTCATGCCAGATTAATTCTATCCCCCACAAGAGTGATACATTTCAAAGACTTTTGAGCATTTAGTGCCAGTCGCCGATCTAGTAGTGCTTTTGCTAGGTTGTTCTCACCAAATGCCAATGATGTATAGAGAGAGAGAGAGATGGAGAAAGAGATGGAGAAAGAGGGAGAGAGACAGAGAGCGAGCGCGCAACACACATTAGTGGTTGTATCTGATTTCCTGAGAATTTTAGCAGTACATATTATTAGTCTACGGGAACAAAAATGAAAGGAGACAAGCACGTCAGTATTTGGTATAGAACAGTCTTGTGGGCCACCGATAGATTGGCGATTGACACACAAAGAAATAATTTCAAGTTTAAATCCATGCAAAATGAAAAGTAAATGAGTAAATGCAAGAAATCATTGTATTAAGAGAAACGGCCTTTTTATGGTCACAATTAAATGTAAAGACAAATAACGAGACATGGGGCATGTGAAAAGTGGCTAAATAAGGACATGGAAGTATTGGAAGAAACATTTCAGCCCCATAGGGAGAAAGAGGGAACAAAGATATACATGTAGACACCAAACATGAGTCGAACTTGTGACCTCTGCATCTGAATACACAGTCTCGCCATAAAATGAGAGCACACTGCAAACCTTGCTTGCAGCTACGCTCCTTGGAACATTATGTAATTATAGATATAAAAATATTACAAATTACATGAATATGATTCACAAGCGTCAAGTGAATGAAAAATAATAATTAACCAAACTAGGTTTGGCACAGCTGTTGATGAAATCTACATACATGCCTATAAAATACCATATATATACTTATAATCTAACCTTAAAAGTAAGTGCATCAAGACCAAATCCTGTGTGTGCCGTGCAATTTTGATGAATGTCATTTAGAGAGGCTGGATTAATGTGTTATAGATTATTATTATTATTATTATTATTATTATTATTATTATTATTATTATTATTATTATTATTATTATTATTATTATTATTATTATAAAGTGGCTTTCGTTGAGTTAAAAAAAGAAGGCTTTGTTGATGAATAAAACTGAAGAGCTTGCACTAGTTTATTATTTTTACAAGTAGTGGTTTTTGTTGGTCGAATTAAATTACAATTCAGCAGAAACTCACCAAATGCGTTTGGCTAAAGAGACAATAAATTATCAGTATATCCTATACCAGTATTCAAAATCTTCAGGCATATAGACAACCCCTCCCCAAGAAAAACAAAACAATTTTAAACAAATCAACAGCAACAACAACTCCTATTCAATAGTTTTCATACATTTACTATTCTATAAAGGTCACCTAGGCAAGTGCTAAAGTATATATTCCTGGCCAATGGTCGATCTCATATTTTTAAGTCGACCCATTGTGTTAGTATGATCTCAACCTCGTGTTCTTTCTATCTATCTAATTATCTACCTCTCTATCTACCAATTTATGTGTTTGTTTGTCTATGTAAAAAAAAAGCATGTATGCAGAGGCGTGGCGTACCCATTATTGTAGGCGGTGCCACGATAAAATACTATCATAATATCATACTTTCGCTTTCAGACAACTGATATAAATCATAAAACACGCTGTAGTACAATGTACAATGTAATAACAATAATAACATTACAGTGTACTTACGTTAATGTTTGGAGACAAAATCTGCTCGACGATTCTTCACCTCTTCAAACTTTTGAACAGTGAGAAAGAGATGGGGGTGGGGAGAGAGGGAAAAGAGAAAAGAGCCAGGGAGGGAGAAGGTAAAAGAAAGAGAGACAGGAAAGAGATACATGTATAAACACATGGAGAGAGAAAGTGGGGAGGGAGGGAGAAGGAGAGAGAGTGGAGAAAGCGAGACACACAGACACACACACACAGAGAGAGAGAGAGAGAGAGAGAGAGAGAGAGAGAGAGAGAGAGAGAGAGAGAGAGAGAGAGAGAGAGAGAGAGAGAGAGAGAGAGAGAGAGAGAGAGAGAGAGAGAGAGAGAGAGAAGAGAGAGAGAGAGAGCCAGAGACAGACACGGAAAGAGATACAGACAGACAGACAGAGCGAGCGCGCAACACATCAGCATCACAGCACGTAGAGCTGGTCTTTAGCTAAGTCAATAATAATAATAATTAAGGAATGATATCTTCAGTAAGGCGAAACCTGTGCGTGAATTGTTCCCCTTGGCCACCGCCAACTTTGGACTTGGAGTTTTGTTGTAAAGTACATTGTTTTTGGGTTTTTTATTCGATGAATAATTTGTTCAAGGGACAATTCAGTGTATTGATATGGAGGATTTATTTCAATGTTTGATCAGATTACTGAACAATAAATCTGAATCACCCCAAAGTGAAACCAGATCTTGTGAAAATGCGTTGAGTGATAATGTGAATCATGCAGATCCTGTTGTCAGTGTTAATCATTGTCAGCCTACTAAAACTATTTTTAAAAAAGCAAGAAACATCATTTCAGCGTTGCGCTGGTGGAAATTGTAATAATAATCGTTATGACAATCCAAACTTGTCTTTCTTCAAATTCCCAAAAGACAAAATAAGATGTAAACAATGGGTTCAAAATACAAGAAGGAAGGATAAAATCATTAAAAAGCCAAGCGAGCAACTACACAAGGGATCTGTTCTGTGTGCAAACCACTTTGAAGCAAACCGATTTACATCATCAAAGAAAAATTCTTAAAAAGAAACGCTGTGCCAACATTGTTCAATGTCTCAAATCCACCTAAAAAATTGACACCATCAAGAAAGTCACCCAAGCCTCGGCCATACCTCCCGCCAGGTCATGCGATCAAAATTAAGTAACTGTAAGGATGATGTTGACAATTTCCTCATCAATCTGACTCAACATCCCAAAGACACACATGAAGCCACACTAATAGTTGCACCTCATGATAGTGAGCCCCATCACATAACCAATTTTTTTGTGAAATCCTGTTCTGCGACTGATATCATTCATCTTGAAAATGCTGTTGCCTATGTAAGTGGGTACATTTTGAAAAAAAGTATACTCCACAGTTTGTGGGGATTACATAGCAAAGCTTGAGTACCACCCCAAGAAGGTCAATCTACACCAGTCCACCCTACATTAATTGAACAGAAACAGTTTGAACACTGCCTACATGGTGGCTTGAAAAACCTAGTTACAATCTTGTTAAAGTTGTTGGATGTTTTGAGATTGCATTTGAAAATAATTTCAAATTTTATAGGAATAAGAGAAACGTCAGAAAACTATTCAAACAAAAGCTGCTCCATGTAGTTCACACACCAACATAATTGAAAGGTGATGAATGCAGATGTCCAACAACAATCGACCTCATAATGAACGGCTATTGGACCAAACGGATACACCACTAAAGAAGAAAAATATATCTTCGAAAACGGTTTACAAATAGCTGCAGAGAATCTTAAACACAAACAAGAACTAATGGTTTTTAGGAGATTTAAACGCTAGAGTAGGCAACACTGTAGAAACGTCAGGAGTAATAGGTAAAGGAGAGACAACAACTTCTCCAAATGAACAGAGACTAATAAATTGTTGCCTAAAGAATAACATGAAAATAGCAAATACCTTTTTTCCTCATAAAGATATCCACAAATATACAAGAGTAAATGAAGACAGGTGTTAAAAGTCAATGATAAACTACATACTAGTTAGCAGCTCCCTTTTTTACAGTTCATTGGATGCAAGAGTAAACAGAGGAGCAGACATATTTAGTGATCATCACCTAGTCGTGAGCTGACATTGAAGGTTCTATCTGTTCTTTCTGCACTTTTGAGAAAATGGCCTTGAAGTTTTGAACCCCATAGATAAAAGAGGAAAGAATTTATGATGATCCTTTGATGCATATTAAGATAAGATGTCCAGAGCAGGAAAAAAACATCTTTATTTTTTTTTTTTAAACGACTATGTCACGTAGAAACTAAGATCTGGATTTGTAGATAGAACCCTTTTAATTTCAAGTAACCAACACAGTAAGCATTAAAAGGGTTCTATCTGCCAACACTTACTAAATCATTGAAAACTACACATTCAATGTGCTTTGAGCAAATATATAATTTATTTAACAATATAGTAGAGTATAGGCAGCTGAAATGAAATATCTAAGAGAGAGGGGAAAACTAAATGAGACAAAATCAGCAACACAACAATAAGAGATCAAACCAAAGCAGATGGCATAAAAACTAAGAAATCAATCAATCAATTGAGATGGTTTGGGCATGTAAACAGAATGAATGACAATAGAATAGCTAAATCAGTATACAGTGCTAAAGCCCAAGGTAAAAGACTAAAAGGCAGACCTCGGAGAAAGTGGGAAGAAGATATAAAAGAGGCATTGAAGCATAGAAATTTAACGTTTTTGGAAGGAAACAGAAACTGTCAGGACAGGGTATCCTGTAGAAAGATCATCTAGGGCATCTGAACCCATACACAGAAAGGTAGAATGGGAACTGATAAAGAAAGAAATAGAGTAAAGAAGAGAATACCACGATATTTGACCCTATTCCGGTAATATTTTTGTTCAGTTGACTGAGCTTTCTTATTTCTTGGTTTCCATTGCGAGAGGGATCACAGAAGAAAGGAGAGGTATGAGAAACGACTACAGGCTGCGTATGATGTCACCAGCGGCGAAACCTGATAGTGAAAGGCTAAAGGCCCCGCAGAGAAGTGTAGTGTGAAACTGGTGTGTGTGTGTGTGTGTGTGTGTGTGTGTGTGTGTGTGTATATGTTGGGTAAAACAAGTCGATGCGATGGATGTATTGCAATATTTTACAATTACAAGTGGTTCATGGCACCAAAAAACCCAAGCAGAACACACCCCATGTATGTATATGTGTATGTGTATGTATGTATGTAAAGCGGTTGGTGGGAGGTGCTGGAAGGTCCTACTTCTTTCTTTCCTTCTTTTACCTATGTTTCATTTTGCTGTTTCCTCCTATTTCACCCTGAGATCATCACAAATGGTGGACGGGGTAAATTTCAGAGAAACAAAACAAATCTATGTATGTATACTTGTACGCATGTATAGCTGTATATATCTATCTACCTATTTATCTATCTATCTATCTATCTATCTATCTATCTATCTGTATAGACCTACATCAATTCAACTATTGTGGAGTTTCACCTCAGAAAATAACCCGTGTAGTTGTCGTCATACAGCTATGAGTCACAAAAGAAAAGGTACTGGTATGTGGAACTTGTGGCTTCTTTCAGGGTATTGCCGTACTCATATACGGTAGTCCGTGTTTCACGAACTACATCCGAGCACTCACTGAAGAGGATGCTCAATTAAAAGTAAAGGAAATGACATTAAATATTATGAAAGGCCCATAGGGACAAAGACGAGACAAATACAAGGAATGGACATAACAAAAATCCTGGTCACCATGGGGATCGAATCCGTGACCTCTGCGTCGGCACCCATCGCCTCGCCATGAAAAGAAAGCGTGCTTCCAACTGAGCTATCCACGCTCCCTAAGTCATATTATTTTTTGTAATTTCCTTAACTTCCGACATGTCCCTTGCCTCACTGTTTGTCATTATCTCAATTAAAAGTAGCATTATTCATATAACATAAGTTGCCCTTGTTAAAAAAAAAATTGCCATGAACAATTCTTTTCCTGTTAGTTTATTCATGTATTTTCCCTTGTCCAGTCCGGTTTTTTCTCTCTTTGTGCTCTTATGCACGTTTAACATCCTGCTCCCATAATCGGTTCTGGTCTGATGTGTGGATGTAACCGCATTGCAATAATGTTGGCTTTGTATTTTTCGCACCGTAAGTAATCCCTCATCCGTTATGTTTTAGACGTAAAGCTTCCAGAGTTCAATGACTTACTTTGAGTTTCGTTTTGTTCTCTAGGTATTAATCTCAAGGCCGTGTCTGATTTTTTGATTGAGTGTATGGATCAACTTGTGATTAATTGACTTCCTGTGTTTAGAAAACAACCAAAATGGTCGAAGGTTGCATGAGGACGGCTTTTTCGTGAAAGTTGTGTTTTGTTTTGCTTTTTCCGCTTTCGAGAAGGAATTGAAGGCATTCTGGAATGAGTATGTAACTGATTTGAGGATTAAAAAAACCCAACTTTAGAAGTTAACACAAAGCATTCACAGCAGATCTAGCTCTAGATCTTAGTCTAGATATAGGATGGAGGATGTAGACTAGCTCTAGAAACCTATCCGACGCATACATTCATTACATGTCTACATCGAAATAAAGTAGATTTCGAGCTATCTCTAGCTACATATAGAGCTACTTCTCCAGATCTAGATCTAGACCTCTATCCTGGCAGATCCAGTAAGATCTGAATCTCTAGAGTCTAGATGAAAGAATCCAAATTCTGGATCCATTTGAGTTGTTTCTCAAATTATGATTATGTTTGTTGTGTGCATTGACCATTAGATTTTGGGATAATCGCACTTTAGCACTGCCAATATTTCACACTAAATACAATTACAAACACTAGATCTAGTTAACTTGATACTCTCTCATTGCCACTCTATGAGTAGACCTATGTCATGATGTGTGTTCCCTAGTCAGTCGTCTCCCTATTTCTACTCCCGGATTGGACCGCTTAGTGTCGGGTGCTGACCATAGTCTATAGGCACAACAGTAGAAAATCAAATCCTGCAGAGCTAAAGCGGGAGTGGTAATTGCTCTTGGCGAAAGCACCGCTGACCTTACGTACAACAGTGAAAAATACACTCCGACGGGGAGTAATAATAGGGAGACGACTGATAAGGGAACCCACCAACAATAAAAATCAAATCTTCCGACTAAACTAACGCCGCAGGTTAGATCTAGAATCTAGAGTTAGATATAGAGCTTATCTCATAATTTGAAAATCTATCAGGAAATCATTGATTGCGATGTTAGATATCTTTCACTTAAAGAGTCAGATGAGATTTTTTGACAGATGTTTTTCAAAGATTTTAGCTGATCTCATTTCACTAATAAAAAATAGAAGAAAAAGGTAAGACAACATCTTTGCACAACATTTCAAAAAGGTTCATCTGCAAAAGACATTTTGGTATCAACATCTTTCTCCTATATTCTAGTGCTTGAAACAGTTGCTGTAATTTTGATTCTCATGAAATTATTATCGCATGTCTTTCATTTGACCTAGCGTTCTGTCCAGGAGGTGACTTTTATCACCTGTTCCTCTTCATGCTATAGAAACTGGGATAAGCTCGGGCTCTATGGATCGTAATGACCTTATAGGAACTTTGCCTTATTTTTTACTTTTCATTTGAAGTATTAAAAGAAAGCTGTGTTTTATCTTAGGTGATATTATGTATTTTATGTTTTTCAGAGCTTTGATCATCACTTCTCATTGCATATGAAAGTATCCTCGTTACAACTGACATAAAACTGTCAGACATGTGTGATCATCATCATTTAAGATCCCCAGCCCCTGTCGGTATTGTTGACCATGTTGGAAGTTTATCTGAAAATTTTGCTGAACTCATCGAAACTGAAGATTATTCTGATATTACATTGATCGTTGAAGGAAGACAGTTTCGCAGTCACAAAGTAATACTGGCAGCTCGATCAGAGTTTTTCAGGTACTGTGTTTTGAGCTAAGTGTTATATAATAATAACTTATTTTTCCTCTCTATGTGTCTTTCATTGGTTCTGCCTTACTAACTAGAAACAAAGTGGAAATAGGTTCTTAGAAAATTGATTGTTACCTAATTGTTTTAATATTTCCTCTTCAACATAATAAAGATGATAAAGATATTAAAAGATAAAGATTTATAGTCTGTGTTCCCACATAACGACTGTACATCATTTAATCCACCACCAGGCTATTTCATTGAAAGTCCTTCTCCTTCTTTACCTATAGTTGGGTACTCATTCATACGTCAGTCGAGTGAGGAAATCAGAGTGAAGTACCTTTCCTAAGAGTACAATGTTGTGAAAAAACACTTGGGCCAGCCATGGGTTTTAAACTAATGTGGTCATGATTACAAACTCACAACACTACGGTTTCATTACAATGCTTCTAAAAGATTAGAGATGAATTTATAGTCCTTGTCCTGGCATAAGTGCAGGGTCACTGACTGAAAATCATGTACTCCTCAGCAGGTTATTTCATTCCAAGAAGTCCTTCTTAACTTCCTGGGGAGCATACAGTACAGCAACCTGTAAGGCGTTTGTATTAACACACTGACAAGATCTTTCTCTACCTGTAGCTAGATACTCATTCACACTTGAGTCGAGTGAGTAGAGTGAAGTACCTTTCCTAAGAATACAACATTTTAAAAAATGGGCCAGCCAAGGGTTTTGAACCAGTTTTGTCATGATTACATTTTTACAAACTCACAACACTATGGTTTTGTTACAATGCCCCTTATTATTCGTAATGAATTTATATGGCCATTCAAGCTTCCAGAAAAACATGTATGATATTGGCCTCGTAATTATAAAGTGATGTGCCACACTGTTTTAAGAGCATTTGAGATGAATTTATAAAATGAGGGAGAAAAATTGCAAGTTTCACTTAAAAGGTAAACATTCATCTGTAAGTTCTTTAAGAAATATACAGCCACGTCTCGGTAGTCCAGACTTTGATAATCTGCACAGAGGAGATGGGGACAGATTTGTTTTTCTTTATTTGTAACCGATAATCCGGAAATTCAGGATTCCGGATCAGAACGTCTAATTTTGGAATATGTTACCACATCATACAGAGTCTATGCTTTGACAAACCGAACACTTAACTGTTGGAGATTGTCCAACGGCGCATCAAAGCCACCCGGCTCAACTTCCCCAACATCACTACAGCCATACAATTTAGCAATTTTCTCTGTCTCTGTCTGTCTGCTTTTCGCTTTTTCTCTCTTACCCTCTCGCTCTGTTCTACCTTCTTCTTATTCCTCTTCTTTTCTTTCTTACTCTTCTCCTTCTTCCTCTTCTTCTGGCATGGTATAAATTGTGTGTAAGCCTGTGACATGAGTCAGAGAGAGAGAGTTCTGGTCAGTGATAAACAAGATCATAGTGCTTCATGCCCCATTTTAGGCCTTCATTATTGTAAGTTCTGAGGTCTTTCGCTGATTCACAATGTGTCACTTTGATCAGGGATTTAATAATCAAGATGTCTTGATAATCCGGACAGTTTGCTTGGGACGGAGGTGACTATTATTTTTTGGGACTATTAAGACGTGACTTTATTTTTGAAGTGAGGAAAAGACAGACAGACAGGAGAGAGAGAGAGATTACCTATAATGCATCATTTATTATTGTAACTCACAGAGCACTTCTTTATGGAGGAATGAAGGAATCGCAGCCTGGCACAACTGAAATTGAGTTGCGAGACACTCCTGCTGATGCGTTCGCAGCTTTGTTGAAATATGTCTACTCTGGACGTTTAAACCTTATAGAGATTCAGGTATTGTTTAAAATAATTTGAATCAACATCAAAGCCTTCCCCATTTTTCATATTTTCTGTTATAATGTGTCGTCATATTGCATAGCAGTTTTCATTAGAATTTCCATTATTGTTAATATTAGTATAAAAGTTGTTTTCTTTCTAAGAATTTGTACATTTGCAAACGTTTCAATTTCATAGAATTGAGAAAACAGAAAATTGATAAACAGGTGTGTTGTTTATATGTGTGATGAACTGAATTAATTTTGGTGGTTGGAATAATTGTGTTGTAAAAAGGACAAATGGGTGGTTGGCGGGAGCTGCTGGTAGGTATTCCTTCTTTCCTTTCACTCTTCAACTTATCTTTCATCATGCTGCTTCCTTTTAATTTTCCCTGAGATCTCCACATGTGGTGGACAGGGTAAATTGCAATGACACAAAAAACAAAAAAGTAAGATACAAACACTTTGTTTTGTTTCCATATTGACACAAGTTGCAATCATTTACAGTCTTTTATCACGGTGTAATTTATTTTCCCCAGGAGGAGTACTTACTTGATATTTTGAGCCTGTCACATCGGTTTGGATTTATGGAATTAGAATCCTCTGTCTCCGATTATCTAAAAGCCATACTCAACATAAGAAATGTTTGCCACATCTACGATTTAGCAAATATTTACAGGTGAGATTTTAACATTTATTTATTTGTTTTTATAGTTTTGAAGATAAAAAAAAATGTTTTACTTTTGTCATGTTTTTACAAACAAACACATAGAATCCACTCATTTAGAGTGAAAATATTAATGATCCCACTTACCCTGACAGTAAGAAACTTTTGCATTTTGTAGAGACACTCTTTAACTATTTTTTTTTTAAGAATGAAATTTTCAAGACTTTTTAATCATCCTATTTTAATTTATGTTTTTGAAATTTAATGTGTTTCTTTAGTTACGGTTTGTTTATATCATATTGTTTGATTCTTCTCTTCCTTGTTTCTTTTAAATAGCCTGTCATCTCTGTGCACAGTATGCAAGGATTTTATGGATAGAAATGCTCATGCGGTCCTCAACAGTGAAAGCTTTTTGAATCTCTCACAGGTGAGGGGGAAGAAGAAAACTTGAGTTCTTATTTATTTCTACAAATCACAATGTCTATTTTTAAAAATAATTTTATCTCTCTCCGTCAATGTTACTAAAGGATTCAATTTGTCATGAAAGTGTACTTATTTATTTGCCCTTACATAACTTGACTAAAAGAAGTATTTCTTATTGAATTAGGGGACTTGTTTGTTAAACAAACCTTGAAAACAAAAGCCATAGATTCATTGATGACTCATACTATTGTATGGTAAAAAACACGTTTTTTTCTCGTCAAACCTATCAGTGGAAAAAATGTGTGTTCATAAGTATATTGTGTAAAGTGTTGTGTTTCTTTTATTCCCATGGGAGCATTTGAATTTGTATAATTTTTTCAAGGCCTTCTGATGACATATGTCGAATTTCCACTTTAGGCACGGACTTGCATAAATCTGCCTGTATTCTTGGGTTAATACAAAGTAATGCATTGATCTGATGCAGTTTGGTTGTAGTTATTCGGATCTAATGCAATTGGAGGTGAATAGAACCTTGAAAGTCTTCTAGAAATATGTTGTACACGTTTAAGATCCTTTTTACAGTTTTAAAGGCTATTTTGGCAAAATTCAAAGCCCGACTCAGATCCCAAGATGACTGCTTCTGATGGATTTTGATGAGCAGTTATGAAACATCTCAAAATTTCTGTCATTTCTCAGGCATTTTGGCATAATATATAGAAAAAAGACTTCTTTGCGTCAAGTTCCTTCGCATTCACAGGGATTTTCCTTTTTAATGTTTACATAATCTTATAAATTTTTATCCAGTTTTAGAATAGTTAAAATAGTTTAGCTTCAACATAAAATGTGAAACTGGACAGCTTAAGCTTTTCATTTCTGCATTTTGAGAGTAGATTGTTTGTGTCAGGTTTATCAGTCTGTGCTGTTAAGTCATTGTTTTATTTTCAATGTTGTTTTCTTTTAAGACCTCAATGAGAGATCTTATTTCTCGGGACTCATTCTGGGCTCCTGAGGTTGAGATTTTTCAAGCTGTGTGCAATTGGGCAGAACACAACAAAGGTCAGGACCCCACACCTATTCTTGATGTTGTTCGCCTGGAGCTCATGGAGATGCGGGAGCTTCTAAATGATGTGCGAGACACTACATTAGTTTCATCAGACTCTATTCTGGATGCCATTAAGAAGCGGACAGAAAGTCGGGATATGGAGCTAAAATATCGTGGAGCACAAGGTATTCACATTAGTCTTCTTTCTTTGTTTTAAATTATCTTTTTCATCAATTTGTGAAAAGCATACTCTAAGTTCAGTATACTATATTTTAAGTCTTTTAATATATTCAAAGTTCAACACTTAAAGAACACAAGAGATATCTTTTTACTTCCTTTATGTAATATCATGTAATTAAGAAGAGTTCTTTCTTATTGTGAATCAAGCATGTAGCTCAATAGTATGATTTGGTTACATTTGATTTTATTTTCTCAGTGTTGGAGCAAAATGTTGCCACAGTTCGTCTGGGTGCATCTGTCATTCGAGGCGAAATGAAGACTGCTCTACTAGATGGGGATACCCAAAACTATGACTTAGATCGAGGATTTTCAAGACATCCCATAGATGAGAGACTGCCCTGGGATTGTCATCAAGTTGGGACAGCCATACATTATAAACACAATAAAGCTGTTGCTTTGGGACAAAGATATGAGGTTCGTTTTTGCTGGTTGTTTTGTTTCTATTTTAAAATATATATATTAGGATTGGGTTTATTTTTAGCGGGGGGGGTTCCCTTTGATTTGGTTTTTATTTTCTTTGTTTGACTCTAAAAATCAAATATTATCCTTTGACTTTGTGAATATTGATTCATATGCTATGGAATCCTGACAATTTAAGTTTTTAAACCATTCAATCTCTATTTCTCCCTTTCTTTATATGTATTAAATCTTCTCCTGTGTTTAATTTGCATGTTTGGTGCTCTTGTTTAAGAAAGACAAGGAGGGTTTTTTTCATGGCTTTTCTGCAAATTTGCTTTCTCAATAGAATTATGATGTTAAAATTTCAATATCTGACTACTCCCTTTGTGTACTAGACAGAAAAATAGTAAAAAAAAGTTGATTATGAGTTGTGTGTGAACATGACGGAAGATATTTTTCTTTTAGAATATTAAATGTGTCAATAAATTTCTCTATGAACAATTTTCATGTTGTGTTTGGATGTGTGAGGGTTAAGGTCGAAGGACAGTATGTGTGCGGTGTGGCCAAGTGATTAGGTTGCCGG
Source organism: Doris montereyensis (assembly GCA_037039925.1). NCBI lineage: Eukaryota > Metazoa > Mollusca > Gastropoda > Nudibranchia > Dorididae > Doris > Doris montereyensis. The sequence continues at coordinate 117,106 of JAXRKP010000385.1, read as the reverse complement.
ACTGGGATCGGAGATCCCAGGTTCAATCCTGGCAAAGCCAGGCCTGCCATTGTCTTCCTTAGGAAATACACTTAACACACATTTTCCCCACTCGACCCAGGTGTAAAATGGATACAAGCACTAGCTTGGGGAGTAAAAACCTGCATTAGAGAGGTGATTATTATCACCTGTTCCATTTCACATTATAGAAACCGAGATAAGCTCAGACTCTATTGCCGGTAGTGGCCTTTGAAGGAACTTTACTGTTACGGTGTGTGTGTGTGTGTCGATTAGCAGAGAAGTATCTCATGAAATGGGGAGAGAGACAAAGACAAAAGGGAGAATGGGAAATTGAGGAAAAATTATAATTGATCAGCGCTGATAATATTTTACAGTAAAATAAAGATCTTATTTGTATGATAAGTTGTATGCATTGAAGAAAGCGAGCGGCATTGACAGGGGAGTGTCGTTCTTACCCAATGTAAGGAAGCCGCAGGCATCCACAACTGGCCCTGAGCCAGCTGAGGCTGTAAGCTTAGAGTCTCCATTCTATGGGTTATCAACCATTAAACTCGAACATCAAACCAGTCCCTTCAGGAGAGTGAGAGAGAGAAGCAATGGTTAGTCTCTACTTTCAATTAAATTTTTTTTCTCATAATGTTATTCTTCAACAGGTCATACTCCTATTATATTGAAGTCTCAATGGATGACAGGGACTATATAAGAGTGATTGATCACACAAGCTACTTATGTCGTTCATGGCAGACATTGCACTTTAATGATAAGGTTGTTAGGTAAGTGACAAGTTTTTCATTTTCACCTCTGTTTTTTCGTCACACGTATTGGTTATGCTTCTTCCTATTTTGCTGTTTGAGGTATTTACAACATGCACACATGGATTTACATAACTTATGTCTTAGCATATTATGTTCCAGCTGCTTTACACACATATAATAGAAGATAAGCTGCAAATTTATGGGGTTGATGATATCGCCTGTTAATAATACCATTGCTAATCAGCCCATCAATGCTAGCCTTCAGTTGATCGAACATGAAAAAAGATGGATTCAAGCTTGTTTGTTCCTAGTTTTTAATTGTCTACAGGGTTGAGACAAATGGCAAAACATTTTCTTATGTTCACATGTTCAGGTCTAATTACAGAGAATGTCTTTGTAGATAAATTTGTTTCTCAACTATTAACATTTCTTGTACTTGTTCAAATAGTTTATAGAATTTATGGAGGTCTGTTTTAAAAGCCTATTGTAATTACACAATCAACCTGATTCTCCTGTTATAGCACTTCAGTGTATATCATTACTTTGTACATGTATAGCTCCTTATATATCAAGTATTCTCTCATTTTGCCCTTTTTCTTTTTTTCATCTCATCATCATTCAGGTATATCAAAGTGGTTGGAACTCATAACACAGTAAATCGAGTGTTTCATCTGGTATCCTTTGAGTGTTTATACAACTTGTCCATTTCAGCTGGACAGAGGTCTAGTAGGTGAGATTATTTTCTTTTTTTAAAATTTTATGTAAGAGTTTCTTACTATATTTAAGTGGGGTGGGGGGGGGGGTACTGGAGAAGGCAATTTCACCACAAATGGGAAAAAATCTTTTATTGCACTACTGGAGGAGCAGTTCATTCGCTTGATATTCATACCATAACAAAGGTTCAGTATCAATTCTCTCATTTTATACAATTGTTTTTAGAAACATGGGTTGTACCATAAAAGCTGGAAATTTTGTTTAAAGTGTAGAGTCGACATGAAGTATTTGATGTCCTCTCATGATTGAATGATGTTTCAAAGTATTATATTATTCTTTTATAGGTTTATATGCGCCAAAAAATTAAAAAATAACAGAAAATATTGTTAAAAATGTGATTTTGACAGTGATATGCGATCTTCTTTTTTATTTATTGTTCGATTGCCCCCAAATTTGGTATATAACATCTATAACGCAAACGAAAAATTCACCCAGTAGCTTTTTGTTATATCTTTAAATTTTTGCAAAACAATTTTTTTTTTGTGATTAAATTTGTCAAAAATTGGAAAGGTTGCTATATGCATTTTCAAAAAATTAATAAAATGAAAACCATTTTATTTATCAAAAAAAAAACTGGGTGCGGCTAGATATTGAATCGAATGACATGTGTGCAAAGTTATAGCCAAATTTGTTTATAATTGAAAAAGCCTATTTGAAATGAATTTGTTGTTATTTTCGCAATGAAAATCCAAAATGGTAAAATCGTTCCCATGGCAAATAAGATTAAAAACAACTTTTTGAGCTAATTTAGACATGCCGAGTACAATGGTAGACGGTTATAAATTGTCTATATCAAATAATAAAAACATATTCAGGACCTTAATTAGCCCCCCAAAAAGATGTATTATTACACTATCAGAAATATTATTTACTTTATAAGGTTCAATCCTAGCGATGGCACTTGATTGCCTTTGCTATCTTCACTATATGAAAATCATTGATATGAAAGTTTTTAAAGTAATTTTTTCAGATTAGAAAACAGGTTTTTAGCATACTGTTGAACAGTAGTTAAAAAACCCCCAATAGCAGCAAAATAGAAGCATTGCCTACGTAATGATACCAAACACCTTTTTGTAACTGATTCTTAAAACTACATGTCATAACATAAGTGCAGAATTTCCCTAGTTCAATTTTTCATTGGTCCACATTACGCAATCAACAGCCATCACTGTATCTTAGCATGATAAATAGATGCGATTTCTTATTTTATCAATAGGAGCATAATATGAATATAGCAATGACCTAATTAAAACTTTGGACAATCGTTTTGATTTTCTTATTGGTTTTTATTTGCAATGCTCATAAAACTCCTCACTTTTCTGCTTTAGTGCCATCTGAGAATGTTGCCACCATCAAGAATAGTGCCCTAGTCATAAGGCGTGTCAAGAACCCAAATGCTCTTATCAATGGCAACACAAGGAGCTATGACTGGGACTCTGGCTACACTTGCCACCAGCTGGGCAGTGGTGCAATTGCATTCAGTTGGCTCAGCCATACATTCTGTCCACAATGAGGTAAGCACAGAACTTTTTCAAAACAGAAAATTGCAAAACAAAACATGAATAACCCTTAAATATTCAGTTGGAAATATTTCTGAATTATTTTATCGTAGTTGCTGTTTGTACATAGAGCATTTGGCATCTTTTGAGGACCTAAAAGAAAACGTTTTATGAATAATGGTTGGGGGGAAAATAAAGTGGAGGGTTTTCATTGGTTGAATTTGACTGATATATCATGGAGGTGACAGGGAGAGTTATTTTGAGACGTTTGAGACAGAATACATTGTTTTTCCCAAAAAATTGCTCCATATTTGGATAGCGAACAGCAATGGCGTTATGCAGGCGTTGTTTATAAAGTCTCATCAGAGTTATAAATTTACAAGAAATCGGATTGTATCAACAAATCTAGAATGCTAAAAATTAATAATTGTTAACACATTGACTATCTATATCTATAGAATTCACTTTTTGTGTGTGTTTTGCCGCTAATCTTCTAAACGGCTGAGCGGACAGAGCTCTTATTTGGCACCGACAATGTGATCAAACCGGGGAAGGTTTTAGGCGTATAAAATTCATATTATTGTGTTTGGTCAAATTGTCGGCACTCACTTTGTGAATCATCATAAATTCAACATAATTATTTTAGAGTTCACTGAGCTGACCTACAATGGTTCAACCCCAATGTACCCACGTGGGTGTCTCCATCTAGATCTAGGCCAAATGCGAATGCGTGCACTGAGCCGGTGACAGCGATGAGAAAAGTGAGACAGAGACGTCGCCACACGCCATGTCTACCCTGCTTCCAATGGGTCGATGCTGGAGCTTCGATTCTGCGCTGCTCTGATCTTATTAAGCCAATAGGGGCCTTGCTTAAGACCGACCTTCGAATTCCAATCCTATGCTACTTCAAGTTTTTTTTTTAGCTCGACCATCGAAGTCAGATCCATTGCCGGGTACTCTGCTAGTATTTTTATATTTTACAAATATTTAGGGAAGTTTTGATTTTTTAAAATACTTAACACCCACCCACAAAATTGTGAGTAATAAGTAATATTAGTCACTTACAAATCCTGAGATCACAGCGTGGACAGGGTTTATTTCAAAAAACAAACAAATTGCTGTGTAAAAAACTACGTTCTTGTTTTTCTTCTTCTGTTAATATTTATTTATTTATTGCTTTATGTTTTAAATTTTCTCATGATGTTTTGAAGATTTTTTAAGCTAGGTGTGCTAATTTGTACTAATTTGAAGATTATATTACCTGTGGACATTATTTGTAACATGAACAATTGTTATTCAGCCTTCTTTGTTTGAAACAGACATATAAAAAATAAAATGCTCTTGTGTAGATGTGTTGTTGTTTTTTTTGTGTAGACGCGTCTAAACTTTACTTGATGCTTTTTTGTTTTATTATGTCTTTTCCATCCAGACTTCTGTTGTGGGACTGTGATGATCGAGAAGGTTACAGTTTTTATGTTGAGGTATCCAGTGACCAGCAGAAATGGGAGAAAATAGTGGACAAGCGCTAGTGAGGCATGCAAGTAAGTCAAACGTTTTGTTGACTTTGTGTGTCTTGCAACACTTTCTCATTCATATTTTTTGTGTCACTGACATGGGAAAAGTGATTATGTTGTCAAATGCTGTAGTTTGGAAGAAATAAAATAAAGGAAGTTGTATAGCATAAATGCCTAAGTCAGATCATATTGAATTAGGGAATGCCTAGGTTTAAGTTTAAGTCAGGGTTTCTTCAATGTTACTATTTCTTTATTTTTAAAACCCTTACAGGATGACAACGCTTGTATTTGCCAAGCACATATGAAAATTTGTACCAATGTCTTTGAAAATGAAACTGTACAGAGGTTTTTTGTTTGTTTTTTCTTTTCTCAAAACACCTCAATCTGACCTAGGCATCTATGTTATACAACTGATTATATGTTCTTTCATGTAAAAAACAACTGTTTTTGTACTAAAGGTAAAATGCAGGAAGTTTTTGCCTCTTAAAACTACTTTTTGCCTTGTAGTCAATGGCTTCCAGTTTTTAAATGTAGCATGGAACTGTGAAGGCTATTTACAGTGATACAGACCAGAGCATGTTCTGTTTTCAGCTGGAGTAACTGTTTGATAATTTTGATATTAAAATGTGGTACTGACACTTCTTTTTGTGTGTACAACAAGGTCTTTTACATACAGGAAGTATATAATGCATTAAAAAGAGCATTGTTTGTTTAACAATGACTCCTATGTAAACCATGTGGTATGGCAACAGCTACATGTATATGAATCTTATTTCCCTGTGCTGCTTAGTGATTTTTAAGTAACTCCCGATGTAATGCATCAAATACTTTACAGGTCTATTGGATGAAATACACATGATTGAGTATCCATGTGATGGAATATCAAATGTGAACCACAAAATCAATTTTGTCAGAAAAGGAAACTAAATTCAAAACTGAAAAAAACACTAAAACACAATGATGTTTGAGTGAGTTTACAAAGAATTGGTCTTGCTGGGTGGTTTTTTATTTGATTTAATTTTTCTTTAAAAAACCTTTTCATTGGTGCTTGCAGATCATGGCAAACAGTTGCCTTTGATCCTGTCCCAGTGATTTCATAAAAAATTTTGGAACTCACAATACAGCCAATCTGGTTGGGGCAAGGTCTACTTGTTTCAATATTTTATGAACATGTATCGATGTTCTAAAAATGGAGAAGAAAATCGCATCAAGTATATTATGTCTCCATATGCTTTAAGTGTAAATACCAATTTCAACACAAGTCAATGCTCATACAATATGACTTCTGTTTTTAAAAGTAAAACTAATTAAAAGATAAAGATGGATTTATAGTCTGTATCCCTGTAGAAGTGCAAGTTCACTGACTGCACATCATTTATCCCAGCAGGCCATTTCATTCAGTCCTTCTTAGCTCCCAGGGAGCATACAGTGCAGCTAGCAGCCTATTAGGCACTTCAAACTAACAATGACAAGATCTTTCTATACCTATAGCTTGGTACTCATTCACGTCCTGAGTAAAGTGAGGAAAGCAATGTTAAGTACCATTCCTAAGAGTACAACATTGGGAAAAAACACCTGGGCCAGCCATTGGTTTTGAGCCAGTATTATCGTGATTACATTTTTTTACAAACTCACAACACTATGGTTTCACTACAACGCCTCTATATATCATATTTATGAGATAGTTAAAGGTAATATTGAGCTGTTGACCAGGTGCAGAGTGTAGGAAAAGGTGATCTAAGCTGTATTGGTCACATGGCTTCTCTGAAGGAAATTATATTTAATATGTGAACATTATGCTGAAGGAAGATAATATCTGATGTGTTTCTCATTATGCTGAAGGAGTATTATTTAATGTGTGAACATTTTCGCTGAAGGAGACAATATCTAATATCTGGACATTTTAAAATGCTTTTTATAAACTAGATGGCCTTGTTTGGAAAACAGTGAACATGATTATTTGGCAGACTGAATGCCCACATATCATGAAAAGCAGATCATTTCAAATTTTATGTGGTTGACCATTCTTATAGCCATATACAATGGGGAAATTTAGGCTTTAAAGTATTAAACATGAATAATCTAATTCATATCTTGAACGTCAATGGGGTAAAATGAAGATGTCTGTCATTAGCCCTGCCTCTCAAAAAGAAACTTGAAATCATTTCAAGTAAGGAGAGAACAGTCATAAATTATCATTCAGTCTACTGCTTTTTTGTTGGGTGAGGGATAGGCTGAAATCAATTCAATATCATAAAGCTAGATAAAATGAATACTTCCTGTTGTCTGTTTCTCATTTACTACAGCGTGTGTTCATTTATATTTTTTTATGTCTTCACATTCTTCTTTTGTCCTGTCAGCTCTATGTGGGGCAAAGGCCCAACAAAAGAATCGCTGCCATTCTAGTTTTTCTTTCTCTCTCCCCAAGTTTTCCTTTGTCTTGCCATCTCTGTCTTGATCTTTCTTCTCTATGTCATTCTTGGTCGGCCTCTTGATCTATCATGACTTTGCATATTACTTCTTATATCATCAACAAATTCACAAACTGTAGATATTCACAGCAAAATGTTCTTTGTTTCACCAAACAAGGTTTTCCACTGTGTACACTTGAGCCCTGCTGATGTGTCAGTCAGCAATTTGATCAAATAGCGTGCCGCTGTCAACATGGCCAGTGTGGCACCTGTGAAGTACGCCAAGGCACTCATCAAGGACACAATTTCAGTCCACTGGATTTTGAACTGGGTCAACATGCTCTCAGTCTGTCAACAGCAGCGCAAGTAGCACGGCGAGGGACAGACTCTCTAAACACTCCCCGTTTGAACTTCCCATTCCACGGGCCACCGCTTCCTCCCGTGGCTCTCAGTGTATGTCCATCACAATCCTCATCAGAACCAACAGCCGCACCGAGGCATCAGCTACCTGACCTGTCTGTGCCTCAAGGTCTAGGGGACAACCTTCAGCCTATGGGCCAATATGCTGGCCATGCCTTGCAACAGCAGGATGTCCCAGAAGCTGATAGACTGGACAATTGTTGATGAACTACTGCCCAAATGCCCTCCTCTCCATCCCCTCTCCCCCGGATCCCAAATTTTATAAATTGCAGAAAATTGAACTGTAAACCATAGCAAAAACAAAACTAGATGATGGTTATTTTTCTGGTGTCATCGCAATGAAAAGAAGTTGATTTCACCTGAACAATACTTACCATTGATCTTGTAGCCTTTCAATAGATGTTAATAATTCAAGAGGTTAGTGTCCCCAATAGATTGTTCTAACCAGTAATTTGGAATTGCTCTAGTTTTGGATATTTTACTGGTAAAGGATGATATGATATCTACATTTTAGTGTGCAGCTACTGACCTTCATACAGCATTTTCCCTTTAGAATATGTCTTGTCAATCGTGATAACATCTACCAATTTTCATCCGATTTAATACATACGAACATGTCACGTTGGTTTTATTTGTTTTCAGTGTTGTAACTCTCCTTTTGACTTCTTCTCTTTTTCTTCCTTTTCTCTTCTTTTTCCCTTTTTTCCAACTCCTTGTCAGGTGATTTTCCCTTCTCCTCCTCTGTTCATTTCTTCATTTTTTCTTCTTCTTCTTCTTCTTCTTCTTCTTCTTCTTCTTCTTCTTCTTCTACTTTTTTTTCTTCATCCTTATCTCTGGGTTAAATTAGTTTTTCTTCATATTCTGCTCAATTACAAATTACATTTTATCTTCCCCACAAATTCTGTTTAACATTTCCTAATTTTTCTTTCTGAATAACATATCATTTGTATATTTATTAAAAGAATATATGATTTTTTTTAGTAAAATGAGACATATATCTTTTCTATCATAATTATTACAAAGTCCTGCTGCTTAATTTTGTGATAAATTTTTGTCAGCAGGTTGCCTTGGAAACCTAAAACTATTATTATGCCTATGTGTAAACTGTAAATGTGTTGTGTGTCCTTTAAATTGAGCTCAAGATCTGTCTTCATATAAAAGGATGAAGGATACTAGGTTCTTATTTTTTACAATTTCTATTGGATAACTGATGCTGTTCAAAGTCTTTCTTTTTTTAATATACATGCGTTTTTTCTCGGCGTTTGATACCAATTTTCTTTAAATCTTCATTTAAATTCCCTATGTTTATAAACGATTCTGTGAATTAAAAATATGAGATTGAAAATAGGTAAACAAAAGAAGATAAACACACAAACATTGCTTTGCTTGACAGATTTTGTTCGTCTTTTTAATATCTGTTCAACATAGATGACTATAATTATTTTTTAAAAGTCACTCTTCAGTAATCATTACAAACTTTTGTTGCCAACTGTGTCTTCTTATAGAGACATTTTGTTTTCTTTTATTGTTTACCATTTTTCTTTTTTTCTTATTATTATTGTACTGTCGAACATAGTATGCTTATTTCATGGCTGAATATAAAATATTACATGTAAATTGTATTTCTTGTCTCATCAAAAGTATTGAGGCAGGCCTGATGTGGCCTTTTTTTTCTCTTTTTTTCAAAACCGTTTTCTTCTTTTGTTTCAATCTGATTTTATTTGCTTTGCCTTTGCATTTCTATACGACAAGAAGTGTCTTGAAATTATGGTGACAAGGACACTAATTTATAAGCTGAATTTTTTGTGTTTGGTTTTGTTTTTCTTTCTTTTGCTAACCTCTCATTATTATATTTTTGGTATCATCGGGAGGGAACTAAGCTCTGCTTCCTTGATCAGATAAGTATGAATTATTACCAGTTTTTTTGTTGCTATTTCGTGTCCATATTGGTATGAATTTCCTGCATGACGCAGATCTAAAGTATATTTCAACGGAGAATTGAGAAGTATTTTATATTTTCAATCATTGAAACAACTTGCCAAGGGGTCACATGCTGTCAACTACTGTGAGTCTGCATGAGCGGATAGTGGTTATATATTGTCTTTGATTTTATTTCTATTGACATTATTTTCTGTTATTTAAATTTCATCATTGCTTGATAATATAAAAGGGTATGAATATGTATAAATGTTGTATTAGTAGTCACAGAATAGACATGATGGTCTACATCGAAGGCATATTCTTGGCTCTGAAATAATGTATGTACCTTTAGTATAGAAGACAAATGTAGACATTGCACATTCAATGTCTAGTAAATTTTTCGTTTCATTATGAGTTTGTAAGGAAATTCGTTTCACCATGTGAGAAAAATATACTATTGATACTTTTGACATATCGACTCAAGTTTGTACAAACCTTTTCTTCTACAAATTTTCATCATACTTCTTTGTTTTTGTTGAATTTGAAATTTAAATTTTCGCACTTTTTTTCCTTGTGCTTTTTAATATTTTTTGCTACCATATATCAGGTGCAAATGGGTAGATTTTGAAAGATTATGAGATGGAGACTGCAGAGGCATCTGTATAGGTTACATTGTGAAGTGCCATTTAGTTGTTTTTTCTTTTGTATGTTACTGAAAGTAATGAGATCCAAGGATTTGGATAATTTTGCCACCGCCACAAATGATGGGGATTATAACAGTATTATCAATTTTCAACACATTTAAGACAAATGATGTAATAAATTATCATGGTTGATAACCTTGATTTCCACCTTGTGATAGATCATTGCAGTATGTCTGCTCAAAAGTGAATCATATTTAATTCAGCAACGTAAAGCAGTGAGCAATACAAGACCCAAAGGTGAAAGAGAGAAAGAAAAAAGTTAATATAAGTAAAATATTGAAAATAAGATTTCAACACGCATCTTGTAGAATTTAAAAAAAGAAAAGTCTTTTTCTGTTTATATAGAAGTCTGGAATGTATCTCTCTGTATCTTTGCTTCGTTGGAATTCTCAAATCAGGTTATACTTCCCCCTTTTATGTTGTTTAAAACTTCACATGAAAGTCGTTGAAAATACTATGTCACAAAGTTTACCAAGTCTTTCAAAGCCATCTTTCAAGTGGATTAGTGAATATGCAATTAAAAATGTAAATAATGAAGTTGTTATATACCTAAGCATCATATGTAAATGAAAGGATACATAACACGACGGTTTCTTTTTAAAAACAAAATAAAACGGTTTTTAGGATGTGTATACTTTTACATTTGAATTTGATGTATATTTCGATGTGTATATTCATTTGGTTTCTTTTTCATTGTTTTTGCACTATCAATAGGGCTTAAATTATTTTATGTGGTAATTAGGAAGATTCGCATTTATATAATTATTATGTACTAGTGTAGTGAAAAGTTTGCAGTATTTTTTCATTCCTTTGTGTTCCTTTTTTTCTCCCACATTTGATATCACACTAATGATATGAATGGTAATGCTGTACAAGTAATAACATGGACACAGCTCAGTACGACCATGAGGCTCTTCTCTTCCTCTCCTCCACATTCTATGTTGCCCTCTCACTTTGTGCCTTTGTTAGTCTGTCTCTTTGTGTCTGTCTGTCTCTCTCTCTCTCTCTCTCTCCGTGGGCGGTTGACAGGCGCTGCTGGTACTTCTTTCCTTTTTCTTTTTTTTCTCTCTCTTTTATCTTGCTGTTTCCTCTTACTTCACCCTACAATAGTGAACAGGGTAAATTTCATTAAACTTAAACAAACTCTTTCTCTAATTAAATTTTTAATTTTTTTTTTTTAGAAAAAACACATTTCATTCTGCTTTATAGGATGAGAAATTCTTTATGATAGTAATAGTAAAGAGTAAAATATTTGCTTACATTATCATTGTGATCTTAGAACTTTCAAACCTGTTTTTCATCTCTGTTAAGTGTTAGTGATTTCAAGAATGTGAAGGCTTGCAATTTGGGAGACAAGAACACATTTTTGTTCAACAGTCTCTAAAATAATGTTAACTCTACATAGGAAATTTAATTTATAATGTGGAAATGTTTTTCATTTACCATCTTCATATGTGACAATTGAAGTGTTTTAGAAATGGCATCATTATTTCTCCTTATATATCCATCCTCCTTTTTCACAATATCGATATTGTGAAAGGCTTTTTTTTTTTTTTTAATTTGTGTCATGATTGCAATGAACGACACAAATTTCTTACTTGATATTACAGTCAAATCAGATACACTCAAGTCAGTAATTTGAATTTTTCAAAGTGAAATTGTTATTATGTACTAGTGTAGTGAAAAGGTGTCAGTATTTTTTCATTCCTTTGTGTTCCTTTTTTTGTCCCACATTTGATATCACACTAGATAATGCCCTTCAAAGATAAACAGAAAAGGCATGAACATTTTGCCATTTCTTGCATCTTGTGATTGTGGCTTATTATTGTCATAAAAGAACATGTGTCTCCTTTGAGTGATGGAATAATAATGAGTGATCTGCCTCGTCAAAAACCATTTGGTTAAAAAGACAACCGCATGAAAATGACCTCAGGAAATATTAAAGCCCATTCAGTGCCAGTACCCACTGTGAGTGTGAGTACTGAAAAAATGTCGTGACATGAACTATGATTTAGTGGTTTGTTTTTTCTACCTTTTTGACTGTGTTCTTGTTGGTTTAACTTTTATCTAGTGAAAGGGCTAACCAATGTTCCCTCTAAGCAGTGCGCATACACGCACACACCAGGAAGAGAAGGTGCGCACAATTGAAAAAAACGTCTGCTCACACCAATAAAAGACTTTTCTGTCTAACGTTCATTCTCATTTCGGGTTTTTTTTGTCAAACTTTGCACAACACCAAAAGTGTAAGTACACAGATTAGAAAAATAATATTAGGAAACAGTGGTTCTGACATGAGATCTCAAAGGAAAAGTATGAAGAGGAGGTATACACATAAAGTAAAAGTATTTCTTTATCATTTAATCATCTTAGATGTCATTCAGTTTATTATTATGTATATATGCATTGTCTTCATCCACGCAAATGATCTTTATATTAAAAAACTTCTGTCATATTATTACGTAACAATAGCGTATGAGAAACAATTATTTATTTTACATGAGCGTTGTATTTTCTGTTTGTTTTTGGATTTATTATTTTCTTTCATAGATTTACTTGTTCTTTTGTAATCATTGTTTTATGACAAATGCATATATTTAAATCTTAACTGCTAAATGCAAAGGCTGTCTAGTTTTCATGCGTAATGTCAAAATGTCAAACTTAAAATTTATCTCAAGATGGATTTAAATGATATGATTAATTTGTTTCCTAGATATTTTGCTGTTTATTCGATCTGAACGTATTTCTCTTAACTTTTTTTGACGAAGAGCTTTTCCTCTTCCTCCAGTGATATATATAGATTCTCTCACCAGTTCAATATTGTGACGCATATGATAAATGTACATATACATACATGTACTGATGTTCTACCATCAGAAGACTTGTGTGATTTATTTCTCTCTGTTCCCCAGCCTCCCAATCCCGTTCATGTGTTTATCATAGTATGTTACTTTTGTGCATTTCCAACCTACTTTTTATATCAATAGGACTTCTTTTGGCATTTTCCTTTCTTTTGGTTGATTTCTTTCCTTCAGCAGATGCTTTTTTTCCTTCTTTCATTTTATTTTTATTGTTCGTATCTACTCATTGGAGTGAATCATGACGTGCAATGTTACAGTTTTCAATGTACCCTTCTTAATAAGAATAAAAAAATTTCATAAGATACTGCTCATTCTTTGTCGTTGGTTGAATGTCTTTGCCTGATGTTATTTAAAAAAAAAGAATCCCTTAGATGTGTTTCCTCCTAGGTGACAGCCATGCATTGTGTATTGTTCATGAAAGTGTCAGGGAAATGTTGTACATGATCGACAGACCCTTTAATTGACTTTTTGAAAGAACCAATCAATCAATCCCAGATGGTGGGCTATGGGTGGGCAATTTGCAGGTGCTACTGGTAAGTCCTACTTCTTTCCTCTCTCTTTCTCTCTCTCTCTCTTTCATTCACTGATTTCTCATCTTGCTGTTTCTTTTGAGATCACTGCATATGGTAGGCAGGGTACAATTTAACAAACAAACAAGTGTTCTATGGTGGTAGTTATAACCTTCATAATGGAGACGAGGTTTGATCAAGCAGGAAGCCATCATTGGCAAATGCATACATAAGAAGAATTGAAGATGAAATTACTGCAAGTAAATACATACCAGTTTCTTAAATCCACCACCCCCTGCCAAAATAACGTAAGCAAAACATCCTAACAACAACACCCTTTTATTTGTCATATTGAAACAAAAATAAAGAAAAATCACAGAAACATGCATAATCTTTGACTTTGAGGCTTGCCTCTGTGTCAACAGGCAGTGATGACTTGAATTTATCAACTAAATCCGGCTTACTAGTCAATCTAATTAATATAATAGAAAGAACGCTGGTGAAAATACACACAGACACCAATATAGTTATACATACTCATACTTGCACACACACACATAACATACATGCACCGAACAATAACTTTATGAATTACAGATAATACATAGATATACCCTACACAAAAAATAAACAGGAAAAAAAAAACGAATGCTTATTTATGGAGCTTCTATAGCAGTACATGTAACTGAGAAATGTTCCTCCTCTTTTTCGATTACTTCTTCTTCTTCTACTATTTCTTCTTCTTCTTGATTCTCCCGGATTTGTTAATTGAGAAGATATCTTCTTTCTTTCTTCCTTTACTTATTTACCGGTACATTCTCGTCTGAAGGATTCGTTCTTCTTTTTCCCCTTTATTCATTCTTCTCATTTGTATTTTCTACGTCAGACAATCTTTCAATAGGAGCAAAGTTTTGAAAAAGGTGAATGTTTTAGAGAGGCGAAAATCAATTACGGAAACAAATACTTATTAAGAAAAATAAATGATTATTTTGATCAAGTTCCGACTTGACTTGACTAAGGAGGGAAGTCACTCGGCACTGATTCGCCCAGGCAGGTTTTTGTGAGGGACTCTCTCATAGTAGTGTGCTTAACCACTTACTTCCCTTAGTTGCATTGTACATTTCAACAGCCAATCAAATTGAAGCGGGGAAGTAAAATTTTAACTTTCAAGATGGTGGCAATTCACTTTGAAAACATATAGAAGGCCTTAGGGAAAAGCAACTTACCCACAAAGGAAGAAAGGCCTAACATGCAGAAACCAGTCGTCGTTAAAACTCTCAAACGGTTAAGATGCACAGTTCATGGACAGGATCTCTGAGGCAATACCTCAAGAAAACAAAAAGTACGGTATTTGTGTTTGATAAAGTGATCGATCACAGATCAGTGTGGTGATCAGATTCAGATCTAAAACTATTATAGATCTTAATCTAGACAGAAGAAATACCCACCCCCCTCAATCCTAAAGCTTTCTGAAGTCTCCAATCCTTTAAATCATTTGTTGAAGTCTGACCTGATATATCCAGTTTAGTATCATAATTGTTGATTTGCTAGACTTCATTTTTACCGATAGATCTAGCTAGATGATCCTTTCCCTTAGACCTATTTTTGCATGTCTAAATTTTTAGGACTAGAATCTAGAGAACATCCGAAGTCCTGTAACTTTACTTAGTGATATGGAATTATGGGAATAATTCTATATTTAGTTTTGTTGTTGAGAATGACTGGAAAATCCCTTCTATATTTAACTACTAATGCCGTCGGAAGGGGTTTCAAAAATGGGACCCAATCACTCTTCAATAACCTCAAAGTCTAAGATGAATCTTCTTTTTGGTCCATGTATATTGATCCTATAAAACATAATATTGAATTTGATTTGTGTGTTTTGTGAATATTTTTGGGTGTGAACTACCATGTTCTTTTTAATAAGTCCCTTTTCACCTTAAGGTTATCTTTTCCTGATCCATAAGAGTTCAAGTTTGGCGCCAAATATTTTTTATCTTTGCACACGTGAGGGAGGTTTCAGATTTTCATCAACTGATGTCTACAAATGAACACACATTAAGAGCTGAAAAAAACAGTTGAAAAATACGTTTTTTTGATCTTAAGTGAAAGAAAACGTATTCCTACCATTTTCTGTAAAGACACGAAAAAATCATAGGTAACTCTAAATGAGAGTGAGAATACTGTTTTCTCCCTCATGGTCGGACAAAAAATATTTTTCCTGAGATCTAATAGCAGTATTGCAGCTATACATCAAGTTATCCTTTCCCTCTTACGGCCATGCTTCCTACCTAAAAATTTTTCAGAGGAGACTGTGATCAGGTTAGATTCTGAGACTTATCTGCTATATTTTTTACAAGAAAATCTTTCATGCTAAGTAAAGATAAAGTGACAAGATCGGGAGGTTTAAGCAAGTGACTTTAAGTAGGCTTTCATGAGAACCATTACAATGATAGTGACTTTACGTCTCCATCCAGCCATTTTTATTTTTCGCTAATGGGACCTCCCATCCCGTCCCAATTCTTTCGATTTTGTGCTAGTTTAGATATGGAATTATGGGAGAAGTGAATGGGGGGGGGGGGGCTCTATATTTCGTCAAAGTTTTTTTCGTTTTGTTGAGAATGACTGGAAAATCCCTTCTATATTTAACTATGCCTTTGGAATGCCGCGTGGATTATAAGGCGTACAATCACAGAATTTTACTATTTATGATCCGGATGTTTATCAACGGGACTGTCCACGCCAAAGACTTCACATCTTATTGAGAACTAGGGAAAAGTCAGTTTTGCCCAAGCGTATCACTAAATAAACGCCAGGAGTGCCAACTTACGTTGCACCTAGAATTTTCACAGTTATGCCCCTTGACTGAAAAACTGACTTTTAAAAGCTAATTTACTCTCCATTGCTATCTCTTAAGTCAAATTGGAATCCTCATGTTCTAGCTTTAACATGGTATATAACACTTGTAAAAATATAACATGTATGCTGACAAAAGAGAAAATACCATTTTGGCCTGCCTTATGCTGTTTGTGGCGAAAGCAGTTTTCTAAAGTGCCACGTTTTTGCTGGAGAGAGTAGAAAGAGAGTTCATATTTTAATTTTTGAGTTCAATTTTAATTTTTGAGTAACAAAACTGATTAACAAATCTTTCACTTTCAGAAATGACTTCAACTATAAAATCTCGCCTAAAGAATATAAAATATTCTGAGTTGGTGAGAAAGACAGTGAATTTTGTGAATGGATTGGCTGCGTTTGTGGGAGGTGGTTTCACATAGATTGTCTGAAGGATGCAAGTTTGCAAGGGATGAGCATGAATGAGATTGAGAAAATAACATGTTTGTGAAAGTTGTTAAGTATTATCATAAATAAAATCATGACTTTTATATCCAACATTTGTTTCTCAGCTCTTCTGTTTTACACTACAGTGTGTGACTGCTGGTGCTGTCTGTGCGACATCATGTGTTTTAATTAAGGTGTCAGAGAGTGAGTGGGTAACTGCTGGCGCTAGCTGTGTGACATGAGTAAATTAATTGTGAGAAATTAATTGGGTTTAATTGTGAGAGGGTTACAGAACTGTTTTACAGAACTGTTTTGGGGGTGAGTTAGCTATTGTTAGCAATGAAACAACTGTCAAAGCTTTTAACTGAGCAAAATTGTATCAAAACTTTGGATTTGATCATAAATCGGGGTCATTTACAGTGCACTTTGAGACTGTGCGAGTGCCGGAGCACAGGTTGTGCGACTTCAGGCAACTCTCAAGTTTGCTGTGCGAGATGGGGGAACCATAATGGTCTTGCGAAAAGGGTCGTGTGCGAAAGTCAATCACACAATGGGCTCGACACGCCACCTCTCGCTCAGGAAAAGATAACTCTTAAACATGGTAGCATCAAATTCAGGATCAAGCACAAAGAGCTTAAGTTACAATGAGTGACATGCCCCTTCCAACCGTTAGTGTGCGAGTGCCAGGGACTTCACTCTAGATCTACTAGATTCTAGATACTAAATTATTTAATTTAATTTGGAGAATAGGAGTTTCCAAAGTCGGGCACAGCATTAAATTTGTGTTTAGAGAGTGAAATTTGAAAGGACTCTTATAGTTGGGCACACATCAAGGGAAATTTATAACTGAGAAAGGGAAATTTTGTTAAAAAAGAGAAAGATTGCCTCTAATGAGTTGACGTATTGTTCTGTGACTGGCCTTGGCCGTGGTCATTTCCGCCAACTTGAGAAAGGACAGTTTATTTAAACTCAAGCAGTTTAACCCAAGGAGAGCGGCGGCCTTTTATTTTTAGGGCGCATTACGGTTGGCCCCGGAAGTGCGCAGGCCCTATATTTAGGGTCAGACACCTACGTTTTTGTAATGGAAATTTCCACTTTCCTTAAATGTTTTTTATGACATAGTTTGACCTTTGAGTTCATAGTTAATAAACAACAGCCGGTGAGAGTACAATTTATTTTAAGTTTGTGGCTTTCCCGATAGCCGCGCTATCCACGGCTGTGCATCAGCGTTCGTTTAGTTTCTCGCCGAACATAGGGATTGCCCTCGGTGATAGGTCAGCGAGAGTTCACATTGGGCCCACGGGAAACATGCTGTTACACTCGGCGTTGATTGTGTAACGTGACTTTTTAAAAACAACTATAAACACCACAAAACAGAAACACACATTTTGATTTCATTATAAACATAAAGATCTAAGTCTATTTGTATTCCCGGTGTACTTTTTATCAGCCTTGTGTTTTCAAGAGAACGATATTATCTGTTTCAAACGGACCAAATTAGGTGTACTGAATGACACTATCTTACTTTTTTCATGTCTATTTTGGCACAGTTTTGCAAATTTATTGCTTTCTAAAAAACTATACTTGAAGAATAATTGCCCGTTTTAACTGTAGTTACCGCAATTTCAGTCCACTTATGATTTTGTCACAATCGGCCTTTGCATATTGTTACCTCTAATGTATCCATCGTGCCATTGTTGATCATATAGCTTCTCATTGACAGGAGTGTACGTTTCACCATAAAATGGCGTCAGTGGAGAGAGAGAGACGGAGATAAACATACAGCATGGTTGCCAAGCATCCCGCAAAATGCGGGACAGTCCCTCGTATGTGTCACCTGTCCCGCGAATCGAACGTAGTCAACTTTCAGTGAAAGCACCCACTGTACAGCTACTGGCGTTGCCAATAATATAATATATATTATAACAATACACTGTAGAAGAACACTATCAGCACAATACCTCTAGCACTGTTATTACAAATTACGATGTGAGTGTCGGTTCCGTGCTCTGTCTGTCTGTCTCTCTCTCTCTCTCTCTCCTCTCTCCCTCCCCCACTCTCTCTCTCTCTCTCCTTCTCCCCCACTCTCTCTCTCTCTCCCTCTCCCTCCCCTCTTTTCTCCCCCCCCCCCCCCCTCTCTCTCTCTCCCAAATACTGTATGTCGTAGATGGCCCACCTGGTTATCAGATTAAGTTTTTGAGGGCCGCATATCCCAAACACAATGCTACACGTGTCTGCATTGATCACAGTGTATTAATACGTAATTCTTGTATTATAAGAGAGGGAGGAGAGAGAAAGAAAGAGAGTGTGTGCGTGAGCCGCACATGTGTTAAAGTAAGTTCATCACAGACATGGCGCAAATCATGAATAATACTAATAGGGTTCTGGTAGTGAGTCGAGGCTAAAATCCACAAACAGCAGGCATCTTCTTTCTTTCTGACTCAGGGTGTCCAGCAAGGTCGAAATATGTCAGAGTTTTCATACTCAGGTCGGAAATTGATGTCTTGGGTAGGAAATTGGGCTCAGGTAGTAAAAATAGGGAAATCTGTGAAAACGGAAAAAATGTTTCGTGGTCAAGAAAATACCAGGGGAAATGATATATTGAGGATGGACATGGAGAGAAAATCAGGAAATTGAAGTAGACATAAACAATTATCGGCACCGAGAAAAAGGAAAATGCGAATAAGATTTTGGATGATGAATGATCATTTTGCCATCCATTTCCGGTCATGCATGCTTTGCCGTCTGGTGATTCTTTCATATTGAAACTATACGATTCCGATACCATCTTTAAAATGTTAAGTTTGCCCGGGATTTGTATCGGATTTCGACACAAAGTTTTCACTACTTTCTTTAGTTTTAGCGCCTATAGCAATACCATGAACTGCCTATCTATGGCCCAGCCTCCTTTCTTCAATTTAACTTTTACTCTGGAGAGATTAAGAATACTGTGTGTGTTAAAAAGCCGATTGCGCACGTTGTTGTATGGTTCGTGTCAAAGGGAGAGAGACAGATGGCAATAAGCATATTTTAAGTCCGATCGCCTTGCGCGCGCACGTGTGTGTGTAAGAAGGCTAGACAGAATGTTTGTGTGTGTTTAATGTGACCAATCGCACATGTGTGTATTAGTATTAGAGAGAGAGTATATATGGAGAGTCGGGAATTGAAAGGCAAATGCAAGTTAGTAAGAATAGAGGAGGTTTGATGATCAAAAGGATATCATGCACGCACGACTTGATAGAGGTGGGAAGGGGACAGGGTGAAGAAAATCGATGTGAAAACATATTATTATTATGATGGCAAAACAAGAGGCGAATGAGTCTGACATACGGTATCGGAAGAGAAGGAGAGAAATAACGAATGTCTTCCACTACAGTGTAGACATGGGTGGGAAAGGGTAGAACCAGGAAGAAGGCAATCATGTACTATACTAGATTCAGATCTAGATCTAGATTCTGGTTTTATTGAAGAAGAAAGAAAGATTGGTGGAGATTTTTACTATGGGAGGGGTAGGTAGATATTTTACGTTGCAGTCAATTAAAAACTCTAGGTCTAGTTTTAAGTTTTTGATCCTGAGAAAGAAAGAGAGCCTGGGGGGGGGGGGGTGGTAGTGGCTAAAAAGTTATAGAAAAAGCCTTCCAAACCTCATTTTCTCCCGGTAGACTGAGTAAGTATTTGTGCGTGCGTTTAGGCTATGATATTGTCACTATTGTGTTTGATTTATTTTTCGAAAGGGGATTAAAATTGTTTTTAGAATTCCATTTTTGCACTGTTTGCGTGTTTTGTGAAATGATAGGGGTAGATTTATCACTACTAGATCTAGATCTATCAGTTATCAAAAAAAAAATTTCTTTCAGAAATGTGGAAAAATGCTGAAATATTATTAATCCAAAGTGAAACATTAAAAAGTGTCTGATCACTTTTCATTTCATTGAGATCCACTAGAAAGTCATTCACTTATGATTTGAATTAACAATTTATAATAATGCATTGAAATTGGAAATATTTACGCTGTTCTCCGTTTCTGGCGTCGGGAGAGTTTTTCATTTCCTAGGTAGGATTTTTGTGTTGAGGTAGGAGATTTTTTAGTTGACTTTGTGCTGGACACCCTGTGACTGCTTTAAGTGACTTGTCCAAACCGCCCTGATTTTCGTTCATCATCGTGCACGCGTCGCAGATTTCGCTAATTTTTGGTCTTATTCACCTTGCCCCATCTCTTCTATACAACATAGTAGTGTAATATGGTTTCACTCATTGAAAAGCTCTCTTCAAGGCTTTACAATGTGATACCCATTTCTTATCGCCGATGTCAAAGTTAGGAGCTCATCTGAAGCGATTAAAGTTTTTAAACACTCCGTGAGAGCCACCTACGTAATAAACTCAGAGAAAAGGAGCCCACCAAAAGAAAGCTCATTCAATTTGGCATTAGAAACTGCTAGTGTCATTAAATTTCGTCTTTGCTAGTTACCGCAACAGAGCTTTGTTTAACGCGTCCTCAATTTAAACACGCACATCCTTCCAACTAGATATAGCTACAAGCTGTACTGACCAGTCGCTCGGCTCGGGCCATGGACAATTCAGTAGATATAGACAAATCATGCCATTTTTGCATTTTCTACATCGGTAAAAAGCCATTTTGTAGTTTTCTTGAGTCTTGAAAGAAATTGGGCTTGTTCTATGTATTCATGACTTCAACTTTAAGAAGTATGAGTTTTGTGAGTGATCGTGCTTGCGAGGTATAGGTTAAATTTGGTGTTTTGGCCCATTTGAAAAAATTAAATGAATTTTCAAAAAAAAAATTGTTAATTTACTTCGATATATATATATATTCTGTCCTACAGAAATGAATTTGGTATCAAATTACTCAGGTGATAAGGTTATTTCCAGTTGTAGCAATTGCTATTCCATTAGTTGAGCGGTTTCCAAAGTTTTTTCGGAACAGTTCTCTGTTCTTTGGAACTGAGAATCACGAGAATCGGTTCGATTCCGTTTCAGTTCTGTTTGAACCGTGAACTGTGAGAACTGCCGCGACTGTGAACCGCGAACTGTGAGAACCGCGAACTGTGAGAACCGCGAACTGTGACCTGGGACCTCGCACGACAGTCCAGTGCTGTGCTGTAGAGTCCAGAGAGAGTGAGAGGGAAAGTGATGTGTGCGTGTGCTTTACACTCAAGCATTGATCCGTCATGTGTGTGTGTTTAATATGCGTGGGTGGGTTGGGGTTACCAGAGTGTAATTTTAAGAAATTTGCATAATGGAGATAATGGAATCGTCCAGAGGCGTTGATGAATGACATGCGATCCTCACCTCCCATCCCCGCATAATAATATTATGACAGGGCAAGTGATGAGGAAGCGATTGTCGTGCGTGGCGTAACGTTATAACAAGAGGGTGGGTGAGTAAAAGTGCGTGTGTAATAACGGGGTGGGTGGGAGTGGTGGGGTAAGCGAAAAGCGTGGAAGCTGGAGAGTAAATGAAACTGAGGACAGTCAGCGGTTCCGAGGGCCGCCAGCGGTCCTAGAACTGCCAAACCGCCAGCGGTCCTAGAACTGCTAAACCGCCAGCCCCGGTCCTAGAACTGCCAAACCGCCAGCGGTTCTGAGAACCGCGGCGGTTCTCCTAGTGGAATCGGTTCTTAGATCTCAAACCAAGAATCGGAGGAGCCCGGTTCTGGGAGGACCAGTTCTCGCCCGGCACTATATTCCATTGTTTACTTGAGTTTCAGTTTGGACTACCTATTTTTCAGTTTTGCTACTTGAAAATTTATAATTTTGCACTTTGAACTCTCATTTGCTGCCAAGCATTATATCTTTTGGGGTGCAATGCCGGAGAATTGGGGGGGGGGGGGGGGGGTATTGATAGATTTGTCATGTTTTCTTTCTCACGATCTACTGTCTTTGCTTACCTTTACATCAGTCAATTGGGATAAATTTAGTGACAGGTAAATCTGTTAATTATCATGCAAATAAGATAACTTTACTGATTTCATTATAGAAATATGGTCATTATATGTAAGCAAATGAAAGTCAGAAACTTTCTAATCTGGTTGGTTTCCCATTAGGATATTGTCACACTGACTGTGTCAGTGACAATTGAACTTTCTTACAAGTA
The DNA here is from genome assembly GCA_037039925.1 of Doris montereyensis. Classification (NCBI taxonomy): domain Eukaryota; kingdom Metazoa; phylum Mollusca; class Gastropoda; order Nudibranchia; family Dorididae; genus Doris; species Doris montereyensis. Next base: position 94,352 of record JAXRKP010000385.1, on the reverse strand, counting down.
TTCAAATAAAAAATGAAATGACCTAGAAAATATCAATCTGCATGTCAGGCACTGCCCTTTCTTTCACATTGTCTAACACTTTCTGAAACACACTTACTGGGTCCAAATGATTGTTGTTTCATCTCGACACAACTTTTTGCTCAGACTCAGGCACTATGAGCTATCTTCACACATTCCGATCCGACTTCTATGTTTCTTTATTGTTGCCAAAATGTTAGTCGGAAGAAATTACTTTGCTTCGGAAAAAATGCGAAGGAATTTTGTTTGGTGAGTCTGACGATCAACTCTGGATTTAGTTTAAAGTTGTTTACAAACATGGTGTTACATTCATTGAGTCTCATTGAAGTCAATGATCAATTGTGTTTAGATCAGAGATGATTTTTTAGCTGTGGACCATGAAAGTTGAAACTAGATTCTAATTAATTCTACCCAATGGGCTGACGGATCTTGTAATTAACATTGTATGTAATAGACTAGATCTAGAAATTTAATGTGTTTTCAGGGATTGTTTTTGTTGATCGCAACAGCGATCTTCTTTTAATTTGAAGAGACTGTCGGAAATAGATTTAATTGTTGGTCAGAGAGGAGAAAGACCGTAATAGTGACTACTTTATAGATCTTAGTTTCAGTACCCAAGGAAGATTCCAGAGCCAGCTACTGGTTATTGTATATTGTAAACATACATTTGAATTCTGCATCAATTTTGTTTACATTCACTTAGAATCTAGGTGTAGAATCTAGACCTATTATAGTCTATCTTTGGAAAGATTTTTCAAAGTGTCATTTTGGTAAGTTTAAAAAAAATAGTAATTACCTTTTTCCTCTGTAAGAATACACACACACACGTATATGAATACACTCTTTATGTATTTATAAAATATTACGTGACATAAAGATTGAACATTTGTTTGTGTACACATGTTCAGACAATTTGGGAAGTGGGTATGTCTGACTTATCTTTCATCTTGCTGTTTTCTCTTAATTCACCTGAGAACACTTGTTTGGTGGAGAGGTAAATTTCAATAAACAAAACAAATCTGTTGTGTGTAAAAATGTCAAACTAAATTGTTAAGACATGATTATGAGAGGCAAAAAAGAGATATCACTATCCATTCAATTTAAGATAGATCTATAAGCAGACCTTATGATGACGTTTACGTAATGATTTTCTCTTCAGAAAAAAAGTTGAATGATTCAGCAGAGGAAGAAATTGAAATATTTTCTCGATTGTACAAGCAATTCAAAGTTGAATGATGGCCATCATAATGTACCCATTCTTTATTCAAAGGTATTGAAAAAGATTATATGAATCCAAATGATAATCTCTTTCAGAAACATTACTTCTTCATTTGAATTTAAATCTGAGTATTCTTGTGGAAGAAAGCATTCAACATTCAGTCCAATCAGTAGTCTGTGAATTTACATCATGTTATTAAAGCTTTTTGGGTAAAATCTCAGTATGTAAGAATAGAAAACACAGGCAACATTTTAGGTTGTGTTATTAACACATAGATGTCTTGTTTTGAAGTTTTACATTACAATATATGACAAGAGATCCCCCCCCCCCCCCAAAAAAAATATTTCCTCTGCCCTTTAATTTTTAAAAGAGATTTTATTTAAAAGGAAATTTCAATTTTCCTGCATATATGTATTTCCATGTTACTTATGGTGCTGTATTCTTTCAACCTTTTGATAAATATATCTTGTATTTATAAAAAGCATATCCGCCACCCACAGATTCAGAGCTTTTCTCAATATTAATGTGTGGGTGATCTCTTTTATAATGGCAAGGAAAAAAATGAAGCTGTAGGGCAATAAGGTGTTATTCAGATGTTTTTCTTTTAAAAAACCCAGAAAATTGTCAAAACTACCTTGTGTTGGACTTTTATTTATTTGAGTTATTTCTATCCAATACCAAATCTTTCAACTTCTTACCATATGAAGGGAAAAGTACATTTCTGTGTCTATTTTGTCTCTCTCTATTCAAAATATGGTTTGCTGATTTTTTCACATGCAAAGTTATAGTTCTAAGTAAAAGCTTATATTTACAGTTTTAAAAAATAAATTAGTTTCTTTCTTTCTTTAGCTCCCAACTGAAGAAGAGCCACTTCTCCTTAAACTGAGAGAGGAATCAAGGTATTTTGCTCTTTGTGATGGAAACATTTCTTTTTCTTCTTCTTTAAACAGATTGATTGATTTCTGTTTTTGTTGTCATATAATCTTATATAAAAAAAACCCTGCTTATTTTCTGTAACGCCTCCTACCGTATTAAATTATCAATCGAGCTGAAATTTTGTATGGAAATACTCAAGGCTTGAAGTACGATCCTTCATTTTCAAATCCCTATAACTCGACTCATTTATTGTGTGATCAATTAACCAAATTAGCTTTGTTCCGGTTCAATGTTTTGTGATATTTTTTATTGACTCTACGAAAGTTGTTGCTTCAAAGTATAAACAAACAACTAAAACAAGTAGACAAGAGCATTACAAAGTATGAAAATTAAATTTGTAGGCTCAAAATTTTGATTTTAATTTTATTTGGCCTGTATCTAACTCATAGACTAGATTTATCTTTATCAACTTTCACTATATATCTAGCTCTCAGATTGATCAAATAGTATAGTAGACGTGGTGCATTTTATCACACATCTAGATCTATCGGGACAACTCCTTTGATCGGGCACACAGTGAGTCCCAGGCATAGGAGGCCTTGGATGGACTGTCGGAGGGCCTAGTTTTGCTTCGGATAGGGGCCCCGGAGCAAGTGGGAATGGTTGGGGTTGGGAAAGGGCTTTAGGGCCAGGGATGGGGGTAGTGATACTGATTGTATAGTGTGTGCTCGACTATGGGAGTCCTTCCATAGATCTAAATTCTAGATAAAATCAGAGTATGAAACATTATCGTTAATCCTAGGAAGGAACATCAGAAACAGCGATACTTACAACAGATTACTAGATCTAGGACAACTTAAACATCAGCTACAGCCAGAGAAAAAGAAAAAAAAAGGAGAAGAAGGGGAAAAGGAAAAAGAGGGGATGGAGGAGCAGAAGAAGAAGAAAAGGACAAAACGAATACGCATCACGCCAGAAGTTTAAAGAAAAATAATTTCCTTTACGCGTTTAAAAACAGACTTTTAAGGTAATTAAAAATCTACAAATCACACAACTTTCAAGATCAAATTGTTCATTATTGATTGATGAATGTTTTCATGCTTATTTTTGGGCTTATAAAGTTAATATGATTTCTGGAACAAGCAGATTCTACTGTTATTGTTTCAATGCTAAAACAAGGTAAAAATACCTAATGGCAGACTTAAACGGTTGAGCGGAAGAAGATGCAAAGAAGCACTAAAGCAAAGAAATTTAATCTTCACAGAAGGAAACAGAAAATGTGAGCACCGGTAGCGTGGAGAGACCATTTCGGAGCATCTAAACTCATTCGCCGGAAGGTAGAATGAGAACTGATTAAGAAAGAAACTGTATTTGTTTCAGCATATAATAAGAAGATGAACGCTTTATGAAATGAAATTAACTGTTTTAAATTTTAAAATCATTTTGCTTCTTACTTTACAGAGCTCTCTTTCTCCAAAGGAGAAGTCGAGAACTTTTTAGATAACGATGAATTGCAGGTAAAGAATTTGTATGTATGTTTTCAAAAGCTAGTAGTTATAAACGTGCAGGAATAGGACTTGAGATCTGATCTTTTATCATATTTTATTTTATGTTCCATTTTGTTATACGTTAGCTATTATCAAAGGTATTTTTAAAATGTTGATATTTTTGTGTGTGCACGGAATTTATCCAACAAGTATAAGATAAATGAAATCACACTATTGTTTATATCGTGAGTTGAGCTTTGGTGGGTTTTGAAACAAAAAGTTTTTTTTACAACAAAAGCAACCCTAGTTTTTGTGTTGTGATCTTCCGGGAATGCTTGAGTTTTAACAACAATGTTTTTCTCTAATATCCTGTAAGAAATTGTGGTTTTTGCTGGACAAGCATCACACCCATCCGCTTCATGGTGACGAGCAAATGATTAGCTACGATGACTTCCTCAAAGTTGAGAGGAGGCTGGCCTCAAGTGCAAGTAGGAACATTATTTGCTTCTTGTTACAGATTTTAATGTCATGATATTTCCACATTTTCAATGTTGATTTGCTTTGGTCTGAATAGAAGTTCCTATTAAGTCAACTGAATTGAATAGTAGTCTGGGATTTGTTCACATGGATATATATATATATTCAATTGTGCTGTATTATGTCGATCTACATTTGTAGTCAGAACTAGATCTAGAGCCATTTCATTCACATTATCTTGGACTCTTGTACCCCAGTTTTGAAATGGTTGGCGTGCAATATGTATTCTTAGATTGGCGTAATAGTCTAAATCTAGAATATAGCCTAGATATTCAGATCGGATTCTTACAGCATAGCTGGGTCTAATGAGCCCGTAATTATTATATACACTTAGACTGTTGCATCCCCCAGTATTTGACAAGTCATTGACATTGGTGTCCACATGTTTATTGTGTGTTAGCCTACTGAAGTGCAGATTGCTAGATCTAGATGTAGGTGTGACGGCAATGGCTGGTTTAGATAAAAGATGAGCTTTTAAGCAAGGTGAAATACTAAACTGTTAAATCGTTACTTAGATATTCAGATCCAGATTCTTCAATGTCTGGACTGGCGAGTTTGGGACAAAAGGTTGATTTTCTGTTTTTTGCACATTCGGGTAAAAGCAATCAAAACGTTGACGTAAATTACCCCTAACTGACTGAGAAGATGGCAGTAAAAACACGTATATTGGCGGTTAATTGCCAAATGTTGCAACACCGAGGTGACCTGATTTCTGCCGACACCGATCGGGGCCGTTTTGGCCCATCGCTGTGTGATGTAAGAGACGGTGTGTATGTAAACATGCGCACAAGAGAATGAATAACTGATCATTTTGACATTTGTTTTCACAACAGTGCACATCTAAACCTAGATTTATAATCCTCTTTACATTAGTAACAATGCCAGAGACTGTCGAAGAAAAGGGGGCTGCTACAAGGGAAACCCGTCTGTTTTGTGTTATTTTCTTTTTGATGTTTTTACTTGCATTTTTCTCGAAATGTAGTTTTTCCATACTAAAATTTTATCTCCTCCGCCATTTACCGAAAGATTTGTATTATATTTGGCACACAGGTTCCTCTTGTCAATGTTAATAGAATAACGTCGGGTTATTTTGATATATTGTACATTTTTGGAGAAATAAAAAAAAAATGCCGTTTTTGTACATTCATGATATATAGTATTTTAAAAAATTCATAAAAAAAAACTATCAAAATATGAAAAAAATCTCTTTAGATATTGAATGGAAAAGACGATCTGCACAGGTTTTGAGTGATCTTATTCATAACTAAGGGAGGAGATAGATTTTGAAAATTGGGTCAAAATCAAAGATGGCGGCTGTTTCTATGGCAAACAAGGACGCTACAAACTTTTCAATGCTATAGGATGACTATTTTACAGTTACTCATATACATACTAAAAGCAAAAACCTAAACTCAAAAAGCCAAAAAAAATCTCTTCTTATTTTATATCTCATCTGATTTATGAAAACACATGGATTTATGGAATTTTGTTTTCACCATTTTTTTCAGACCGTTTTTCAAGCATCAGTATTTTGCAAACTTCTTCAAAGCGATCCATTCGGGCGCATCTCAATAATGCAATTTTTCAACTATGTTATGCGCAAGGTATGGCTGCACCAGACTCGTATTGGCTTGTCTTTATATGATGTTGCAGGACAGGGTTATTTGAAGGAATCGGTAAGTCACAAATCTCAGCTGATTTGATAGATTTTAAGTGGTGCAAATATGTAATGAATAAAAAAATTACTTACATTTTCTCACTGTCTTGTTCCCATAAAAGTTGTTGGTGGCCGAATGGTTAGTTTATGGGCTTGGGATCATGAGATCCAGGAATTCAAATAGCAAAGCTAGTTCTGACATTGTGTTCCTTGGGATATACGCGTAACACGCATTTGTTCCCTCAACCCATGTGCGAATGGGTACAAGCACTATAATAGCGTGAAACGGAACGGCGGGGCGCGGGGATAATCACCTCTTGGACAGGACGCTAATCTGATGCAGGTTTTTACTCCCAAGCTAGAGCCTGAACCCATTTGCACCAGGTCGAAGGGGAAAATGCGTGTTACATGTCTCCCTTGGACCACAATGTTGGGCCTAGCTTTGCCAGGATTATAACCAGGGACTTCATAATCCCAAGATCTGTAGCCTTGAAGGGCTTTTATTTACTTGTGCCGATAACATACAAATGTTCTTTTTCACTTTTAATATCATTGTCATAAGCATTTAGATAGGGGGTTGTCGGTAAATTTCTATAGTGTGGAGTGATATTAAAGATGAAAATTTTTACATGATTTGTTGTTGTCTTTTAGTGCAGTTTTAAAAACTTAAAATACATTGTTTTTCCGATGTTATGAGGAGATACAAAAGTATTGCTTTAACATTCTTCATTCTTTTCCCCCCTATAGGACTTGGAAAACTACATTCTGGAACTTATTCCTACTCTGCCACAGGTAATTGTGTTTAAATTATCTTCTCATAATTTTTTATTTAAAAGAACATAATTTTTGCTAGAAGTATTATGACTGACAATCTTATCATATGAAATGTCTTGTTTTTTACCTGTTTATGTATAAGGGATTGACATGTTCTCAAGTATGCGAACTGACTTATTTAGTCTTTATTTACTTTATAAAAGGTTAAGTATTTCATATTTTTTTTCATTCAGTCATCAACAGTTATGTTGCAACCTTGATAAAAGATGCATATATGATTTTTATGTTCAATCAACTAACTTGTCAAACAATTAAATTAAATTGTGAATGTATTTTTGTCTTTCAGTTGAATGGTTTGGAGAGATCTTTCTATTCTTTTTATGTGTGTACGGCTGTGAGAAAGTTTTTCTTCTTCTTGGATCCACTGAGAAACGGCCGCATTAGGATTCAAGACATTCTTGCTTGTAGTTTTCTGGATGACTTGTTAGAGGTAAGAGTGGCATATTGTTACATAGAGCAAAGAGGACACTTTTTTGTCAAAGGGTCCTCTACAATTCTAGTCACTCTGTGTGCCCAAGCCCTAACTTCTATTCAGTCTGCGTGCAAAGGGATGACGCAGTTCCAATGAAAAGTATACCTGTCTCAGTCAAAATTAATTTTAGAAACAGCACATATTTTAATTTCAATGAAAAAAATATAACAAAAGGAGCTTTCAGAAAATATTAAGTTTTATATAATTTTGATGAGCATTTAATTGTCAGTAACTCTTGTGAGTCCATTCATTGCAAGTAATACCGTTGCTTTGTTTTTTTATAATCACTGTAAGTCAAAAATGAAAGAAGATAAAAATACCCCCCCCCCCCCCCCCCCCCCCCCCCCCAAAGAGCCTAAAGTCTTGTGCATCATGAGATTGCCAATTCAAGTCTTGCTCGCTGTGAGATCTTGTTGTTAAGGGAGTACGAAGAGTAAGCGGTAGACTCATTAGGGGCGCTTCAGGCATCGGTGCTGGTGTCGCATTCAATTGTAGTAGGCTGCAAGGCTAATGAAGCGTTGGGTTGCAGTAGACAGGAAAGGGAAAAAGAAGTTGCATGTTGGTACATAGAGCAGGGAGGACACTTTTTCACCTGGAAATGGGATAAGATAAAAATGTTTGTTGAGGGGAGAGTGATTGCGAAAGCATTGCAACGAGTAGCTTGAAATAAATGTAGGATGAGGAGCGTGTGTCTGAGACTGGGAAGATGTGAGTTTGGGAGTGGAGAAATCAAGATAATTGAAAAGAAGGGATGTGGCAGTGGTTTTTGACTGATGTTGGCTTGCTTTTAGTTTACAATTCTTTATTTTTATTTTGTTAAGAGTCCGGTCGGGGGAAAGGAGGACACAACTTTCTTAACTAAAGGACCTGTAACTTTACCAAATTGTGCATATGGAACCTATGAAATTTTTTTTTTTTTATATAAGCAGATGATGAATTATCTATAAGCGTATAATTGGTTGGTTGAGTACTCCGGATGGATACTTACATAGTTTTAACTTATAGCCCTACTTTATTACGAAAGTATAATATACCAGGAACCCATATTAAACCTTTATCCCTCTACAGATTTTACTCTAAAATTGGCATGTCTCATTACATTACTTTCTATTTGGAACCCTTTGATTAATCATTTCTTGTTTTGTCTTTTGTTTCTATAGTGGAGCAATTTCAATGGGATGATGCGCTTCAGGATTGAGATTTTGCTAAAATTTCAAGGTTCATGGTCCATGTACTATTTACATTTTTGTATTTTTGCTGCACACTTATAGTTGCGAGATGAGGAGCTTTCTAAAGAGATGCAAGAATCAAATTGGTTCTCTGCACCTCTGCGCTTCGGGTTTATGGACAGTATCTCAATTTGGACAAGGACAGGAATGGCATGTTGAGCAAAGAGGAATTAGCCAGGTAATTAGAAGGGTAGTTAATACTTAAAAAAGAAAAATATAAATGTCATAGGATGTCAGAATGTGAGTGTGAGATTGAAACAAACTTCTAGGGAGTCATTTCTTATTTGTGCTAATGTCCTGATCTTGCTTTTTGTTCTTCTGTACGTTATGCTGTTTATGATATGGATGTTTTATTAGCAGGAATCTCTTTTTTGACTTTATCTGGTGAAGGAAGAATGATATGTAGTTATGTCAGCATGATTAAGAGTGTAACAGAGTTCATACTCATCTTGGAAACTGGAAAAGTCTTGGAATTTGAAGAAATCAAGACTTGGAAAGTCTGGATATTTAAAAATTCCCATAATGTCATGGAAAAATCTTGGAATTTGTATGAAATATCGTATTTTTTCCATCTCGGGATGACGAGATTTCTCATAGGCCACAATGGATGTAACCATTTAGTGATGCTGTGATGCTGTTCCTGTTTTTGATTCGTTCATTCTTAAATCGTTTCTGAACAGCTGGGCTATCAAATTATCAGACATGCCACTCTTTATCATTCAACGTAATCGTTTTAGATTTTGTCACATTTGCGATTTTACTTTAGTTCTACCTTTGTTGTGCTTTTCACCCGATTTCACGTCGTGGTTAAAGCCCGTACATGCCGGAAATTTCTACTGTGTGTTTTATTTACCAACCAGGCCTATTCAGGAAGATGAAATATCTCTCTCTCTCTCTCTCTCTCTCTCTCTCTCTCTCTTTCTCTCTCTCTCTCTCTCTCTCTCTCTCTCTCTCTCTCTCTCTCTCTCTCCCTCCCTCCTTCCCTCCTCCTTTCCCTTCCCCCTTCTCTCTCTCTCTCTCTCTCTCTCTCTCTTCTCTCTCTCTCTCTCTCTCTCTCTCTCATACAATACAATACAGGAATTCGTATACAGCATCCTGATCAATGCGTGTACCTGTAGTATTGTATTGTATTAGGCTCACTACTGCTACTTGATTTCTTTTCAAGGTTGCGTTTGGAAGCATTATACCATAGGTAGTTAGTATTATTTAGCCCTATTCTTGGTAGAAAGTTTTTGGGTGATTTCAACTAAGGAATTGAGAGTAAGAGAGAGCGAGCGAGAGAGAGAGAGATTTAGTAGACTAGGCCTACTACCGGTACATGAATATTGATTGTTTTCAAGGGCGCGTGTTAACATTATTTCAGCGTTACTCTCACTTATTCTTGATAGAAAGTTAAGCGCTTGAACTAGGAAGTGAAGCTACTTTGATTTGGGAGTATTTAATATTGTCTGAAACTGAGTCAAACTGGGCTGTTGGTCGGTGTTAGTGGTAGGTTCTTTCTTTCCTTGCTCTTTTTCTTCTTTCATTTTGCTGTTTCTCTAAATTCACCTAAGCTCACGGCATATGGTGGACGATGTAAAATTCAATGAAACAAACAAACTCACACAGACTCCCTCTACCAATCACGACCATAAAGGGTGATAACTCATACAAATCACATAATTCGATTTTTCATGGAAGTCGATCATTTAGTCAAGACCCTGTGACTGAACATTGACTTACTCGACTTTCATTGTAGTAGAGTATTATGAACTTGGAAAACTAAATCTAGGTATTATAACAGTCATTATGAAGAAAATTGATAAATTGGATGATCAGTAGATTAAAACAAAATGTTACTGTTTTGGAATTTTGTATTTATTCATTTGTTTATTTTTTTTTGTGGGATGGGAATGGTTGTGTACAGTTGAGATTACAGATATTAGAAATGCAACAACTTTAGTGTCATACAGTTGAGATATGCCCTTTGATCTTCAAAAGATTAGCATGTCTGGTATCAGATGCTTTCAAATTAAGAAGACGATACACTATTCTTTAATCATGTAAATAATTTAAATTTCCTTATTATCACACAATTTATGTCCATATTTATGCTTTTATTTAATTCGTTTTCATACATGATATCCTGGGGGGAAGGTGTGGCGTGGGAAGGGTGGTCTTCTGTGGTTTGTTGCGACACCGATAATTTTCCTCTATTTTTGGGTTTCCTCCGTTACCATCAGTGATCATAGTCTTAGGAAATGTGATTTTTGCATAGAAAAATCTTGGAAAACTCTTGGAATTTCGTTTCTGAAACTGAGTGGGAACCCTGGTGTGAATTAATTCAACATTCTCCTCATCATTGTTAACTGTTTTTTATTTGAAAATAAACCCAAAACAATTAAAAAAAAACCCCAACCCAACTCATTCTCTTTTACAGATATGGTACTGGGACTTTAACATATTCATTTTTTGGATAGAGTCTTTCAAGAGTGTCTCACCTATGAGGGTGAAATGGTAAGGTTTGGTTTTTTTAAAAAATTGTCCTTTATCAAAAGCAAATTGAAAAAAAAAATTTGATTAACATTCCGAACCCTGCAGAAATGCAGACTTGCATTGTGAGACTACTCTGGCCAAAGTTCTTGTCATTTTTTTGTTGCACCCATCAATGTTACATTATGATGATATGTTTCTATCCATGTAACCATGTGCTCATTTACACTCAAGTTTAATTAAAAAACCAGAGAAGTAGTTTGTCCCGGGCATAAATAATGTCAATTAAAAATTGCTGTGGTCAATTTTTGAAAAAACTTTGTCTTGATTTTTTGATTTTACAACTACTACCATTGACTCGTAAAATTCTAATTCCTACATATAGTATAGTTGTGCCTATTTCCTTGGTTTAAGATAATTTGAATTATGCTGTTTAATTCACTGGCATCAATTCCAATGCCTTATTATAATATGGGGTTTTCTTTCATTGGTTTCAGGATTATAAAACATACCTAGATTTTGTACTGGCCATGGAGAACAGAAGAGAACCCCAGGCTCTAAGATACTTGTTTCGTATTTTGTGACGTTCAACACCAAGGCTACCTCAATGTCTTTTCATTGAACTTTTTTTTTTAGGGTGAGTGTATATGTACCCTTAACTGTACCCATTTCACCTCATGTTTCTGAAGATTGAAGATTCCCTACATTCAAAACTTTTCATGTCCATAAAATATGAATACAAAATCACATTAATGGAACTCTTTTTGTGTTGTTGGAATGTATCAGTGGAATTGTGTGCTTTTAATTTTCGGACTTGCAATGCAAAAAAAGGGAAAGAGATGAAGAAGATGTGAACACAAGGAAACTGTCTGCAGGTTTAGGCTCGTCTGCAAGTTAATTTCTTTTTGGTGTGTTTTTCGTAGACTGAGAGAATAATGTGAATATCTAGGAAGTTCAAGAAGTTCTAAACTGCATTATGAATGAGAATTTGGATCCTGGTAGACTCCAAATTGTTGTTGACCTTAAAAATGGGCTGTCAGCCATTGTCAATCCACTCATCAAGCATCGTTTTACAGGGATGCTAGGCGTTGATGCCGCTTTCCTGAAAGATGTAGGTCCTGTACACTTGTACTTGTATACAAACGTTCATGAATAACATTGAAGAAGAATAATAGTTCTGCACATAAATGTAAAAGGGTAATAGCTTTTTGAGGTCTTTTAGGCATCAACTAAAGATGTATAATAAACAATAAGAGTCATTTCAATTTACTCCATGGACAACTTTTAAATAATCTTTGTCTTATTACCATCATTTATAGCCAAATCACTGTAGATCTATCACACCACTGGAGTGTAAGGGTTGATCCTACAGTGCTTGTGGAGATATGTAAACTTTTAATCTTATTGCTTTTATATTTAGTATAGTTTGTCTTTTTTTTCTCTTTTCTTCTTGCAGGCAATTCAAGAACAAATGAAAATTCATGGTCAGGAACCAATCAAATTTCATGATGTGAAGGATGAAATCTTTGATATGGTCAAGCCTAACAATCCTCTTCACATTTCACTCAATGATCTCATAAAAAGGTTAGTGGACTTGAATCTTGTTCTTCCTTATAGTGTTGAAAAATTGTCATATTTTTAGGTACAAACACTAGCAGGGGGTAAAAACCTGCATCAGACTAGCGTCCTGGCCAGTAGGTGATTATTGTCACCTGTTCCGCTTCCCACTATTGAAATCGGGATACGCTCCAGCTCTATAAGCCTTGAAGGAACTTTTTGTTAGTGGTCACCAACTCTATCCAAGCTTTTAATCTTTTGAGATCTTCAAAAGAATGTAGGTTTGACAGTAATTGACATGTATATTCAATGCACAATGACTCCAGACTTTGAAAACCATATCACAAAATATTTTCCTCCCTGTCCACTTGAACAATGCTTGAAATGAAAAAACCCCATCCCATAAAAAAAAAAAAAGCTATGTGTAGTCATTAAAGTAAGCTAAATGTCCATGTGTATAATTTTTTATTATTATTTCAAGGGGGGGGGGGGGGGTGACTTTTCTTCTTGTTGGTTTTTATTTTTATTTTTTACAGTGGTAGATAAATACATAAACACATGTATTATGTATACACATGAGGATTTATGTATGTGGATCTGACAAAAACTGTCACACGCGTGGAAAAGGGCCTGAACAGAAAGAGGAAAATGTGAGCTGATCTCAATTTTTCAAGAAAAATTAAGTTCTTTGCCTTCTTGCCTTGAAAGTGCCCAAAAACTGTTTAAAGGTATTTTTTAGCACCTAACTCAAAACTTTCTTATAAACAAAAGAGAACCTTTGATTGTGATTTTCCCAAAATGAGGTTCCCTGCATTCTTGAAATTCTTCTTACAAAAAAATGTAACTTTGTCAAAATTTGACTAATTTTCATGAGTTTAAAATGCTCAGAACACATTGGGCTATCAGTTGATGCACACACATGCAAAAAAACCAACACATTTTGAAAATGTTCCACAGTATGAAGAGTTTTGTCAGATCCACACACATAGACTAAAAAGCTATCATTGTCTTTAAATCTCAACCAGCATTATGAATTTGGATGTTGAAAACTACTATTCCTCTTTGATCTCTTTATTTTACAGTGGCAAAGGAGACACCGTAGTTAGTATCCTTATCGACTTGAATGACTTTTGGACTTATGAAAACAGAGAGTACTTGGTTCCTGACCTGTCAGATGAAGTTTGAACCTCATACTTATGACTTAGAAACCATGGGCACGTTAGACATATCATGAAGAAGACTGCTCGTCCACCTAGAATAAAATCAAAATTATATGTATAAATAACAAATCTTGTATGAATCTGAATGCATTATTAGTTAGTAGGATTTTATTAGTTGGTGTGTCGTGGTGAATAAGTGATTGTTTAAAATTGAAAGAACTAGTAACATTAAGGAATTTAGGCAGCATTATTGTATTATATTCTTTCACATTTGTGTTTTATGTTTTAACTAGATTGTTATGATATATTATTTAAGATAAATGAACTTGCCATTTGCCATTGCTGAATAAGAATTCCTTTATTTACAATGACTGGAAAAATCACCAAATTGTTCAGGAACTTAGTGTCACACGGACTCATGCTGTAGCCCTATGATGTAATTAGCAATTGAATTCTGTTTTGACTGGTAAAATCATTGATGTTAATATCAACTGTCGCATTTATTCCTTCATTGCCTTTTGCTTAGAATTTACTATTGTCACCTTCTCCTAACCTTCTCTCCATAGTGAAGTTCACATATATTTATAGCAATAATATTGACAGCATGATTTTATCAATACTTCTTGAAAAGAGATATAAAAAAAAGTATGCCTAATTATCTCATACTACTCACAGGTTTTCATTTTACACCCGTAGTGTCAATGCGTCTTACATTTCTCAACTGAAGTTTGTGTTTCTAACATAATTAACAGCTTTTGGTTTGTGTGTATGGCAGTATTTGAAGGGAATCTGAATTGTATAGCTTTATATTACCCCTATCCGTCCAATTGAAAGAGAAAGAACCCCTACATTCCTTAATTTTACTTTTACTGTTTGTTTATTAGCCACTTATGCCAACAATGTTTTGACTTGTGTTTGTATTTGTCCTGGATGCATTCATCTTAAAGCAGTACTGTTTTCATACTTTCTGATTTGGAGGAGCAGCAGTTTTTTTCAATGTGCTAGGGACCGGTGGGCAAAAACAAAGCCAACCCAGCATGATAAAAATTGGCCGGATCTTTCAATCTCCACGTATTGCCAGACAATGGCACATGTACCGTGGACGATGTACGCGTACACACTTTGAGTAGCACTGTTTTAACAGTAGTCTTTTGAGTCAGAGTTACATCTGATGCCAGGACTGCAAAAATTTGTATTTTTATAATAATTACTCAGAAAGTTTGCTCTTTGATTTTATTTTTTAAAAGAGAAATAAAAAAACCCAACTTATTCATTAATTAAACGGATCGATTTCTGTTCTTTTCTTTTTAAAATTGTATTAGAGGCAATGTGTTGTTTCTCCTCATTGGCCGAAATGCAACGTATTTAGTGTCCCTAATCAAATGAGTTTATCAATGCTCTTTTTTCTTGATAATTCTTTTAAAAAAGTTTATTTTTATTGAATTTTCCTCCCTATCAATTATTGTTGTGTCAAGCATGTATTTTTTTGTTTTTGTTTTTAATCGTTAGGGCCAACAAACTCATTCATCTTGTAGCAGAAATCATTATTCTTTGTAAGTCGCATCATGGTGTCATTATGACAAAGAGAATAAGAGAGAGAATGAGAGATGGAGAGACAATTGACAGAGTGTGTGTTCACTAAATGTTATTTGCTCACTTCCAAGTCAAATGACAATTATCACTATTTTGTATTTTGAAAATTTTTATATTTATGAAACATATTACTGGAATGATATATTGTAGAGTTCTTTGAGTGTTGCCTGTTTATTTTTAAACAGGCTAACAAATATAATAAAGATCCTGTGTGGTATGAAAACTATGACAAAGCTCTTTGTTTCTACAATTGACTTGCATGATATATGTTGTTATAATGAGTGATTTCAGGTTATGTCACTAAAGGTTCTCCTTTGTTGACATATACACACATGTATTTGGACAAAATAACATGGATCATTTGTAAATTCTTGAAACAAAATAACTATAGAAAACAACAGCTAATTATGAATGTGTTTGAACTAAAGCTTATTAGTTATTTATACGTTCTTGTGACATCAACATCGATAAGGTATAAAAAACAACAGCTAATTGTAAATTATATTGAATGTGTTTGACTAAAGCACACGTCATTTATACATGTACATTTCTGAGACATTGAAAAGGATATAGAAAGCAACAGCTAATTGTGAATAATATTGAACGTGTTTGGACAAAGGGGCATGGGTTATTTATACATGTACATTCTGAGAAATAAATAAGGTATAGAAAACAACCCTGGTGACCAAAGGAAACGAAGAACACATGTCTTCCCAACATTGAAGGGGACTCCGTAGTCCAGAGGCAAGATCGTAGTCCAGAGGCAAGATGTCGGTCTCTCAACCAAAAGGCAATGAGTTCGAGCACTGCCACAGGTTTAACCATTTTCTCTATAAAAAGGAGGTCCCATGTGCAGATTACAACACTCTGTGGACGTTAAAAGGCCCCAAGATCACTTTCTTTAGTTGTAGATGTGGGTAAATCAAATCAAATCAAATAAAAAATCCCAACATTGGTATAGAGCTGAAGCAGGTCCATTTTACAGTAGCAAAGCTTAAGGCAAATGAGCCTAACACTACAGTAACACTAGCATAACAAACAAGGGGTGGTAGAACATAGTCCCTGGGCAGGATGGTACATTGTCCATGTAATTTAATCTGTTGCAAGCCTAACTAACCTCTCTCTTCTGGTCAAAGCTTTGTAAGTAATTGTGTTTCCATCCAATCACACTTTGATTGAAGAGTGGCATAATCAGTTTTTTCATAGGAATTCTATTTGGATGCAACGTCAAGCCTGTTGAAACTTAGATTTGAACCCTTGATCTCATGTCCATCATTAGAAGTTTAGATCTCTGATGCCTCACACCACTGAATAAATGAGCAAATCATTCGAGAAATTCTACAAACGCAGGTGCTTGAACTGACGTGACAAGATTTCCTTTGGATTGAGTAAATCTGAGCTAGCCTATGCCCCTCCCCTATGGGCTCGAGTGTGTGATAAGTTGTGAACACTATCATTATCTCATATTAAAAAACAAGCTCGCGCCAAGCCTATAATTATAGAGTAAACTTTAGTTAGGTCTGCTGACTTTATTAATATTAGGTAACGTATGTTGCTGAAATTTTGCACAAAAATGAATCGCAGTTTTGGACTTTGCTTTTGCCTTCATATTTGCGTTTCTTTCTTTTCCTTTTTAAACAAGAGATGCCTTTAAACGTTCTTTAAAAAAATAATATTGTTACCACACCAAATTCCTATTATGACTGAGTTTGAGATTTTGTTTACTTTCAAATGAAAGTTTGCCCTTATGAGTGAGTGAGTGATTTGTAAGTTTTACGTGTCTTGATAAAGTGCCCATTTTCATATATTGTCATGGCAATTAAATGTGTGTGACAAACTACAATACCTACAAAAAGAAAAGAAAAGTTCACTTATTTACAATGTATTTCAAAGACATGTCAATGTTACAAAGAATGTGTGTGTGTGTGTGTGTGTGTGCTAACGTTGACAGTTGCAACATATCTTGGTTTTACTACTGTTAGTCGTGTTAGTGTTACTAATAAAATGTACTATACTATAAATATTATATCAAATATAGAACATGGATTTTGTATACGTCTGTCTTATCTACATGCACAGTGTGCAAATGTAAATGACCGGTGGTGCTACAAAAACGATGTCAACGCCATCCATCAATATGCTCACCCCATTCCTGTTCACATTACAATGCACATAATTGCTGACCATTGGCTTTCACTTTCACCCCTTTTAAATATCTTTATCTGCCATGAAATTACCAAACCAGTTTCGAAGTTGAACATTGTTTACAATATTGTTTACATTCCATCACACTACACCATTGTTTACATTCCATCACACCATTGTTTACAATACTGTTTACATTCCATCACACCATTGTTTACAATACTGTTTACATTCCATCACACCATTGTTTACAATACTGTTTACATTCCATCACACCATTGTTTACAATACTGTTTTACATTCCATCACACCATTGTTTACAATATTGTTTTACATTCCATCACGCCATTGTTTTCAATATTGTTTACATTCCATCACACCATTGTTTACAATATTGTTTACATTCCATCACACCATTGTTTACAATACTGTTATTGTTTACATTCCATCACACCATTGTTTACATTCCATCACTGCATTGTTTACAATATTGTTATTGTTTACACATTCCATCACACCATTGTTTACATTCCATCACACCATTGTTTACAATATTGTTATTGTTTACATTCCATCACACCATTGTTTACAATATTGTTATTGTTTACATTCCATCACACCATTGTTTACATTGCATCACACCATTGTTTACAATACTGTTATTGTTTGTTTACATTCCATCACACCATTGTTATTGTTTTACTGTTATTCCATCACACCATTGTTTACATTCCATCACACCATTGTTTACATTACTGTTATTGTTTACATTCCATCACACCATTGTTTACATTCCATCACACCATTGTTTACAATATTGTTATTGTTTACATTCCATCACACCATTGTTTACATTCCATCACACCATTGTTTACAATACTGTTATTGTTTACATTCCATCACACCATTGTTTACACATTGTTTACATTCCATCACATTGTTTACATTGTTTACATTCCATCACACCATTGTTTACATTCCATCACACCATTGTTTACAATATTGTTAACATTCCATCACACCATCATCATTTGCACTACCTGTACATGGTAGGAACTACGAACTAGGTGACACTACCTGATGTGGTATGGCGTACTGGTATGGCGTACTGGTATGGCGTACTCTTGACTCTTGAGTCTTGAGTCTTGAGTCTTGAGTCCAGCCTTAGCGTGACTTTTATAATGCCACTATATATTATAATGGCACACTCAACGATCCTAATCCTATCTGGAGTCACGAAGAGGATATGTGATGTAAGTAGTGTTTTTGAGTGTACAAACAGTGAAGGGAAATACAGGGTAGGTTGTAATGTGTTGTCAAACAATCAAGTTACAACAGATCGTCGGTTTGTAAAGTTTCTGTGTAAGAAGGTCATACAAAAGTAACAATTATTTATCCAAATAAATAAAACTTATAAATATAAAACTTTTAAATATAAATATATATATATATATATATATATATATATATGCTACTACTGCTCTACTTGTAGGAGGTCTAAAGAGACAATTTTCAGAGGAGAGACACACCAACGAAATATATAATAGGGTTACATGACAAACGAAGAAAATCAGAATTAAATTATTTTTTTTTTTAATGTCAAAGATATATAAGTTTACAAATAGAAATATTAGAACAGAAAATCAAATTGCCCTCAACAGTTCTAGAGAAACATAAACAAGTCTTAAAACCAATGTTGTACACAAACATTTACCAGAGATGATGATAAAGCAATATATTATGAATATGAAGTTGATAAACCCATGTTTCAGAGAATACATGAAAGTGAAGGCATACATCATTGTTTTGAAGTGCACAAATGTCGGGAAAGAACTAGTCCAGATTGTCATAAATACAGAAATTGTAACATGTAATGTATTATTGTCATAAATACAGAAATCGTAACATGTAATGTATTCGACTCATCAAATAACATAATATTCACAAACTATAGTGTATGTGTCGTCATGTAATCCATATTTATGTACACGTTCATAAATTATAATTTCTAATCGTGCTAAGAGTCGATCAAATCCATTAATTAGATGAATATTTGCAATTATTATATCAGTAAAAATTCAGGGTTGAGCGTTGGG
>JAXRKP010000385.1:32500-70000 GCA_037039925.1 Doris montereyensis | reverse complement strand
TGTGTTATACCTGTAATTTGAATAGCGAGTTTGTGTTATACCTGTAATTTGAATAGCGAGCTTGTGTTATGCTGTCATTTGAATAGCGAGCTTGTGTTATACCTGTCATTTGAATAGCGAGCTTGTGTGCCTATTTGAATAGCGACTGTGGTATATTTGAATTTGAATAGCGAGCTTGCGTTATGTCTGTCATTCTATGAATAGCGAGCTTGTGTATATATATGTCATTTGAATAGCGAGTTTGTGTTATATCTGTCATTTGAATAGCGAGCTTGTGTTATATATTCATTTAAATAGCGAGTTTGTGTTATATCTGTAATTTGAATAGCGAGCTTGTGTTATGCCTGTCATTTGAATAGCGAGCTTGTGTTATATTGTCATTTGAATAGCGAGCTTGTGGTTACCTGTAATTTGAATAGCGAGCTTGTGTTATGTCTGTCATTTGAATAGCGAGCTTTTCGTTATGCCTGTAATTTGAATAGCGAGCTTGTGGTATACCTGTAATTTGAATAGCGAGCTTGTGTTATACCTGTAATTTGAATAGCGAGCTTGTGTTATACCTGTAATTTGGAATAGCGGAGTTTGTGTTATACCTGTAATTGAATAGCGAGCTTGTCATTTGAATAGCGAGCTTGTGTTATGCTTGTCATTTGAATAGCGAGCTTGTGTTATGATTGTAATTTGAATAGCGAGCTTGTGTTATGTATGTCATTTGAATAGCTTGTAATTTGAATAGCGAGCTTGTGTTATGAATTTGAATAGCGAGCTTGTGTTATGTCTGTCATTTGAATAGCGAGCTTGTGTTATGTCTGTAATTTGAATAGCGAGCTTGTGTTATGTCATGTGAGCTTGTGTTATTTGAATAGCGAGCTTGTGTTATACCTGTTATTTGAATAATTTGAAATAGCGAGCTTGTGTTATGTCTGTCATTTGAATAGCGAGCTTGTGTTATGTAATTTGAATAGCTTGTGTTATACCTGTAATTTAATAGCAGCTTGTGTTATGTCTTGTAATTTGAAGTGAAGCTTGTGTTATGTCTGTCATTTGAATAGAATAGCGAGTTTGTTATACCTGTAATTTGAATAGCGAGCTTGTGTTATGTCTGTAATTTGAATAGCGAGCTTGTGTTATGCCTGTCATTTGAATAGTGAGCTTGTTTTGCCTGTAATGTCTGTAATTTGAATAGCGAGCTTGTGTTATACCTGTATGTCTGTCATTTGAATAGCGAGTTTGTTATGTCTGTCATTTGAATAGCGAGCTTGTTTTATGTCATAATTTGAATAGCGAGCTTGTGTTATGTCTGTCATTCAATTTGAATAGCGAGCTTGTGTCATTTGAATAGCGAGTTTGCGGTATACCTGTCATTTGCATAGTGAGCTTTGAATAGCGAGCTTGTGTTATACCTGTAATTTGAATAGCGAGTTTGCGTTATGCCTGTCATTTGAATAGCGAGCTTGTGGTATAATAGCCTGTAATTTGAATAGCGAGTTTGTGTTATACCTGTAATTTGAATAGCGAACTTGTGTTATACCTGTAATTTGAATAGCGAGCTTGTGTTATACCTGTCATTTGAATAGCGAGCTTGTGTTATGTCTGTCATTTGAATAGCGAGCTTGTGTTATGTCTGTCATTTGAATAGCGAGCTTGTGTTATGTCTGTCATTTGAATAGCGAGCTTGTGTTATGTCTGTCATTTGAATAGCGAGCTTGTGTTATGTCTGTAATTTGAATAGCGAGCTTGTGTTATGTCTGTCATTTGAATAGCGAGCTTGTGTTATACCTGTCATTTGAATAGCGAGCTTGTGTTATGCCTGTAATTTGAATAGCGAGTTTGTGGTATACCTGTCAATTGAATAGCGAGCTTACATTATGCCTGTCATTTGAATAGCGAGCACTCCTGACATCTGAATATCAAGTCTTCGTTACCCCTATATTTCTTTGTAACAGGTAAATTCAGTTGATATCGCCTATGAATGATAACATTATCTTCATCACAGTATCGAACTTCGGGCTTAAGCCTTCATAACCTCATATAATTAATGTTAATGTGTGTGAAAATGTATGTCTGAAAGTTAAACAGTGAAACATTTCGTCTGCTATACAGTTCCCACACCAAGAGTTGTCAAAACAAAGGCATGACTAGAGAAACCCCCAAACACAACTCATTTTCTAAACACAGCTTCTAAGAGCAGTCGAGACCTTTTAAGAAAACAAATATATTAGTGATTAGCCCTTAAAAACAAAGTACACAACACTGCATTAAAATTCCAATCGAAGGTAATTTGAAATGGCCACATAAGTTGTGTGTTATAAATACAACTTCTAATCAATCTGTTTCATTCTTTGCCCCACTGTAAAGAGCATGTGTCTCTACACAGGAGCTGCTTGTTATTCAGCTGTTACACAATCGGCTGTAAGGAGAACAAATAATGGAGGTAAAATTGCTCGCTGTTTGGAAGTCCCCCGGTCTATTACAGCGTATTATTTTGTACCTCCCCGGCCAGAGGTCAGAGGTCGTGTCCATTTACATCTGAGAGGAAGTTTTTTTTCCATAGGTTTGATTTACTCACCCCACAGCTAAGGTGATCTCAGATATGATTTTTATTTTGCTCCGACTGTCCTGTAAATGGTTTAGAGATCTTTAACGTGCATAGAGTGTTGTGATCTGCACACAGGACCTCCTTTTTATCGCCCGTCTCCGATGGGACTAGGTATCGATCAACCTACCTGGACCAGGGGTAGATTTTGCTCGAAAAAACTCGAAAACATGTTTCAACCGTTGGCGGGGCTCGAACCCACTACCTTGTAGTTGAGAGGCCGACACTTTCCCCTCTGGACTACCGAGTCCCCCTCTGAGTGGAAAGAGGGACAACTCTCTTGAATATTCTCCAAATGAAACTAGATTTGAATCTTTGATCTCACACTCTCAAGACCCACCCTTAGCACTAGACCGGATCACCAACGCCTTGTACCAGAATATCCAGACCCGAAGATTTCCACTCGAAGACAAAACCAAACTCTATCATCTAGATCTAGAAATTATTTTGATTTTCCAATGCGAATATTTTACAAAGTTTGTTGAAATCAACCATGGCTCTCCCTCATCTATAGAATCGTGACTTAACCTATACCGTCATTGCTAAAGCTCGATTACAAGGAACCACGCACGTACACAGTTGTAACCGTTGGTTCTCCTGTTTCAAAAGGTAAAATGCCACACGCACATAAACCCACGCATTCTGTTAATTATTTAGTCATTTACATATTGAAACGTATTTTGTCATCAGAAATAGAACCGCCGCCTTCTATATCATACGAAGTACGCATTTGAATAAGCATTTATCTATTATATTATATTATTCATGACATTTGACCTAGCTTGTTTGTAAGCTATATTTTAGTGTCGTTGAAATTATAATAATGCTTTGTTTTACATGAGGAAAATAAGCTATTTTTGGGGGGTTGTTTTTGTTTAATTTAACTTTAAAAATCAAAGTTAGGAAAGATAATCTACAAGAGGCAATAGTAGTTGTGAAATGAGGATTTAAAGTTCATGCCTAAAGAATCAGCTGGCTATTATTAAAAGAAAAAAAATGCTTTATTGTCTACTCTCTTCTGTGACAATGAAACTTGGACCTTAGGCAGTATGGAATACAGTAGAGTACACGCAGCTGAAACGAAATATCTAAGAAGAGCAGTAGGGACAACTGAAAGAGACAAAATCAGAAACTCAATAATAAGAGATCAAGCCAAAGCAGATGGCATAAAAACTAAGATAGAAATAAATCAACTCAGATGGTTTGGGCATGTAAACAGAATGAATGACAACAGAATAGCTAAATCAGTATATAATGTTAAAACTCCAGATAAAAGATCAAAGGCAGACCTCGGAGAAAATGGGAAGAAAATATAAACGAAGCTTTAAAGCAAAGATATTTAACTTGTTTGGAAGGAAACAGAAAATGTAAGGACAGGACAGCCTGGAGAAAGATCGCTTCGGAAATTTAAATCCATACACCGGAAGGTAGAATGGGAATTGATAAAAAGCAAGAAAACTTGCTATAAGTTGGTCTCCTCTTCTTCTTTTTCTCTTCTTTCACATCCATCTCTTTTTTTTTCTTTTTCTTATGGGTGGCTCGACATCTGATAGAACCCTACACCACTGACCATCACGTTTACTAAGCCACCATGTGGATGAATGCCAGCTACCGAAACATGCGGCTCAATTTCTTTGACGATCGGGAAGACCCTAACGTCCCCAAATAATTTATTGCCAAGGCTAGATCGGCATACAACTTCCCAATGAACGCGGTTTGATTTTAATCTGCATGATAATGATACATGTCCCCAGCCATTTTACGTTCCATCTCCGATAGCTTGAGGTACCAGCGGAAATACCGGTACGTCATTAGGTAATGGTATGGTTTTGTTCCTGTTAAAAATCCACGTAACTATGTGCCTATCAGAAAATCCACGTAACTGTGTGCCTATCGAAAAATCCATGTAACTATGTGCCTATCAGAAAATCCACGTAACTATGTGCCTATCAGAAAATCCATGTAACTATGTGCCTATCAGAAAATCCATGTAACTATGTGCCTATCAGAAAATCCATGTAACTATGTGCCTATCAGAAAATCCACGTAACTATGTGCCTATCAGAAAACCCATGTAACTATGTGCCTATCAGAAAAATCTACGTAACTATGTGCCTATCAGAAAATCCATGTAACTATGTGCCTATCAGAAAAATCTACGTAACTATGTGCCTATCAGAAAAATCCATGTAACTATGTACCTATCAGAAAACCCATGTAACTATGTGCCTATCAGAAAAATCTACGTAACTATGTGCCTATCAGAAAATCCATGTAACTATGTGCCTATCAGAAAATCCACGTAACTATGTGCCTATCAGAAAATCCATGTAACTATGTGCCTATCAGAAAATCCACGTAACTATGTGCCTATCAGAAAATCCACGTAACTATGTGCCTATCAGAAAATCCACGTAACTATGTGCCTATCAGAAAATCCATGTAACTATGTGCCTATCAGAAAATCCATGTAACTATGTGCCTATCAGAAAATCCATGTAACTATGTGCCTATCAGAAAATCCACGTAACTATGTGCCTATCAGAAAATCCATGTAACTATGTGCCTATCAGAAAATCCATGTAACTATGTGCCTATCAGAAAATCACGTAACTATGTGCCTATCAGAAAAATTCATGTAACTATGTGCCTATCAGAAATCACACGTAACTATGTGCCCATCAGAAATCATACGTAACTATGTGCCTATCAGAAAATCCATGTAACTATGTGCCTATCAGAAAATCCATGTAACTATGCGCCTATCAGAAAATCCATGTAACTATGTGCCTATCAGAAATCATACGTAACTATGTGCCTATCAGAAAATCCATGTAACTATGTGCCTATCAGAAATCAAGCACGTAACTATGTGCCTATCAGAAATCCATGTAACTATGTGCCTATCAGAAAATCCATGTAACTATGTGCCTATCAGAAATCACACGTAACTATGTGCCTATCAGAAAATCCATGTAACTATGTGCCTATCAGAAAATCCACGTAACTATGTCCCTATCAGAAAAATCTACGTAACTATGTGCCTATCAGAAAATCCATGTAACTATGTGCCTATCAGAAAACACACGTAACTATGTGCCTATCAGAAAATCCACGTAACTATGTGCCTATCAGATATCACACGTAACTATGTGCCTATCAGAAAATCCATGTAACTATGTGCCTATCAGATATCACACGTAACTATGTGCCTATCAGATATCACACGTAACTATGTGCCTATCAGAAAATCCATGTAACTATGTGCC
The DNA here is from genome assembly GCA_037039925.1 of Doris montereyensis. Taxonomy (NCBI): domain Eukaryota; kingdom Metazoa; phylum Mollusca; class Gastropoda; order Nudibranchia; family Dorididae; genus Doris; species Doris montereyensis. The sequence continues at coordinate 64,135 of JAXRKP010000385.1, read as the reverse complement.
TATCAGATATCACACGTAACTATGTGCCTATCAGATATCACACGTAACTATGTACCTATCAGATATCACACGTAACTATGTGCCTATCAGAAAATCCATGTAACTATGTGCCTATCAGAAAATCCATGTAACTATGTGCCTATCAGAAAATCCATGTAACTATGTGCCTATCAGAAATCACACGTAACTATGTGCCTATCAGAAAATCCATGTAACTATGTGCCTATCAGAAAATCCATGTAACTATGTGCCTATCAGAAAATCCATGTAACTATGTGCCTATCAGAAAATCCACGTAACTATGTGCCTATCAGAAAATCCATGTAACTATGTGCCTATCAGAAAATCCATGTAACTATGTGCCTATCAGAAAATCCACGTAACTATGTGCTATCAGAAAAATCCATGTAACTATGTGCCTATCAGAAAATCCATGTAACTATGTGCCTATCAGAAAATCCATGTAACTATGTGCCTATCAGAAAATCCATGTAACTATGTGCCTATCAGAAAATCCATGTAACTATGTGCCTATCAGAAAATCCATGTAACTATGTGCCTATCAGAAAATCCATGTAACTATGTGCCTATCAGAAAATCCATGTAACTATGTGCCTATCAGAAAATCCATGTAACTATGTGCCTATCAGAAAATCCATGTAACTATGTGCCTATCAGAAAATCCATGTAACTATGTGCCTATCAGAAAATCCACGTAACTATGTGCCTATCAGAAAATCCTAACTATCAGAAAACCCATGTAACTATGTGCCTATCAGAAAATCCATGTAACTATGTGCCTATCAGAAAATCCACGTAACTTTGTGCCTATCAGAAAATCCATGTAACTATGTGCCTATCTTCCTTGGCATTCGAATCCCTGAACATTGATTTGTTTAATCCAAGACGCGAACTGCAGTCCATTAACTTGCAGGATGAGTTCCTAACTTCAGGATAAAATACTATCTTTGTGAAGACTGTATTTAGCTTACAAAATAATGACGTTTCCATCGAGAAAATACTGTATAATAATATATAAAGACGCTCGACAGATGTGTTAATTAAAGGTAGAGTGAACATTGAAACATTGACGGCCTCTGTAAGTTTCTAGCATAGTTACTTAATTCCAAAGTGTTGAACGTTTTAGTTGCCATTTAATCGTACATGTGTATATTATAAAGGTTAGTCTCACACACGCGTGTGGTTGGCGGGCGTTGCTGGTAGGTCCTATTTCTTTCCTTTCACTCATCTTTCACTTTGCTGTTTCCTCTTAATTCACCCTGAGATCACCACAAACACTCGAGAAAATTGGTCAACCGTCGGCGGGGCTTCAACTCATGACCGTCCTTTGGGTTAAGAGGCCGACACCTTGCCTCCGGACTAGCAAGTCCCCCTCTTCGAGTGAAGACAGGCATACACCCTCAATCAATGACTTGGTTTTAAAAATGTCTTCAAAGAGTTATCGGTTTGTCAATCAATGATTCTATCTGGAGATTTTGTTTGCTTTTTCAATGTCACAAGCAAAGGATCAACTGAGGAGGTTAAACTCTCGTTCCATTGCCTAGACATTTCTTTATGAACTCTTTCTTCCCCCTGACAATGCTTGTGTAAAAGAATGGCTCTTTATAAATGGGAAATGAACAAAGCGGACAAAGCTCTGCACCTTCATCTGCTAAGCTAAGAGAAAGCTTCATTTGAAATGAGTTCACTTTCACATAAATCATGTGCTAATTAGAAACCTTTTCTTTGAAGTTTAGTTTTCAGCTCATTCAGTTTTTGCATTATGTTATGATAAGATAAGATAAGATAAGATAATTGTATTGATCTCAGATGAGAAAATTGACTTGGTCACATGATACAATTTTACAAAGCTACAAACAAATTTCTGTCTAAAATACAACTAGAAAAGGTACACAAAGGGGAGTGAGTGAGGGGAATGGAAAAGTTAAATAATTCACTCGATCGTAGACAGTCGTACTGTCACGTAACAAACAAAATTCACATTGAGACCATTTCTAATTTTGTTAGAAAAGTATATGTATGTGAATGTAGATGGATATGTGAGGAATAATGTTATCGTCTGTGCTCAGTTTTTGCAACAGTCCTTTATTGCATAGTGAATAAATGAATTTGTGTATTTTTTGTTGTTATTCTTTTTTAGATAAAAATCAATTGTGTTCTTTCTGATAACCTAAATTCTTGGTGCAATAGATCTGTCTGATCTTCTGTAATAGACTTAGCTTTCTTAACTATCGACATTTCAAGAAGTTCAACAAAGGGTGGTAACTTGTGTTTCATTATGTTTGATGATTTTTTAATACATCTATCAATGTTTTATGTTTGGCTTTGAGTGAGAGTTGCTCTGTAGCAAGTAATTCTAAAAGTTATAAAACTTTCAATTATGGATGAGAAAAGCATTTTTTATAATGGTATCACTGACATGGCAAGAATTCAGTTTTATTAAAAAACAAAATAGTTTTGATTTGAGGATTTCAAAGATTTTCAAGATGAACATGACATTTCAATGTTCACAGCAAATGCAAACTCACAACTCCATTCTTCTCTGCATTTGCTTTGAGAAGTCACAACATATATCTTTTATCTAAAAAAAAACCCATGACAGTCTAGCTAGGCAACGCATCACTGTGAGCGAGGGCATTTTATAAAAGACCCACAGGCAATGCATGCTGCGAGATTGTGGTATCGGGGCAAATATAACAAATGGACCCGCAGGACAAGGGTTAAAAATGGCAATACGTCACAATACAATATGGACATGTACAATAACTCATTGTATCGAATGACAACGTAGGGGTGCACAGACGACGCGATGACATCTTACGTCACTGAGCAGCATCAATCGTTCAAAAACAAAGCGGGTTAAATGGGCTGCGCGGATACTCTTGTCGGGCTGCACGGCCTGCGGGTCGGATGCTCATCCCTGACCTAGATAGTTCTCAATAGGGGGAACTCACCTTTTTGGGGGGAAGGGAGGGGGAGGGGTTAAGAGGGGGGGGAGATGGCGGATTACGATCACAGATTAGCAGACTTATGAAATGCAGGCAGACAACTTTGGAAAGGGGGAAAGAAATGATATTCTGACATGATATGGTGAAGAAAGGGTACAGGGCTAAAAAAAAAGTTGAAAACCACTTCTCTCGACAAGAGTCTAGACATCTTGGAAATGAGCTAAGGCCACTAATAATAATAATAATCGATTACACATCAACAAATCAACATCAAGCAACTGCCTCGATACATGCAATTTTGCATTAGGCCTATTTATATTAGTTTCAAATGAAGATCTCTAGATCTAGACAAAAGGAGTAGACGGATAAGCATGTAAAGCTGTTCGTCAGCGTCAACCAACATTATCATAATTTAGAATAAGATCTAGATCTTCATCTAGAGCCTGCCCCATCAGAATCAGAGTGGGTGGGTTTGTCAACTAGTTAGCCAAACAGATTTGTGTGTGTGGCAAAAACAAACCGAAGCCTTTCACAGTGAATAGTTTTGAGTTGTGCGATGTGTAGTGGTAGGCTAAGATTTCCGTTTAAGGGAAAAGTTAGAATTTTGAATTGATTTGATTTACCCACGTCCACAACTAAGGTGACCTGGGGTTATTGGTAGGATTCTTAATTTTGCCAGGACTGCCTTGTAAACAACCAATGGATCTTTAATGTGTAAAGAATGTTGTGATCTGCACACGTGGACCTCTTTTTATCGCCCATCTCTGATGGGACTAGGTGTCGATCCACCTACCTGGCGTAGAAAACAACAACAAACTACCACATTATACCATATGTCAAGATAAAGTAAAGGTGGCGTAGAAAACAACAACAAACTACCACATTATACCATATGCCAAGATAAAGTAAAGGTGGCGTTGAAAGTAAACAAACTACCACATTATACCATATGCCAAGATAAAGAAAGGTGGCAAAAAAGCAATGACAAACTACTACATTATACCATATGCCAAGGTGGCGTGGAAAGCAATGGCAAACTACTACATTATACCATATGCCAAGGTGGCGTAGAAAGCAATGACAAACTACTACATTATGCCATATGCCAAGGTGGCGTGAAAGCAATGACAAACTACCACATTATGCCATATGCCAAGATAAAGTAAAGGTGGCGTAGAAAGCAATGACAAACTACCACATTATGCCATATGCCAAGATAAAGTAAAGGTGGGCGTAGAAAGCAATGACAAACTACCACATTATGCCATATGCCAAGATAAAGTAAAGGTGGCGTAGAAAGCAATGACAAACTACCACATTATGCCATATGCCAAGATAAAGTAAAAGGTGGCGTAGAAAGCAATGACAAACTACCACGTTATGCCATATGCCAAGATAAAGTAAAGGTGGCGTAGAAAGCAATGACAAACTACTACATTATACCATATGCCAAGATAAAGTAAAAGGTGGCGTAGAAAGCAATGACAAACTACCACATTATGCCATATGCCAAGATAAAGTAAAGGTGGCGTAGAAAGCAATGACAAACTACCACGTTATGCCATATGCCAAGATAAAGTAAAGGTGGCGTAGAAAGCAATGACAAACTACCTCATTATGCCATATGCCAAGATAAAGTAAAGGTGGCGTTGAAAGCAATGACAAACTACTACATTATACCATATGCCAAGGTGGCGGAAAGCAATAAACTACTACATTATACCATATGCCAAGGTGGCGTGGAAAGCAATGGCAAACTACTACATTATACTATATGCCAAGGTGGCGTGGAAAGCAATGGCAAACTACTACATTATACCATATGCCAAGGTGGCGTGGAAAGCAATGGCAAACTACTACATTATACCATATGCCAAGGTGGCGTGGAAAGTAATGACAAACTACTACATTATACCATATGCCAAGGTGGCGTGAAAGCAATGACAAACTACTACATTATACCATATGCCAAGGTGACGTGGAAAGCAATGACAAACTACTACATTATACCATATGCCAAGGGGCGTGGAAAGCAATGACAAACTACTACATTATACCATATGCCAAGGTGGCGTGGAAAGCAATGACAAACTACTACATTATACCATATGCCAAGGGGTGTGGAAAGCAAATGACAAACTACTACATTATACCATATGCCAAGGGGGCGTTGAAAGCAATGACAAACTACTACATTATACCATATGTGACAAGGGGGCGTGGAAAGCAATGACAAACTACTACATTATACCATGTGACAAGGGGCGTGGAAAGCAATGACAAACTACTACATTATACCATGTGCCAAGGGGGCGTGGAAAGCAATGACAAACTACTACATTATACCATGTGACAAGGGGGCGTGGAAAGCAATGACAAACTACTACATTATACCATGTGCCAAGGGGCAAGGAAAGCAATGACAAACTACTACATTATACCATGTGACAAGGGGGCGTGGAAAGCAATGGCAAGCTACCACATTATACCATATGCCTGGAACAATTAGGACTCTACTGCTGGTTATCATAATCTCAATTCTGAGTATGGGCTTAACTTTATTTTAATTTACATATTATTTTATTCTTATTAAATACCTTGATTTACATGTATTGACTGTAACAGAATAAGAGTAATAAAAAAAATGATTGAAATGAACTCACATGTTACAATACCAAAACAAAGCACTCTTATGAAATATGAGCGATAAGTCGTAGAAAGGATTTTAAGTCACAAGACATAATATGCGTTTCTTTTTGTGAACAATGAACAGTATATTAATCCTCTTGACCATTTTATGAGTTGATGATTAATGTACACAAATCGCTTATCACCGTGACCACTTTATGAGTTGATGATTAATGTACATACATCGCTTATCACTGTAGGTTTGATCCTCCGTGATAGGCAGTGTGAGTGTGACCTTTATTGAAAATCTGATACTATGTATATGTTATTGTGTCTATTTAGAACTATGACTGTTTCTTGCATGATGTGACACCGTTGCTTGAATGAGCTGTTTTGCAAAGGTGGCTTGAAACCTGAAACACCCAGATCAATAAAACTAAAAACAAAAAACAAAAACAAAACAAAAACAAGATAAAACCTAAACAAATAACAACAATAAAACGACCATATTTCATTTGGAAGTCTTTGGTGTATTTATACAATTTAATAAAGTAGTTTAATACAAGTTTTTCTAAAAAACTGCACTTTTTGAACTTAAGTGAAGCCTCTCTTCAATGAAATAGGTTGATTTTTATTATCTCTATTAATAACATAATTTGGGACTTAGAAAATACATTTTCTCAGTTTCATGAACATGGGACTATATTCATTTTCCATCTTGGTCTTCTTATGTAATTTGATCTCTTTTTGTTAACTGGACTGTTTATATCGCATTATATAATACTATAATAATAGTAATTCTTTCTTTCTTTATCAGCTCCCATTTTACCTTCCGGTGTATGGGTTTAGATGTCCGAAATAATCTTTCTCCAGGCTGCTCTATCCTTACATTTTCTGTTTCTTTCCGTGAAAATTAACTTTTTTTGCGTTAATGTTTCTTTTCTATCTTCTTCACACTTTCTCCGATGCCTGCCTTTTTGGTATTTTACCCTGAGTTTTAGCACTGTATACTGATTTAGCTATTCGATTGTTAACATGCCCAAACCGTCTCAGTTGATTCATTTCTATCTTATTTTTTATACTATCTGCTTTGGTTTGATCTCTTATTGTTGTGTTCCTGATTTTGTCTCTTTTAGTTTTCCCACTACTCTTTTTTTAGATATTTCATTTCGGCTGCCTGTACTCTACTGTATTCCCTACTGTCTAAAGTTCAGGTTTCACTGCCATAGAGGATAGTAGGACAATAAACCGTGTTGTATACTGCCATTTTGGTTGTTGTTGACAATTCTTGTTTACCTACAAATGCCTTTCCTAGATGGTTATATATTGCACTTGCCTTTTGAATTCTCTGGTTGATTTCTTCTCTTAATTTTCCCTCTGAGTTAATCATTACTCCTAGGTAATTGTAGCTTTGAACTACTATAATAGTAATTATAATACTAATAATTGATTTATAAAGTGCACACACCCATCTAAATGCTCAAATGCGTTGAGAGTAAAATCATTAAACATACGTACAAACACAATGTAACTGTCACAGACCAAATAGAAGAAGCAACGAAAGACGATGTTTTAAATTGTAAAGGAATTGATCGTGAAATGCTGGCTGCAAATTTTACTTTTCAAATGGAGTTAATGACTGATACTGCTAAGCCGTATGTTGATGAGATGGGTCTGCTATTAGGCGACAGCCTGCCACGTAATCTATGTAAAACATCCATTCTATGTACCCGGTGTCATCTTGATTTCTCTTCCTCCTGTCTGTTTTTTTCTTTATCTTCCCAATTGTATGACAATCATTACACGGATCTACCTAGTTTTGAAAAGAGCAATGGTTGGTGTTCAAGGATCTATGTATTTTAGAATAGAACACTAATCCTCTCTTTTTATACATATGACGAAAATATTTTATTAGCTGATGTCGTTCAACTTGACCCTTTGGTTGATACACAGTATATAATATGTATTTCCATTTCCGTTTTGAAGGTCTTATGGGAATAAATTCATACCGTTATGACGGAAATGGACGAAAGTATAAAGAAAAAACATAACAACCTAAAACAATTTCTTTTTACATACGCAGTATACTGTTGCAAACTCTGTTTATCGATAGTAAGTGAAACACGATATCTTATCAATGCCCAAGTACGTCATTTATCATAGATTTAAATACATTAGCATAAGTTGAAAATGCACCAGGAAAATAGCACAGCCAACAGGGAAGGTGAAGGGTAGAGATCTAACTCTAAGCGAATGTAAAATTAAATATTCATCTCATGTATCAGACGTAGGTGATCAGATGTCAGGGAAGGCTCTCATAATTTTATGTTAATGGTTTATAACAGATGGGCAGCAGTTGTCGGATTCACATACACTTTGTTCTTAGTGCTCGAAAGGTGGTGTAGTGGGAGTTCACTTTTAAATTTAGTGTTATTGGAAGTTCAATAGCGTTTGTGAACTGGAATATACCATTAACAACCAGGAGCAATTTTGTAGGTTTTCAAGTTTCACTTCTTTCTCATTCTTTGGGGTGTTGTAAATCTCCCTTTTATTTTTATTTTGATAGGGAATTTAACGCAGGTTAAAATACCGAACAGGATGTTATTATTTTAATTTATTTTATTCGAGTGAAAAGGTTCTTAACCTTGTTGGATGTACTGAGCCTCGCACATTTCATACAGACATTCACTGAACCCTTCGTGTTTGGAATATTATTTGTGTATGTGATTTGACCTCCGCCGAATCCCCAGGCATTCCGCCGAGACTGACTCACGGAACCCCTGGGGTTCGATCGAACCCAGGTTAAAAACCACCTTGCCCCTGGACCACTGGGTCCCTCACACTGAACACAACTAGAGCTTAACGTTGCACTCTGTTTTATGCGTAAACGACGTAAACATTTTGACAGATAACTGACGTTGTAACTCCCAAATTGTCGTCGAACACATAGTAAGAAGTTAGTACACCTAGATGCTAGATGAGAATAAAATCCCTCTCATCATGGTTGCTTGTTGCTATGCACTCATTAAACAGTAATATAATTTTAGAAACAATTTATGGGCAATTTTGTATGTTTGGCGTCGCGTATTTTTAGTAACTTAAAGTAGAAAAACCACTGTCTTTATGATAATCATTGATGTGTATCTTGAAAATATAAATGAAATCTAACTTTAGGTCTAGTTTATAATTTCAAGATGCACATCAATGATTATCATAATTCTTCTAAATAGTATTGGTCTTTTGGGATTATAGTTACATTTCACTTGAAGCAATGAGTTTGGATTAGAAATAAAAGATAAAGATAGATTTGTAGTCTGTATCTCCGCACAAGTACAGATTCATCGACTGTACATCATTTATCCCCCAGCAGGCCATTTTATGAACAATTTTATAAAATTGGATAAGATCTCCCCGTTTTTTTCTGTATTTTAAAGAGGGGAGTGGAAGAAATTACAATCTTTCATCCTATCCCATGTTACCATGTTCTAATTCTTTTAATAATCTTATCGCTCGTCGTTTGTACTTTATCTTTGTACTTTATCTTTGTAATTTTTCGTCTTCGTACTTTTTACCTTCATAATGTAGACCACTCGCAAACGTACTAGCATTTATTGAGATTTTCCTTGAACGCCTTCTATCTTCAGTAATGTAAAAAAAAAAAAAGAAGCGTTTTTGTGAAATTTTATCTGCGACACGCCCAATATCATAAAAAAAGACAAACTTCTGTCTTCCGATATTTGCCATAAGCCAAAACACCGCCGGTTGGTGGATGTTACTGGTAGGTCCTACCTCTTTCTTTTTCATTGTTTCCCCTTTAATTCACATTTAAATCGTCGCGTAGGGTGGGCGAGATAAACAATCAAAACAAACAGATATAAACCAAACATGCTATTCCATTCTTTTTGAAACATCATCATTTCGTCTAGTATCGATCTGAGTAAGACAGGCTTATTAAATTACATGAGTTAACTTTTTAAGACAGAATGACAAAGTAAAACATACTTTTTTATCGCCCTGGATGCAGAAGTTTGTGACCCCCGTGTCAACCTTCCAATTGCTATACACGTATTTTGGTCGCGGTGTCTTACATTTACTTTACTTCGGTTACAACATTTGCCTATTTCGTTTCGTAAGAATGCGTGTCGATGTTTTTTTTTTTTCTTTTGCTTTTTAAAAATTTCTTTTGAACTTTTATATTGCTATGTGGCCCAGAATGGCTGTCTACTGTATGCGTCAATATGCTGTTCCTCTCTGTTGATATGAAACCCAAAATTCAAATCGTTACAAAGAATAAGCAGTTCTGTGCGTTCTTCTTCCATTCATTTATTTATGTTCAATGACACAAAAACTACAGAACATTGTCATTATCTAAAATATCATATCATTATTCCCCATCCAGATTTTTCATCGTCAAAGTTGTGACCCTAAAGAAGAATGCCTCGACGAGAATACGGGGCCTGTTTTGGCTTGGACTGTACCGACGATAAAGACGACGACTCGGCCGATGTGGGCTACAGTAGGCTAGACAACTGCAACGACAATGTGACGCTGGTTAACAACAGCAGCAGCAGCAACAGCAACAGACGCTCCGAAAGGGGCAACGGTGACGATGCCGACGCAGAGAACGACTACTTCAAGCCGGTGGACTCTTACCAGTGGAACCCAGCAGACGCAGACCAGGGCCAACAGCCAAACAACACGTCTAGCGACAGGCCAGTGGACCAGGCTCCTACACGTACAGCGGCGTCCACGTGGAAGCGTCCAAGAAGAAGAAGAAGAACTCAAACGAAGAGGGTAGATAACTCTTTTCTTGTTAATGTTTAAAGATAAAGATAAAGATGGATTTATAGTCTGTATCCCAGCACAAGTGAAGGCTCACCGACTGTACATCATTTATACCCCAGCAGGTTATTTCATTCAAAGTCCTTCTTATCTCCCGGGGGGGGGGGGCATACAGAACTTACACGCATGTTAGGTTTTTTTTTCGTACGAAGAACACGCTTACAATATTCTTCTACCTATAGCTTGGTACTCATTCACACTTGAGTCAAGTGAGGAAAATAGAGTGAAGTACCTTGCCTAAGAGTACAACGTTGTGAACAAAAACCACCCACCTGTACCAGCCGTGGGGTTTGAACCAGTATCATCGTGATTACAAGCTTACAACCCTACGGTTCAGCTACAACACCTCATATGACACGATTATTATCAATTACTGTAATGATGATAATGGTGACGATGATTTTAATTTTTATTGTGGTCAGTGCGGGGGTGTGGGGGGGATATGACAGGGCGGGGAAGAAGAGGAAGGGGGTGGGGTAGGAGGAAATCGGGAGGTGTTGTAAGTTGTCGCGAGGTTTATTGTAGTATTTTTGACACGGTTATTATTGTTTATTGTGATGATGATGATGATGATGATGGCGATGATTATCGTTTTTATCGTGATTATATGCATCAGAATGTTAATACTGGTACATGACCAAAATGTTATTTAAAAAGAACCAAGCCACTTGGAAAAGAACGACTTCAATACGTTGATAATAAATTATATAATATGAACACATTCTCTGCAACACACTAAGACAAACCAAAGCGCTGCTTGACTTGAAATCAATGCCTACCAACACACACAACAACGAACAATAAATAGATACATCTAATACAACGTGAGAGAAGCTTATATCTATCACTATTCCATTATGTATGTAACAAAGCTAGATGCATTACAAAAAACGAAGATGTAGTGTTATTGGCTTGAATAAATACCTATAACATTGTTTGGTAGGTAGTCTGTAAATGTGTGTGTATGTGTGTGTGTGTGTGTGTGTGTGTGTGTGTGTGTGTCAATTGAGTTGTATTCTTTTCTCCGTTAGATTTAAATAAAGAAATAATTGATAAAGACAAATGAAAATAATTTGATGTTTTTTTTTTCCTTTCACAGTTCCGAGGTCAGTTGCGTCATATCTTTCACTCTTCTTGGAAGTGGTTCAAGAGAGGTTTTCTGGTGATTGCCCCTACTGTTACAGCTGGTATGACGTTCACGCCGCTTCTGCCTACGCCATCTCAGCCAATGCCAGGCGGTTAGCTGCCAAGGGGATAACAAGCAACCAGTCTATTTGTAAATTAAACAAATCAATGCTGTATGTTGTAATGATAAAAATAATACTGAAAATCGTAATCAGGTATGAGATAATTATTCATCAAAGCAACCAGTCTATTTGTAAATTAAACAAATCGATGCTGTATGTTGTAATGATAAAAATAATACTGAAAATCGTAATCAGGTATGAGATAATTATTCATCAAAGCAACCAGTCTATTTGTAAATTAATCAAATCAATGCTGTATGTTGTAATGATAAAAATAAAACTGAAAATCGTAATCAGGTATGAGATAATTATTCACCATAACGAGTTTATTCCTCTGTCAAAATCTGTAACTCATAGAATTTGTAAAAAGAAGAGAGAAGACATCCACCATTTTAACAAATATAAGTTAAGTGCTTTCATGAAATACTCGTGCGAATGGGAATATGTCTGGAAGCCTTGATTTGATTATGTTATGTATTCACTGTATATTCATGTAAAACACCGCTGAATTTTAGCAACATTTGCTCTTATTATGGTGCGCTTGAGATTTTTTCGCGGCATACTTGTAAGGCTAGCAATTTGGGAAGGGGGGGGAGGTGGGATATAGTCAGATAGAATTATTATCTTTTTCTGTTTAAAATGCTGAGTGGGGAAAGAGTTAAAAGTTTATTTTGCACCTGTTAGCTTATGAGTGAAAATCAAGTTTGTAATGATTTGTTTGACGGGGTACCTTCACAATGCAGTAACTGGAGTTTGGAATTGCATATTTTATTTTTTGCTTGTATTTTTTTGTGTGATTTGATTTGAGAGAGAGAGAGAGAGAGATAGAGAGAGAGAGAGAGAGAGAGAGAGAGAGAGAGAGAGAGAGAGAGAGAGAGAGAGAGAGAGAAGGTTTAGATCAGAGAGAGAATGAGTGAGACTAGTAAGCATGTCAGAGAGAGCAAGTATAAAGAGTATCAGAAAGAGAGAGATCATCATTATAGAGAGATTTTCTTAACGTAAGAGAGACAGAGAGAGTGTTCCAGAGAGAGAGAGAGAGAGAGAGATCGAATCTTTTCTCTGAGAGACTTTAACTCAAAGAGTAATTCTTTAAAAAGTCGAGAACAGAGAGAGAGACCAGAGATTTTTCTGAGAGCTTGCACTCATATCTCTTTCATCAGAGAGAGAGAGAGAGAGAGAGAGAGAGAGAGAGAGAGAGAGAGAGAGAGCAATATATAAGAATATAGTTTGAGAAGTATGAGAAGTTATAATTCAATACCGAAGGCAGTCATCTATCGAGTCAGAGAGAGAGAGAGAGAGGCATTTCAGAGAGAGAGTCAGAGAGAGAGAGAGAGAGAGAGAGAGAGAGAGACCACTGATAAGGTTTAGATCTCAAAAACTGTGCTTTAAATGAGTGAGACGATAGCAAGCATGTCACTGCATCAAAAGCAAGTATAAAAGTGTATCATAAATTGATGTGTTCTTTATTATCATTATTATATATATTTTTCTTAACGTAAGTGCTAGGTTAGGGTTGTTCGATAAAATCCCGTGTTCCATAGTATGATAAGCCTACAATAGTGGCGATTCATCCATCTATCGAATCTTTCTTGGGAAAGACTTTAACTCAAAGTAATTGTAATTCAAAAAAATGTCGAACTGAACAAGAGGATTACGCCCCTCGCCCCCTTCATCGTTGACAATGATATTTTTTCTATTCCTTATTTACGCAAAAGCTGTGCACTCATATCTCTTTCATCAGTGTGACTTTTCCTTCGTTTCGTTAAAGCTTGAACTGTCTAACGTATTTGGCTACGGATACCATGCAATATGAATACCATGCAATAAGAACATAATGGTCTTTTATGCAATACGAATACTAAGCAATATATAAAAAATATGGTTATTGCAAGTATGGGTACAAGTTATAATTCAATACCGAAGGCTGTCATCTGCCATGTCAGACTTTTCTAGTATTACGATGACAAACACAAACAGTAGGCATTTCAGGCGTGTGAGAATGAGTCATGGTATTTAAGCTGCCTTTTCTCACGTCCAGCACTTGAATTGTATAACACCTAAACCAACTGAATCACGCGCCAAGCTGAGTCAACTTATGATAAATAAATAGGCTACCTCTCAAAACAAACGCGTCAGCAATTTGAACGGCCTCGGTTGATTTAACATGGTATTTATATCGTTCATAATTGTTTACATCAAAGAAGGCCCCGATTTCGCTTCTGAAGAAATGTAGCTTTGCACTTGAATCTGCTTATACATTTCGTTTCGTCTGTATACCTTTCGGATTTTTTCAGGGTGTTAATATCCTTTTTATTCCATAAGCAAATTCGTCAAAGCATGCCATTCGATAAAATCGAAATGAATGTCCTGTGGAAATACAGGATAAGCCTACAATATGTGACAAAAATAATTGGAGAATCTTAAAACAACACTTTGTAGGTAGTTGGGACAACAGAATGCTAAGAATGACGTCACTGCTTAAAATGATAAACAAAAAAAGGATGTGAAATATCCAAAGAGTTTACACGGCCTGCTCTGAACACGGTTCAACTTAACATCGTTGACAGATACCGAGTTATCGATCGTGTTCAAGATGTGCTAATGGTTGACACAGCAAAAGCTGTGGCCATGACCTTGGGATCAACTCAAGACGAAAGGAAAATGAACCACCCTCTCCTCCTTCGTGATAAAACAACATCGTTAAAGAAAATAAGAAATAAACGTCTAACGTATATGTCAAAGTCCTCTCTCTCACACGCTAAACATTAACAAAAACAACGACCAACAAAAATGGACAAATAATCAACATAATGGTCTTTTAGAATTTTAGAAATCTAAGTTTTCTAGATTTAGAAAATAAACTCAGCTTTCATCCATCGACATTTCGAAAAATATAATCCAACTCCTCTGGTTTAGTCAGATCTTTTCTTTCAACAGAGTTTCCGTCGCGGTTCCGTACGCAATTTGACCCCCTTGTGGCGAGAACATGTCTCGTATTTGTAGATAGAACGCCGAAGGGTTAAACTGTGTCCTAACGTACAACAGTGTGTCATAACTGGCGATATTATATTATTTTCTTTCACTATTTTCATCCAATGATGGGCAATCAAAACCCTCTAATTGGGGACAAGCTTCGGATACACCAGGGTCACCTAAGGCAAAATGTCAAGCTTTTATTTTTTCACATTGCAATTTTATAATGTTTTTACTTCATACTGTTTTTTTTGTTTCTCCCATTCCATTTCATTCATTCATATACCATTGTAAATAAAACTTTGATTTTATATCCTGATATAAAAAACAAATTCTTCCCCTCTCCCCTCCCCCCTTCCCCCCCCCAATATCTCCATCAATGTTCCCTCTAATTTTCTAACACGTGTGCGTATATTTTTGGTGCTGTGTAAAGTTTTTCGAAACCCGCCCCCCTCAAATTGTGGCCACTATGTGCTGAGAATGAACGTAAGACAGTAATACTTTTTTCTATTGGTATGCGCAGACATGTTTCAACTGTACGCTTCATTTGTCCCTGATCTGCGCGCGCACACGCGCATCTTGGAGACATTGATTTCCACCCCTCTATCTTGATATTAGCACTTGATGCAAAATGTGTGTAAGTATTTCATGAAAGCACTTAACTTATATTTGTTAAAATGGTGGATGTCTTCTTCTCTTCTTTTTACAAATTCTATGAGTTACAGATTTTGACAGAGGAATAAACTCGTTATGGTGAATAATTATCTCATACCTGATTACGATTTTCAGTTTTATTTTTATCATTACAACATACAGCATCGATTTGTTTAATTTACAAATAGACTGGTTGCTTTGATGAATAATTATCTCATACCTGATTACGATTTTCAGTATTATTTTTATCATTACAACATACAGCATCGATTTGTTTAATTTACAAATAGACTGGTTGCTTTGATGAATAATTATCTCATACCTGATTACGATTTTCAGTATTATTTTTATCATTACAACATACAGCATTGATTTGTTTAATTTACAAATAGACTGGTTGCTTGTTATCCCCCTTGGCAGCTAACCGCCTGGCATTGGCTGAGATGGCGTAGGCAGAAGCGGGCGTGAACGTCATACCAGCTGTAACAGTAGGGGCAATCACCAGAAAACCTCTCTTGAACCACTTCCAAGAAGAGTGAAAGATGTGACGCAACTGACCTCGGAACTGTGAAAGGAAAAAAAAAACATCAAATTATTTTCATTTGTCTTTATCAATTATTTCTTTATTTAAATCTAACGGAGAAAAGAATACAACTCAATTGACACACACACACACACACACACACACACACACGCACACACACACACGCACATGTTACAGACTACCTACCAAACAATGTTATAGGTATTTATTCAAGCCAATAACACTACATCTTCGTTTTTTTGTAATGCATCTAGCTTTTGTTACATACATACTGGAATAGTGATAGATATAAGCTTCTCTCACGTTGTATTAGATATATCTATTTATTGTTCGTTGTTGTGTGTGCTGGTAGGCATTGATTTCAAGTCGTGCAGCGCTTTGGTTTTGTCTTAGTTTGTTGCAGAGATTGTGTTCATATTATATAATTTATTATCAACGTATGGAACTCGTTCTTTTCCAAGTGGCTTGGTTTTTTTTAAATAACATTTTGGCCATGTACCAGTATTAACATTCTGATGCATATAATCACGATAAAAACGATAATCTTCGCCACCATTATCATCATCATCATCATCATCATCATCATCATCATCATCATCACAATAAACAATAATAACCGTGTCAAAAATACTACAATAACCCTCACGACAACTTACAACACCTCCCGATTTCCTCCTACCCCCACCCCCTTCCTCTTCTTCCCCGCCCCTGTCATATCCCCCCCCCCCCCCCGCCGCACCCCTGCACATGACCACAATAAAAATTAAAATCATCGTCACCATTATCATCATTACAGTAATTGATAATAATCGTGTCATATGAGGTGTTGTAGCTGAACCGTAGGGTTGTAAGCTTGTAATCACGATGATACTGGTTCAAACCCCACGGCTGGTACAGGCGGGTGGTTTTTTTCACAACGTTGTACTCTTAGGCAAGGTACTTCACTCTATTTTCCTCACTTGACTCAAGTGTAAATGAGTACCAAGCTATAGGTAGAGAAGAATATTGTAAGCGTGTTCTTCGTACGAAAAAAACCTAACACTACTAACAGGCGTGTGTTCTGTATGCTCCCCCCGGGAGATAAGAAGGACTTTGAATGAAATGGCCTGCTGGGGTATAAATGATGCACAGTCGATGAGCCTGCACTTGTGTTGGGATACGGACTATAAATCCATCTTTATCTTTATCTTTAAACATTAAGAAGAAAAGAGTAGCAGCAACAAGAAAAAGAGTTACCTACCCCTCTTCGTTTGGAGTTCTTCTTCTTCTTCTTCTTGGACGCCTCCACGTGGACGCCGCTGTAGGTGTAGGAGCCCTGGTCCACTGGCCTGTCGCTAGACGTGTTGTTTGGCTGTTGGCCTTGGTCTGCGTCTGCTGGGTTCCACTGGTAAGAGTCCACCGGCTTGAAGTAGTCGTTCTCTGCGTCGGCATCGTCACCGTTGCCCCTTTCGGAGCGTCTGTTGTTGTTGCTGCTGCTGCTGTTGTTAACCAGCGTCACATTGTCGTTGCAGTTGTCTAGCCTACTGTAGCCCACATCGGCCGAGTCGTCGTCTTTATCGTCGGTACAGTCCAAGCCAAAACAGGCCCCGTATTCTCGTCGAGGCATTCTTCTTTAGGGCCACAACTTTGACGATGAAAAATCTGGATGGGGAATAATGATATGATATTTTAGATAATGACAATGTTCTGTAGTTTTTGTGTCATTGAACATAAATAAATGAATGGAAGAAGAACGCACAGAACTGCTTATTCTTTGTAACGATTTGAATTTTGGGTTTCATATCAACAGAGAGGAACAGCATATTGACGCATACAGTAGACAGCCATTCTGGGCCACATAGCAATATAAAAGTTCAAAAGAAATTTTTAAAAAGCAAAGTAAAAAAAAAAAAACACCGACACGCATTCTTACGAAACGAAATAGGCAAATGTTCTAACCGAAGTAAAGTAAATGTAAGACACCGCGACCAAAATACGTGTATAGCAATTGGAAGGTTGACAGGGGGGTGGGGGGGGGGGGGCGGGGGTCACAAACTTCTGCATCCAGGGCGATAAAAAAGTATGTTTACTTTGTCATTCTGTCTTAAAAAAGTTAACTCATGTAATTTAATAAGCCTGTCTTACTCAGATCGATACTAGACGAAATGATGATGTTTCAAAAGAATGGAATAGCATGTTTGGTTTATATCTGTTTGTTTTGATTGTTTATCTCGCCCACCCTACGCGACGATTTAAATGTGAATTAAAGGGAAACAATAAAGGTGAAAGATTGTGACAGAGTGAAGGGAAAGAGGTAGGACCTACCAGTAACACCCACCAACCGGCGGTGTTTGGCTTATGGCAAATATCGGAAGACAGAAGTTTGTCTTTTTTTATGATATTGGGCGTGTCGCAGATAAAATTTCATAAAAACGCTTCTTTTTTTTTACATTACTGAAGATAGAAGGCGTTCAAGGAAAATCTCAAGAAATGCTAGTACGTTTGCGAGTGGTCTACATTATGAAGGTAAAAAGTACGAAGACGAAAAATTACAAAGATAAAGTACAAAGATAAAGTACAAACGACGAGCGATAAGATTATTAAAAGAATTAGAACATGGTAACATGGGATAGGATGAAAGATTGTAATTTCTTCCACTCCCCTCTTTAAAATACAGAAAAAAACGGGGAGATCTTATCCAATTTTATAAAATTGTTCATAAAATGGCCTGCTGGGGGATAAATGATGTACAGTCGATGAATCTGTACTTGTGCGGAGATACAGACT
This sequence comes from Doris montereyensis, assembly GCA_037039925.1. Taxonomy (NCBI): domain Eukaryota; kingdom Metazoa; phylum Mollusca; class Gastropoda; order Nudibranchia; family Dorididae; genus Doris; species Doris montereyensis. The sequence goes on along the minus strand of JAXRKP010000385.1, from coordinate 45,512 downwards.
ACAAATCTATCTTTATCTTTTATTTCTAATCCAAACTCATTGCTTCAAGTGAAATGTAACTATAATCCCCAAAAGACCAATACTATTTAGAAGAATTATGATAATCATTGATGTGCATCTTGAAATTATAAACTAGACCTAAAGTTAGATTTCATTTATATTTTCAAGATACACATCAATGATTATCATAAAGACAGTGGTTTTTTCTACTTTAAGTTACTAAAATATACGAAGCCAAACATACAAAATTGCCCATAAATTGTTTCTAAAATTATATTACTGTTTAATGAGTGCATAGCAACAAGCAACCATGATGAGAGGGATTTTATTTCTCATCTAGCATCTAGGTGTACTAACTTCTTACTATGTGTTCGACGACAATTTGGGAGTTACAACGTCAGTTATCTGTCAAAATGTTTACGTCGTTTACGCATAAAACAGAGTGCAACGTTAAGCTCTAGTTGTGTTCAGTGTGAGGGACCCAGTGGTCCAGGGGCAAGGTGGTTTTTAACCTGGGTTCGATCGAACCCCAGGGGTTCCGTGAGTCAGTCTCGGCGGAATCCCTGGGGATTCGGCGGAGGTCAAATCACATACACAAATAATATTCCAAACACGAAGGGTTCAGTGAATGTCTGTATGAAATGTGCGAGGCTCAGTACATCCAACAAGGTTAGGAACCTTTTCACTCGAATAAAATAAATTAAAATAATAACATCCTGTTCGGTATTTTAACCTGCGTTAAATTCCCTATCAAAATAAAAATAAAAGGGAGATTTACCACACCCCAAAGAATGAGAAAGAAGTGAAACTTGAAAACCTACAAAATTGCTCCTGGTTGTTAATGGTATATTCCAGTTCACAAACGCTATTGAACTTCCAATAACACTAAATTTAAAAGTGAACTCCCACTACACCACCTTTCGAGCACTAAGAACAAAGTGTATGTGAATCCGACAACTGCTGCCCATCTGTTATAAACCATTAACATAAAATTATGAGAGCCTTCCCTGACATCTGATCACCTACGTCTGATACATGAGATGAATATTTAATTTACATTCGCTTAGAGTTAGATCTCTACCCTTCACCTTCCCTGTTGGCTGTGCTATTTTCCTGGTGCATTTTCAACTTATGCTAATGTATTTAAATCTATGATAAATGACGTACTTGGGCATTGATAAGATATCATTTCACTATCGATAAACAGGATTTGCAACAGTATACTGCGTATGTAAAAATTGTTTTAGGGTTGTTATGTTTTTTTTCTTTATACTTTCGTCCATTTTCCGTCATAACGGTATGAATTTATTCCCATAAGACCTTCAAAACGGAAATGAAATACATATTATATACTGTGTATCAACCAAAGGGTCAAGTTGAACGACATCAGCTAATAAATATTTTCGTCATATGTATAAAAGAGAGATTGATGTTTTCTATTCTAAAATACATAGATCCTAGACACCAACCATTGCTCTTTTCAAAACTAGGTAGATCCGTGTAATGATTGTCATACAATTGGGAAGATAAAGCAAAAAAAGCAGACAGGAGGAAGAGAAATCAAGATGACACCGGGTACATAGAATGGATGTTTTACATAGATTACGTGGCAGGCTGTCGCTAATATGAACCCATCTCATCAACATACGGCTTAGCAGTATCAGTCATTAACTCCATTTGAAAAAGTAAAATTTGCAGCCAGCATTTCACGATCAATTCCTTTACAATTTGAACATCGTCTTTCGTTGCTTCTTCTATTTGGTCTTGACAGTTACATTGTGTTTGTACGTATGTTTAATGATTTTACTCTCAACGCATTTGAGCATTTAGATAGGTGTGTGCACTATAAATCAATTATTAGTATTATAATTACTATTATAGTAGTTCAAAGCTACAATTACCTAGGGTAATGATTAACTCAGAGGGAAAATTAAGAAAAGAAATCAACCAGAGGAATTCAAAAAGCAAGTGCAATATATAACCATCTAGGAAAGGCATTTGTAGGTAAACAAGAATTGTCAACAACAACCAAAATGGCAGTATACAACACGGTTTATTGTCCTACTATCCTCTATGGCAGTGAAACCTGAACTTTAGACATTAGGAATACAGTTAGAAGTACAGGCAGCCGAAATGAAATATCTAAAAAAGAGTAGTGGGGAAAACTAAAAGAGACAAAATCAGGAACACAACAATAAGAGATCAAACCAAAGCAGATAGTATAAAAAATAAGATAGAAATGAATCAACTGAGACGATTTGGGCATGTTAACAATCGAAATAGCTAAATCCAGTATACAGTGCTAAAACTCAGGGTAAAATACCAAAAGGCAGGCATCGGAGAAAGTGTGAAGAAGATAGAAAGAAACATTAACGCAAAAAAAGTTAATTTTCACGGAAAAAAACGAAAATGTAAGGATAGAGCAGCCTGGAAAATTATTTCGGACATCTAACCATACCGGAAGGTAAAATGGGAGCTGATAAAGAAAGAAAAGAATTACTATTATTATAGTATTATATAATGCGATATAAACAGTCAGTTAACAAAAAGAGATCAAATTACATAAGAAGACCAAGATGGAAAATGAATATGGTCCCATGTTCATGAAACTGAGAAAAATGTATTTTCTAAGTCCCAAATTATGTTATTAATAGAGATAATAAAATCAACCTATTTCATTGAAGAGGCTTCACTTAAGTTCAAAAGTGCAGTTTTTAGAAAAACTTGTATTAAACTACTTTATTAAATTGTATAAATACACCAAAGACTTCCAAATGAAATATGGTCGTTTTATTGGTGTTATTTGTTTAGGTTTTACTCTTGTTTTGTTTTGTTTTTGTTTTTTGTTTTTAGTTTATTGATCTGGGTGTTTCAGGTTTCAAGCCACCTTTGCAAAACAGCTCATTCAAGCAACGGTGTCGCATCATGCAAGAAACAGTCATAGTTCTAAATAGACACAATAACATATACATAGTATCAGATTTTCAATAAGGTCACACTCACCTGCCTATCACGGAGGATCAAACCTACAGTGATAAGCGATGTATGTACATTAATCATCAACTCATAAAGTGGTCACGGTGATAAGCGATTTGTGTACATTAATCATGAACTCATAAAATGGTCAAGAGGATTAATATACTGTTCATTGTTCACAAAAAGAAACATATTATGTCTTGTGACTTAAAATCCTTTCTACGACTTATCGCTCATATTTCATAAGAGTGCTTTGTTTTATTGTAACATGTGAGTTCATTTCAATCATTTTTTTTATTACTCTTATTCTGTTACAGTCAATACATGTAAAATCAAGGTATTTAATAAGAATAAAATAATATGTAAATTAAAATAAAGTTAAAGCCCATACTCAGAATTGAGATTATGATAACCAGCAGTAGAGTCTAATTGTTCCAGGCATATGGTATAATGTGGTAGCTTGCCATTGCTTTCCACGCCCCCTTGTCACATAGTATAATGTAGTAGTTTGTCATTGCTTTCCACACCTTGGCACATGGTATAATGTAGTAGTTTGTCATTGCTTTCCACGCCCCCTTGTCACATGGTATAATGTAGTAGTTTGTCATTGCTTTCCCTTGCACATGGTATAATGTAGTAGTTTGTCATTGCTTTCCACGCCCCCTTGTCACATGGTATAATGTAGTAGTTTGTCATTGCTTTCCCGCCCCCTTGTCACATGGTATAATGTAGTAGTTTGTCATTGCTTTCAACCAACCTTATAGCATATGGTATAATGTAGTAGTTTGTCATTGCTTTCCACCCCTGGCATATGGTATAATGTAGTAGTTTGTCATTGCTTTCCACCCACCTTGGCATATGGTATAATGTAGTAGTTTGTCATTGCTTTCCACCCCCCTTGGCATATGGTATAATGTAGTAGTTTGTCATTGCTTTCCACGTCACCTTGGCATATGGTATAATGTAGTAGTTTGTCATTGCTTTCCACGCCACCTTGGCATATGGTATAATGTAGTAGTTTGTCATTGCTTTCGCCACCTTGGCATATGGTATAATGTAGTAGTTTGCCATTGCTTTCCACGCCACCTTGGCATATGGTATAATGTAGTAGTTTGCCATTGCTTTCCACGCCACCTTGGCATATAGTATAATGTAGTAGTTTGCCATTGCTTTCCATACTTGGCATATGGTATAATGTAGTAGTTTGCCATTGCTTTTTCCACGCCACCTTGGCATATGGTATAATGTAGTAGTTTGTCATTTGCTTTCAACGCCACCTTTACTTTATCTTGGCATATGGCATAATGAGGTAGTTTGTCATTGCTTTCTACGCCACCTTTACTTTATCTTGGCATATGGCATAACGTGGTAGTTTGTCATTGCTTTCTACGCCACCTTTACTTTATCTTGGCATATGGCATAATGTGGTAGTTTGTCACATTGCTTTCTACGCCACCTTTACTTTATCTTGGCATATGGTATAATGTAGTAGTTTGTCATTGCTTTCTACGCCACCTTTACTTTATCTTGGCATATGGCATAACGTGGTAGTTTGTCATTGCTTTCTACGCCACCTTTACTTTATCTTGGCATATGGCATAATGTGGTAGTTTGTCATTGCTTTCTACGCCACCTTTTGCTATCTTGGCATATGGCATAATGTGGTAGTTTGTCATTGCTTTCTACGCCACCTTTACTTTATCTTGGCATATGGCATAATGTGGTAGTTTGTCATTGCTTTCTACGCCACCTTTACTTTATCTTGGCATATGGCATAATGTGAGTAGTTTGTCATTGCTTTCTACGCCACCTTGGCATATGGCATAATGTGGTAGTTTGTCATTGCTTTCTACGCCACCTTGGCATATGGTATAATGTAGTAGTTTGCCATTGCTTTCCACGCCACCTTGGCATATGGTATAATGTAGTAGTTTGTCATTGCTTTCTACGCCACCTTTACTTTATCTTGGCATATGGTATAATGTGGTAGTTTGTCATTGCTTTCAACGCCACCTTTACTTTATCTTGGCATATGGTATAATGTGGTAGTTTGTTGTTGTTTTCTACGCCACCTACTTTATCTTGACATATGGTATAATGTGGTAGTTTGTTGTTGTTTTCTACGCCAGGTAGGTGGATCGACACCTAGTCCCATCAGAGATGGGCGATAAAAAGAAGGTCACGATGTGCAGATCACAACATTCTTTACACATCAAAGATCCATTGGTTGTTTACAAGGCAGTCCTGGCAAATTAAGAATCCTACCAATAACCCCAAGGTCACCTTAGTTGTGGACGTGGGTAAATCAAATCAAATCAAAATTCTAACTTTTCCCTTAAACGGAAATCTTAGCCTACCACTACATCGCACAACTCAAAACTATTCACTGTGAAAGGCTTCGGTTTGTTTTTGCCACACACACAAATCTGTTTGGCTAACTAGCTGACAAACCCACCCACTCTGATTCTGATGGGGCAGGCTCTAGATGAAGATCTAGATCTTATTCTAAATTATGATAATGTTGGTTGACGCTGACGAACAGCTTTACATGCTTATCCGTCTACTCCTTTTGTCTAGATCTAGAGATCTTCATTTGAAACTAATATAAATAGGCCTAATGCAAAATTGCATGTATCGAGGCAGTTGCTTGATGTTGATTTGTTGATGTGTAATCGATTATTATTATTATTGGCCTTAGCTCATTTCCAAGATGTCTAGCTCTTGTCGAGAGAAGTGGTTTTCAACTTTTTTTTTAGCCCCTGTACCCTTTCTTCACCATATCATATCATGTTGTCTGCCTCAAAGATTTAACATACCATTTCTTTTCCCCCTTTCCAAAGTTGTCTGCCTGTTCTAGGTCAGGGATGAGCATCCGACGACCCGCAGTCCGACAAGAGTATCCGCGCAGCCCATTTAACCCGCTTTGTTTTTGAACGATTGATGCTGCTCAGTGACGTAAGATGTCATCGCGTCGTCTGTGCACCCCCTACGTTGTCATTCGATACAATGAGTTATTGTACATGTCCATATTATGTATTGTGACGTATTGCCATTTTAACCCTTGTCCTGCGGGTCCCATTTGTTATATTTGCCCCGATACCTAATCTCGCAGCATGCATTGCCTGTGGGTCTTTTATAAAATGCCCTCGCTCACAGTGATGCGTTGCCTAGCTAGACTGTCATGGGTTGTTTTTTAGATAAAAGATATATGTTGTGACTTCTCAAAGCAAATGCAGAGAAGAATGGGTTGTGAGTTTGCATTTGCTGTGAACATTGAAATGTCATGTTCATCTTGAAAATCTTTTGAAATCCTCAAATCAAAAACTATTTTTTTTTTTAATAAAACTGAATTCTTGCCATGTCAGTGATACCATTATAAAAAATGCTTTTCTCATCCCATAATTGAAAGTTTTATAACTTTTAGAATTACTTGCTACAGAGCAACTCTCACTCAAGCCAAACATAAAACATTGATAGATGTATTAAAAAATCATCAAACATAATGAAACACAAGTTACTACCCTTTGTTGAACTTCTTGAAATGTCGATAGTTAAAGCTAAGTCTATTACAGAAGATCAGACAGATCCTATTTACAAAGAATTTGGTTATCCAGAAAGAACACAAATTGATTTTTATCTAAAAAAAGAACAACAACAAAAAATACACAAATTCATTTATTCACTATTAATAAAGGACTGTTGCAAAACTGAGCACAGACGATAACATTATTCTCACATATCCATCTACATTCACATACATATACTTTTCTATGTAAAATTAGAAATGGTCTCAATGTGAATTTTGTTTGTTACGTGACAGTACGACTGTCTACGATCCAGTGAATTATTTAACTTTTCCATTCCCCTCACTCACTCCCTTTGTGTACCTTTTCTAGTTGTATTTTAGACAGAAATTTGTTTGTAACTTTGTAAAATTGTATCATGTGACCAGTCAATTTTCTCATCTGAGATCAATACAATTATCTTATCTTATCTTATCTTATCATAACATAATGTAAAAACTGAATGAGCTGAAAACTAAACTTCAAAGAAAGGTTTCTAATTAGCACATGATTTATGTGAAAAGTGAACTCATTTCAAATGAGCTTTCTCTTTTTTTTAGCAGATGAAGGTGCAGAGCTTTGTCCTTTGTTCATTTCCCATTTATAAAGAGCCATTCTTTTACACAAGCATTGTCAGGGGGAAAGAAAGTTCATAAAGAAATGTCTAGGCAATGGAACGAGAGTTTAACCTCCTCAGTTGATCCTTTGCTTTTGACATTGAAAAAAGCAAACAAAATCTCCAGATAGAACTCATTGATTGACAAACCGATAACTCTTTGAAGACATTTTTTAAAACCAAGTCATTGATTGAGGGTGTATGCCTGTCTTCACTCGAAGAGGGGACTTGCTGAGTCCCGGAGGCAAGTGTCGGCCTCTTAACCCAAAGGACGGTCATGAGTTGAAGCCCCGCCGACGGTTGACCAATTTTCTCGAGTGTTTGTGGTGATCTCAGGGTGAATTAGAAAACAGCAAAGTGAAAGATGAGTGAAAGGAAAGAAATAGGACCTACCAGCAACGCCCGCCAACCACACGCGTGTGTGAGACTAACCTTTATAATATACACATGTACGATTAAATGGCAACTAAAACGTTCAACACTTTGGAATTAAGTAACTATGCTAGAAACACAGAGGCCGTCAATGTTTCAATGTTCACTCTACTGTTTAATTAACGCATCTGTCGAGCGTCTTTATATATTGATTATACAGTATTTCTCGATGGAAACGTCATTATTTTGTAAACTAAATACAGTCTTCACAAAGATAGTATTTTATCCTGAAGTGGAACTCATCCTGCAAGTTAATGGACTGCAGTTCGTGTCTTGGATTAAACAAATCAATGTTCAGGGGATTCGAATGCCAAGGAAGATAGGCACATAGTTACATGGATTTTCTGATAGGCACATAGTTACGTGGATTTTCTGATAGGCACATAGTTACATGGATTTTCTGATAGGCACATAGTTACATGGGTTTTCTGATGGATTTTCTGATAGGCACAAAGTTACATGGATTTTCTGACATGGGATTTTCTGATAGGCACATAGTTACATGGATTTTCTGATAGGCACATAGTTACATGGATTTTCTGATAGGCACATAGTTACATGGATTTTTCTGATAGGCACATAGTTACATGGATTTTCTGATAGGCACATAGTTACATGGATTTTCTGATAGGCACATAGTTACATGGATTTTCTGATAGGCACATAGTTACATGGATTTTCTGATAGGCACATAGTTACATGGATTTTCTGATAGGCACATAGTTACATGGATTTTTCTGATAGGCACATAGTTACATGGATTTTCTGATAGGCACATAGTTACATGGATTTTCTGATAGGCACATAGTTACGTGGATTTTCTGATAGGCACATAGTTACATGGATTTTCTGATAGGCACATAGTTACATGGATTTTCTTGATAGGCACATAGTTACATGGATTTTCTGGATAATAACATAGTTACGTGTGATTTCTGATAGGCACATAGTTACATGGATTTTCTGATAGGCACATAGTTATGGATTTTCTGATAGGCACATAGTTACATGGATTTTCTGATAGGCATATTACGTGTGATATCTGATAGGTACATAGTTACGTGTGATATCTGATAGGCACATAGTTACGTGTGATATCTGATAGGCACATAGTTACATGGATTTTCTGATTGGCACATAGTTACGTGTGATATCTGATATAGGCACATAGTTACGTGTGATATCTGATAGGCACATAGTTACATGGATTTTCTGATAGGTACATAGTTGTTTGATATCTGATAGGCACATAGTTACGTGGATTTTCTGATAGGACATAGTTACGTGTGTTTTCTGATAGGCACATAGTTACATGGATTTTCTGATAGGCACATAGTTACGTGAGATTTTCTGATAGGGACATGGTTATGGATTTTCTGATAGGCACACATAGTTACATGGATTTTCTGATAGGCACATAGTTGTGTGATTTCTGATAGGCACATAGTTACATGGATTTTCTGATAGGCACATAGTTACATGGATTTTCTGATAGGCACATTTACGTATGATTTCTGATAGGCTTTACATGGATTTTCTGACATAGGATTTTCTGATAGGCGCATAGTTACATGGATTTTCTGATATGAGCTTTGTGGATACATGGATTTTCTGATAGTTTACATGGATTTTCTGATAGGCACATTTTTGTATGATTTCTGATGGGCACATAGTTACGTGTGATTTCTGATAGGCGCATAGTTACATGAATTTTCTGATAGGCACATAGTTACGTGGATTTTCTGATAGGCACATAGTTACATGGATTTTCTGATAGGCACATAGTTACATGGATTTTCTGATAGGCACATAGTTACGTGGATTTTCTGATAGGCACATAGTTACATGGATTTTCTGATAGGCACATAGTTACATGGATTTTCTGATGGTACATAGTTACGTGGATTTTCTGATAGGCACATAGTTACGTGGATTTTCTGATAGGCACATAGTTACGTGGATTTTCTGATAGGCACACTAGTTACATGGATTTTCTGATAGGCACATAGTTACGTGGATTTTCTGATAGGCACATAGTTACATGGATTTTCTGATAGGCACATAGTTACGTAGATTTTTCTGATAGGCACATAGTTACATGGGTTTTCTGATAGGCACATAGTTACATGGATTTTCTGATAGGCACATAGTTACGTAGATTTTTCTGATAGGCACATAGTTACATGGATTTTCTGATAGGCACATAGTTACGTAGATTTTCTGATAGGCACATAGTTACATGGGTTTTCTGATAGGCACATAGTTACGTGGATTTTCTGATAGCACATAGTTACATGGATTTTCTGATAGGCACATAGTTACATGGATTTTCTGATAGGCACATAGTTACATGGATTTTCTGATAGGCACATAGTTACGTGGATTTTCTGATAGGCACATAGTTACATGGATTTTCTGATAGGCACACAGTTACGTGGATTTTCTGATAGGCACATAGTTACGTGGATTTTTAACAGGAACAAAACCATACCATTACCTAATGACGTACCGGTATTTCGCTGGTACCTCAAGCTATCGGAGATGGAACGTAAAATGGCTGGGGACATGTCATTATCATGCAGATTAAAATCAAACCGCGTTCATTGGGAAGTTGTATGCCGATCTAGCCTTGGCAATAAATTATTTGGGGACGTTAGGGTCTTCCCGATCGTCAAAGAAATTGGAGCCGCATGTTTCGGTAGCTGGCATTCATCCACATGGTGGCTTAGTAAACGTGATGGTCAGTGGTGTAGGGTTCTATCAGATGTCGAGCCACCCATAAGAAAAAGAAAAAAGAGATGGATGTGAAAGAAGAAAAAGAAGAAGAGGAGACCAACTTATAGCAAGTTTTCTTTGCTTTTTATCAATTCCCATTCTACCTTCCGGTGTATGGATTTAAATTTCCGAAGCGATCTTTCTCCAGGCTGTCCTGTCCTTACATTTTCTGTTTCCTTCCAAACAAGTTAAATATCTTTGCTTTAAAGCTTCGTTTATATTTTCTTCCCATTTTCTCCGAGGTCTGCCTTTTGATCTTTTATCTGGAGTTTTAACATTATATACTGATTTAGCTATTCTGTTGTCATTCATTCTGTTTACATGCCCAAACCATCTGAGTTGATTTATTTCTATCTTAGTTTTTATGCCATCTGCTTTGGCTTGATCTCTTATTATTGAGTTTCTGATTTTGTCTCTTTCAGTTGTCCCTACTGCTCTTCTTAGATATTTCGTTTCAGCTGCGTGTACTCTACTGTATTCCATACTGCCTAAGGTCCAAGTTTCATTGTCACAGAAGAGAGTAGGACAATAAAGCATTTTTCTTTAATAATAGCCAGCTGATTCTTTAGGCATGAACTTTAAATCCTCATTTCACAACTACTATTGCCTCTTGTAGATTATCTTTCCCTAACTTTGATTTTTAAAGTTAAATTAAACAAAAACAACCCCAAAAAATAGCTTATTTTCCTCGCTGTAAAACAAAGCATTATTATAATTTCAACGACACTAAAATATAGCTTACAAACAAGCTAGGTCAAATGTCATGAATAATATAATATAATAGATAAATGCTTATTCAAATGCGTACTTCGTATGATATAGAAGGCGGCGGTTCTATTTCTGATGACAAAATACGTTTCAATATGTAAATGACTAAATAATTAACAGAATGCGTGGGTTTATGTGCGTGTGGCATTTTACCTTTGAAACAGGAGAACCAACGGTTACAACTGTGTACGTGCGTGGTTCCTTGTAATCGAGCTTAGCAATGACGGTATAGGTTAAGTCACGATTCTATAGATGAGGAGAGCCATGGTTGATTTTAACAAACTTTGTAAAATATTCGCATTGGAAAAATCAAAATAATTTCTAGATCTAGATGATAGAGTTTGGTTTTGTCTTCGAGTGGGAAATCTTCGGGTCTGGATATTCTGGTACAAGGCGTTGGTGATCAGTCTAGTGCTAAGGGTGGGTCTTGAGTGTGTGAGATCAAAGATTCAAATCCTAGTTTCATTTGGAGAATATTCAAGAGAGTTGTCCCTCTTTCCACTCAGAGGGGGACTCGGTAGTCCAGAGGGGAAAGTGTCGGCCTCTCAACTACAAGGTAGTGGGTTCGAGCCCCGCCAACGGTTGAAACATGTTTTCGAGTTTTTCGAGCAAAATCTACCCCTGGTCCAGGTAGGTTGATCGATACCTAGTCCCATCGGAGACGGGCGATAAAAAGGAGGTCCTGTGTGCAGATCACAACACTCTATGCACGTTAAAGATCTCTAAACCATTTACAGGACAGTCGGAGCAAAAATAAAAATCATATCTGAGATCACCTTAGCTGTGGGTGTGAGTAAATCAAATCCTATGGAAAAAACTTCCTCTCAGATGTAAATGGACACGACCTCTGACCTCTGGCCGGGGAGGTACAAAATAATACGCTGTAATAGACCGGGGGACTTCAAACAGCGAGCAATTTTACCTCCATTATTTGTTCTCCTTACAGCCGATTGTGTAACAGCTGAATAACAAGCAGCTCCTGTGTAGAGACACATGCTCTTTACAGTGGGGCAAAGAATGAAACAGATTGATTAGAAGTTGTATTTATAACACACAACTTATGTGGCCATTTCAAATTACCTTCGATTGGAATTTTAATGCAGTGTTGTGTACTTTGTTTTAAGGGCTAATCACTAATATATTTGTTTTCTTAAAAGGTCTCGACTGCTCTTAGAAGCTGTGTTTAGAAAATGAGTTGTGTTTGGGGGGGTTTTCTCTAGTCATGCCTTTGTTTTGACAACTCTTGGTGTGGGAACTGTATAGCAGACGAAATGTTTCACTGTTTAACTTTCAGACATACATTTTCACACATTAACATTAATTATATGAGGTTATGAAGGCTTAAGCCGAAGTTCGATACTGTGATGAAGATAATGTTATCGCTATTCATAGGCGATATCAACTGAATTTACCTGTTACAAAGAAATATAGGTAACGAAGACTTGATATTCAGATGTCAGGAGTGCTCGCTATTCAAATGACAGGCATAATGTAAGCTCGCTATTCAATTGACAGGTATACCACAAACTCGCTATTCAAATTACAGGCATAACACAAGCTCGCTATTCAAATGACAGGTATAACACAAGCTCGCTATTCAAATGACAGACATAACACAAGCTCGCTATTCAAATTACAGGCATAACACAAGCTCGCTATTCAAATGACAGACATAACACAAGCTCGCTATTCAAATGACAGACATAACACAAGCTCGCTATTCAAATGACAGACATAACACAAGCTCGCTATTCAAATGACAGACACACAAGCTCGCTATTCAAATGACAGGTATAACACAAGCTCGCTATTCAAATTGTTTCAGGTATAACACAAGTTCGCTATTCAAATTACAAGCATAACACAAACTCGCTATTCAAAT
>JAXRKP010000385.1:0-27500 GCA_037039925.1 Doris montereyensis | reverse complement strand
AAATAAGATAAGATTTGACAGCACACAGGTATTAAAGTGGGTCGCGGTTGTCACAATGAAAATGACAATTTCTTATGTTCACAGTTGAGGTGACGTGTGCAATTATTACAACTGTTATTGTTATCGGGTATTTGTTTGGTTTTCGTTTTAAAGTACAGTAATAGTAATAATAAAGCGTTAACAACTCACCTAGTCTTTCCACACTGTGAGAGAGTTGTTTTGGAACCTTGAACTTCAAATAAATATTAACCTGGAGCCTTCATTGAGTTCTTCAAATCTTGAGTTAGAAATCCCATGACAGTGTTCCCTGGCTTCTACTGTTCTTTCCTCATGACGTTATTATGTCAACGCATAAGATATAATATACAGTCAATTTAAAGTCGAGCACAATAAATGGAACACAGTAATAATAGTAAGCGTATTCATAATATGATAACAAAATCAACGCGACCGGTGTGTCAGTGTCAACTTTGATTTCCACCACAAGACAGTACAACAGGGCACAGCCAGTATTGTTACACATCGACGTCTACAGCGTATACCTGTCTTGGAAATCTTTGTAAACACAGGTCACGTGACATAGACAGGGTAGCCTTCTCAGGTGTTTGGGTGTCCCTAGTGTCAGGTGTCGGGTGAATAGGTGTGTCGAGGTAAGAAGCTGTAGTGTAGTATGGACTAGAAAATGAGATTAAAGCTCGGGTTAATGGTGTTGTTAACTCTCTCTCTCTCTCTCTCTCTCTCTCTCTCTCTCTCTCTCTCTCTCTCTCTCTCTCTCTCTCTCTCTCTCTCTCTCTCTCTCTCTCTCTCCCTCCCTCCTCCTCCCTGTCCCCCTCTCTCTCTCTCACTCACACACACACACACACATACAAACACACACACACACAAATTCATGAGTCACACATATTGACTTTGTACGGCACGGGTACATTATTTCATTTTTATGAGACTAGTCTACCATACATTTATACCACATCAATTAATACTTCACTTTATCTCACTGCTTGACTTGGACACTTAACCATACGCAAATTGTAATGGCATGGATACCATTGAAATAAGACCCTGATCTTCTGAGTACTGTTAATATGTCTCAGCGCACTTTATCACAACACAGGTCATGTTAATGTTTTTTTGTTAAAGCACTGGAGGTACCGGTTTCTCAGTCGGTAGAGCATCTGATTACCACCCAGGAGGCCCGCGTTTGATTCCCATTTCCAGTCCAGGCAAATCTTTCTGGCCCTCATGTCGACCCAGCAGGGAAATGGGTAGCTGGCTCGGTTCAGACTCGGCGAAAGTAAAGGCGGGGTACTGGAAAGGCAAAGCAAAGGCAAACTACCACTACCACTACCACACATTATGCCGTATGCCTAGAAAAATCAACTCTGCTCCTGATTACCTAACGCTCAACCCTGAATTTTTTACTGATATAATAATTGCAAATATTCATCTAGTTAATGGATTTGATCGATTCTTAGCACGATTAGAAATTATAATTTATGAACGTGTACATAAATATGGGATTACATGACGACACATACACTATAGTTTGTGAATATTATGTTATTTGATGAGTCGAATACATTACATGTTACAATTTCTGTATTTATGACAATAATACATTACATGTTACAATTTCTGTATTTATGACAATCTGGACTGTGTTCTTTCCCGACATTTGTGCACTTCAAAACAATGATGTATGCCTTCACTTTCATGTATTCTCTGAAACATGGGTTTATCAACTTCATATTCATAATATATTGCTTTATCATCATCTCTGGTAAATGTTTGTGTACAACATTGGTTTTAAGACTTGTTTATGTTTCTCTAGAACTGTTGAGGGCAATTTGATTTTCTGTTCTAATATTTCTATTTGTAAACTTATATATCTTTGACATTAAAAAAAAAAATAATTTAATTCTGATTTTCTTCGTTTGTCATGTAACCCTATTATATATTTCGTTGGTGTGTCTCTCCTCTGAAAATTGTCTCTTTAGACCTCCTACAAGTAAGTAGAGCATATATATAATATATATATATATATATATATATATATATATATATATATATATATATATATATATATATATATATATATATATTTATATTTAAAGTTTTATTATTTGGATAAATAATTGTTACTTTGTATGACCTTCTTACACAGAAACTTTACAAACCGACGATCTGTTGTAACTTGATTGTTTGACAACACATTACAACCTACCCTGTATTTCACTTCACTGTTTGTACACTCAAAAACACTACTTACATCACATATCCTCTTCGTGACTCCAGATAGGATTAGGATCGTTGAGTGTGCCATTATAATATATAGTGGCATTATAAAAGTCACGCTAAGGCTGGAAGACTCAAGACTCAAGACTCAAGAGTCAAGAGTACGCCATACCAGTACGCCATACCATCAGGTAGTGTCACCTAGTTCGTAGTTCCTACCATGTACAGGTAGTGCAAATGATGATGGTGTGATGGAATGTTAACAATATTGTAAACAATGGTGTGATGGAATGTAAACAATGGTGTGATGGAATGTAAAACAGTATTGTAAACAATGGTGTGATGGAATGTAAACAATAACAGTATTGTAAACAATGGTGTGATGGAATGTAAACAATGGTGTGATGGAATGTAAACAATAACAATATTGTAAACAATGGTGTGATTGTAAACAATGGTGTGATGGAATGTAAACAATAACAGTAATGTGTGTGATGGAATGTAAACAATGGTGATGGAATGTAAACAATAACAGTAATGTAAACAATGGTGTGATGGAATGTAAACAATAACAGTATTGTAAACAATGGTGTGATGGAATGTAAACAATGGTGTGATGGAATGTAAACAATAACAATAACAATATTGTAAACAATGGTGTGATGGAATGTAAACAATGGTGTGATGGAATGTAAACAATAACAATATTGTAAACAATGGTGTGATGGAATGTAAACAATGGTGTGATGGAATGTAAACAATAACAGTATTGTAAACAATGGTGTGATGGAATGTAAACAATATGGAATGAAAACAATGGTGTGATGGAATGTAAACAATATTGTAAACAATGGTGTGATGGAATGTAAACAGTATTGTAAACAATGGTGTGATGGAATGTAAACAGTATTGTAAACAATGGTGTGATGGAATGTAAACAATATTGTAAAACAATGGTGTGATGGAATGTGATGGATGGAATGTAAACAATGGTGTAGTGTGATGGAATGTAAACAATATTGTAAACAATGTTCAACTTCGAAACTGGTTTGGTAATTTCATGGCAGATAAAGATATTTAAAAGGGTGAAAGTGAAAGCCAATGGTCAGCAATTATGTGCATTGTAATGTGAACAGTGAATGGGGTGAGCATATTGATGGATGGCGTTGACATCGTTTTTGTAGCACCACCGGTCATTTACGTTTGCACACTGTGCATGTAGATAAGACAGATGTATACAAAATCCATGTTCTATATTTGATATAATATTTATAGTATAGTACATTTTATTAGTAACACTAACACGACTAACAGTAGTAAAACCAAGATATGTTGCAACTGTCAACGTTACCACACACACACACACACACACATTCTTTGTAACATTGACATGTCTTTGAAATACATTGTAAATAAGTGAACTTTTCTTTTCTTTTTGTAGGTATTGTAGTTTGTCACACATTTAATTGCCATGACAATATATGAAAATGGGCACTTTATCAAGACACGTAAAACTTACAAATCACTCACTCACTCATAAGGGCAAACTTTCATTTGAAAGTAAACAAAATCTCAAACTCAGTCATAATAGGAATTCGGTGTGGTAACAATATTATTTTTTAAAGAACGTTTAAAGGCATCTCTTGTTTAAAAAGGAAAAGAAAGAAACGCAAATATGAAGGCAAAAGCAAAGTCCAAAACTGCGATTCATTTTTGTGCAAAATTTCAGCAACATACGTTACCTAATATTAATAAAGTCAGCAGACCTAACTAAAGTTTACTCTATAATTATAGGCTTGGCGCGAGCTTGTTTTTTAATATGAGATAATGATAGTGTTCACAACTTATCACACACTCGAGCCCATAGGGGAGGGGCATAGGCTAGCTCAGATTTACTCAATCCAAAGGAAATCTTGTCACGTCAGTTCAAGCACCTGCGTTGTAGAATTTCTCGAATGATTTGCTCATTTATTCAGTGGTGTGAGGCATCAGAGATCTAAACTTCTAATGATGGACATGAGATCAAGGGTTCAAATCTAAGTTTCAACAGGCTTGACGTTGCATCCAAATAGAATTCCTATGAAAAAACTGATTATGCCACTCTTCAATCAAAGTGTGATTGGATGGAAACACAATTACTTACAAAGCTTTGACCAGAAGAGGTTAGTTAGGCTTGCAACAGATTAAATTACATGGACAATGTACCATCCTGCCCAGGGACTATGTTCTACCACCCCTTGTTTGTTATGCTAGTGTTACTGTAGTGTTAGGCTCATTTGCCTTAAGCTTTGCTACTGTAAAATGGACCTGCTTCAGCTCTATACCAATGTTGGGATTTTTTATTTGATTTGATTTGATTTACCCACATCTACAACTAAAGAAAGTGATCTTGGGCCTTTTTTAACGTCCACAGAGTGTTGTAATCTGCACATGGGACCTCCTTTTATAGAGAAAATGGTTAAACCTGTGGCAGTGCTCGAACTCATTGCCTTTTGGTTGAGAGACCGACATCTTGCCTCTGGACTACGATCTTGCCTCTGGACTACGGAGTCCCCCTTCAATGTTGGGAAGACATGTGTTCTTCGTTTCCTTTGGTCACCAGGGTTGTTTTCTATACCTTATTTATTTCTCAGGAATGTACATGTATAAATAACCCATGCCCTTTGTCCAAACACGTTCAATATTATTCACAATTAGCTGTTGCTTTCTATATCCTTTTCAATGTCTCAGAAATGTACATGTATAAATGACGTGTGCTTTAGTCAAACACATTCAATATAATTTACAATTAGCTGTTGTTTTTTATACCTTATCGATGTTGATGTCACAAGAACGTATAAATAACTAATAAGCTTTAGTTCAAACACATTCATAATTAGCTGTTGTTTTCTATAGTTATTTTGTTTCAAGAATTTACAAATGATCCATGTTATTTTGTCCAAATACATGTGTGTATATGTCAACAAAGGAGAACCTTTAGTGACATAACCTGAAATCACTATTATAACAACATATATCATGCAAGTCAATTGTAGAAACAAAGAGCTTTGTCATAGTTTTCATACCACAGGATCTTTATTATATTTGTTAGCCTGTTTAAAAATAAACAGGCAACACTCAAAGAACTCTACAATATATCATTCCAGTAATATGTTTCATAAATATAAAAATTTTCAAAATACAAAATAGTGATAATTGTCATTTGACTTGGAAGTGAGCAAATAACATTTAGTGAACACACACTCTGTCAATTGTCTCTCCATCTCTCATCTCTCTCTTATTCTCTCTTTGTCATAATGACACCATGATGCGACTTACAAAGAATAATGATTTCTGCTACAAGATGAATGAGTTTGTTGGCCCCACGATTAAAAACAAAAACACAAAAAATACATGCTTGACACAACAATAATTGATAGGGAGGAAAATTCAATAAAAATAAACTTTTTTTAAAAGAATTATCAAGAAAAAAGAGCATTGATAAATTCATTTGATTAGGGACACTAAATATGTTGCATTTCGGTCAATGAGAAGAAACAACACATTGCCTCTAATACAATTTTAAAAAAGAAAAGAACAGAAATCGTCTGTTTAATTAATGAATAAGTTGGGTTTTTTTATTTCTTTTTAAAAAAAATAAAATCAAAGAGCAAACTTTCTGAGTAATTATTATTATAAAAATACAAATTTTTGCAGTCCTGGCATCAGATGTAACTCTGACTCAAAAGACTACTGTTAAAACAGTGCTATTCAAAGTGTGGTACGCGTACCGTCACCGGTACATGTGCCATTGTCTGGCAATACGTGGAGATTGAAAGATCCGGCCGATATTTTATCATGCTGGGTTGGTTTTGTTTTGCCCACGGTCCCTAGCACATTGAAAAAAAACCTGCTGCTCCTCCAAATCAGAAAGTATGAAAACAGTACTGCTTTAAGATGAATGCATCCAGGACAAATACAAACACAAGTCAAAACATTGTTGGCATAAGTGGCGAATAAACAAACAGTAAAAGTAAAATTAAGGAATGTAGGGTTCTTTCTCTTTCAATTGGACGGATAGGGGTAATATAAAGCTATACAATTCAGATTCCCTTCAAAATACTGCCATACACACAAACCAAAAGCTGTTAATTATGTTAGAAACACAAACTTCAGTTGAGAAAATGTAAGACGCATTGACACTACGGGTGTAAAATGAAAACCTGTGAGTAGTATGAGATAATTAGGCATACTTTTTTTTTATCTCTTTTCAAGAAGTATTGATAAAATCATGCTGTCAATATTATTGCTATAAATATATGTGAACTTCACTATGGAGAGAAGGTTAGGAGAAGGTGACAATAGGTAAATTCTAAGCAAAAGGCAATGAAGGAATAAATGCGACAGTTGATATTAACATCAATGATTTTACCAGTCAAAACAGAATTCAATTGCTAATTACATCATAGGGCTACAGCATGAGTCCGTGTGACACTAAGTTCCTGAACAATTTGGTGATTTTTCCAGTCATTGTAAATAAAG
This sequence comes from Doris montereyensis, assembly GCA_037039925.1. Taxonomy (NCBI): domain Eukaryota; kingdom Metazoa; phylum Mollusca; class Gastropoda; order Nudibranchia; family Dorididae; genus Doris; species Doris montereyensis. The sequence continues at coordinate 20,744 of JAXRKP010000385.1, read as the reverse complement.
GAATTCTTATTCAGCAATGGCAAATGGCAAGTTCATTTATCTTAAATAATATATCATAACAATCTAGTTAAAACATAAAACACAAATGTGAAAGAATATAATACAATAATGCTGCCTAAATTCCTTAATGTTACTAGTTCTTTCAATTTTAAACAATCACTTATTCACCACGACACACCAACTAATAAAATCCTACTAACGAATAATGCATTCAGATTCATACAAGATTTGTTATTTATACATATAATTTTGATTTTATTCTAGGTGGACGAGCAGTCTTCTTCATGATATGTCTAACGTGCCCATGGTTTCTAAGTCATAAGTATGAGGTTCAAACTTCATCTGACAGGTCAGGAACCAAGTACTCTCTGTTTTCATAAGTCCAAAAGTCATTCAAGTCGATAAGGATACTAACTACGGTGTCTCCTTTGCCACTGTAAAATAAAGAGATCAAAGAGGAATAGTAGTTTTCAACATCCAAATTCATAATGCTGGTTGAGATTTAAAGACAATGATAGCTTTTTAGTCTATGTGTGTGGATCTGACAAAACTCTTCATACTGTGGAACATTTTCAAAATGTGTTGGTTTTTTGCATGTGTGTGCATCAACTGATAGCCCAATGTGTTCTGAGCATTTTAAACTCATGAAAATTAGTCAAATTTTGACAAAGTTACACATTTTTTGTAAGAAGAATTTCAAGAATGCAGGGAACCTCATTTTGGGAAAATCACAATCAAAGGTTCTCTTTTTGTTTATAAGAAAGTTTCGAGCTATGTGCTAAAAAATACCTTTAAACAGTTTTGGGCACTTTCAAGGCAAAAAGGCAAAGAACTTAATTTTCTTGAAAATTGAGATCAGCTCACATTTTCCTCTTTTCTCGGTTCGTGCCCTTTTCACGGTGTGACAGTTTTTGTCAGATCCACATACATAAATCCTCATGTGTATACATAATACATGTGTTTATGTATTTATCTACCACTGTAAAAAAATAAAAATAAAAACCAACAAGAAGAAAAGTCACCCCCCTTGAAATAATAATAAAAATTATACACATGGACATTTAGCTTACTTTAATGACTACACATAGCTTTTTTTTTTTATGGGATGGGGTTTTTTCATTTCAAGCATTGTTCAAGTGGACAGGGAGGAAAATATTTTTGTGATATGGTTTTCAAAGTCTGGAGTCATTGTGCATTGGAATATACATGTCAATTACTGTCAAACCTACATTCTTTTGAAGATCTCAAAAGATTAAAAGCTTGGATAGAGTTGGTGACCACTAACAAAAAGTTCCTTCAAGGCTCATAGAGCTGGAGCGTATCCCGATTTCAATAGTGGGAAGCGGAACAGGTGACAATAATCACCTACTGGCCAGGACGCTAGTCTGATGCAGGTTTTTACCCCCTGATAGTGTTTGTACCTAAAATATGACAATTTTTCAACACTATAAGGAAGAACAAGATTCAAGTCCACTAACCTTTTTATGAGATCATTGAGTGAAATGTGAAGAGGATTGTTAGGCTTGACCATATCAAAGATTTCATCCTTCACATCATGAAATTTGATTGGTTCCTGACCATGAATTTTCATTTGTTCTTGAATTGCCTGCAAGAAGAAAAAGAAAAAAGACAAACTATACTAAATATAAAAGCAATAAGATTAAAAGTTTACATATCTCCACAAGCACTGTAGGATCAACCCTTACACTCCAGTGGTGTGATAGATCTACAGTGATTTGGCTATAAATGATGGTAATAAGACAAAGATTATTTAAAGTTGTCCATGGAGTAAATTGAAATGACTCTTATTGTTTATTATACATCTTAGTTGATGCCTAAAAGACCTCAAAAAGCTATTACCCTTTTACATTTATGTGCAGAACTATTATTCTTCTTCAATGTTATTCATGAACGTTTGTATACAAGTACAAGTGTACAGGACCTACATCTTTCAGGAAAGCGGCATCAACGCCTAGCATCCCTGTAAAACGATGCTTGATGAGTGGATTGACAATGGCTGACAGCCCATTTTTAAGGTCAACAACAATTTGGAGTCTACCAGGATCCAAATTCTCATTCATAATGCAGTTTAGAACTTCTTGAACTTCCTAGATATTCACATTATTCTCTCAGTCTACGAAAACACACCAAAAAGAAATTAACTTGCAGACGAGCCTAAACCTGCAGACAGTTTCCTTGTGTTCACATCTTCTTCATCTCTTTCCCTTTTTTTGCATTGCAAGTCCGAAAATTAAAAGCACACAATTCCACTGATACATTCCAACAACACAAAAAGAGTTCCATTAATGTGATTTTGTATTCATATTTTATGGACATGAAAAGTTTTGAATGTAGGAATCTTCAATCTTCAGAAACATGAGGTGAAATGGGTACAGTTAAGGGTACATATACACTCACCCTAAAAAAAAAGTTCAATGAAAAGACATTGAGGTAGCCTTGGTGTTGAACGTCTAAAATACGAAACAAGTATCTTAGAGCCTGGGGTTCTCTTCTGTTCTCCATGGCCAGTACAAAATCTAGGTATGTTTTATAATCCTGAAACCAATGAAAGAAAACCCCATATTATAATAAGGCATTGGAATTGATGCCAGTGAATTAAACAGCATAATTCAAATTATCTTAAACCAAGGAAATAGGCACAACTATACTATATGTAGGAATTAGGAATTTTACGAGTCAATGGTAGTAGTTGTAAAATCAAAATCAAGACAAAGTTTTTTCAAAATTGACCACAGCAATTTTTAATTGACATTATTTATGCCCGGGACAAACTGCTTCTCTCTGGTTTTTTAATTAAACTTGAGTGTAAATGAGCACATGGTTACATGGATAGAAACATATCATCATAATGTAACATTGATGGGTGCAACAAAAAAATGACAAGAACTTTGGCCAGAGTAGTCTCACAATGCAAGTCTGCATTTCTGCAGGGTTACGGAATGTTAATCAAATTTTTTTTTTCAATTTGCTTTTGATAAAGGACAATTTTTTTAAAACCAAACCTTACCATTTCACCCTCATAGGTGAGACACTCTTGGAAAGACTCTATCCAAAAATGAATATGTTAAAGTCCCAGTACCATATCTGTAAAAGAGAATGAGTTGGGTTGGGGTTTTTTTTTAATTGTTTTGGGTTTATTTTCAAATAAAAAACAGTTAACAATGATGAGGAGAATGTTGAATTAATTCACACCAGGGTTCCCACTCAGTTTCAGAAACGAAATTCCAAGAGTTTTCCAAGATTTTTCTATGCAAAAATCACATTTCCTAAGACTATGATCACTGATGGTAACGGAGGAAACCCAAAATAGAGGAAAATTATCGGTGTCGCAACAAACCACAGAAGACCACCCTTCCCACGCCACACCTTCCCCCCCAGGATATCATGTATCAATTAAATAAAAGTAAATATGGACATAAATTGTGTGATAATAAGGAAATTTAAATTATTTACTGATTAAAGAATAGTGTACTCTAATTTGAAAGCATCTGATACCAGACATGCTAATCTTTTGAAGATCAAAGGGCATATCTCAACTGTATGACACTAAAGTTGTTGCATTTCTAATATCTGTAATCTCAACTGTACATAACCATTCCCATCCCACAAAAAAAATAAACAAATGAATAAATACAAAATTCCAAAACAGTAACATTTTGTTTTAATCTACTGATCATCCAATTTATCAATTTTCTTCATAATGACTGTTATAATACCTAGATTTAGTTTTCCAAGTTCATAATACTCTACTACAGTGAAAGCCGAGTAAGTCAATGTTCAGTCACAGGGTCTTGACTAAATGATCGACTTCCATGAAAAATCGAATTATGTGATTTGTATGAGTTATCACCCTTTATGGTCGTGATTGGTAGAGGAGTCTGTGTGAGTTTGTTTGTTTCAAATTTTACAACCATATGCCGTGAGCTTAGGTGAATTTAGAGGAAACAGCTGAAAGAAGAAAAAAAGAGCAAGGAAAGAAAAAGAACCTACCACTAACACCGACCAACAGCCCAGTTTGACTCAGTTTCAGACAATATTAAATACTCCCAAATAAAGTAGCTTTTCCTAGTTCAAGCAACTTTCTATCAAGAATAAGTGAGAGTAACGCTGAAATAATATTAACACGCACCCTTGAAAACAATCAATATTCATGTACCGGTAGTAGGCCTAGTCTACTAAAATCTCTCTCTCTCGCTCGCTCTCTTAACTCTCAATTCCTTAGTTGAAATCACACCCAAAACTTTCTACCAAGAATATGGGCTAAAATAATACTAACTACCTATGGTATAGTGCTTCCAAGCGCAACCTTGAAAAAAAATCAAGTAGCAGTAGTGAGCCTAATACAATACAATACTACAGGTGCACGCATTGATCAGGATGCTGTATACGTAATTCCTGTATTGTATTGTATGAGAGAGAGAGAGAGAGAGAGAGAGAGAGAGAGAGAGAGAGAGAGAGAGAGAGAGAGAAGAAGGAGGGAGGGGGAAGGAGAGAGAGAGAGAGAGAGAGAGAGGAGGGAGAGGGAGGGAAAGAGGAGAGGAGAGAGAGAGAGAGAGAGAGAGAGATATTTCATCTTCCTGAATAGGCCTAGTTGGTAGATAAAACAGACAGTAGAAATTTCCGGCATGTACGGGCTTTAACCACGACGTGAAATCGGGTGAAAGCACAACAAAGGTAGAACTAAAGTAAAATCGCAAATGTGACAAAATCTAAAACGATTATGTTTGAATGATAAAGAGTGGCGACATGTCTGACAAATTGATAGCCCAGTTGTTCAGGAAACGATTTAAGAATGAACGAATCAAAACAGGAACAGGCATCACTAAATGGTTACATCCATTGTGCCATATGAGAAATCTCGTCTGGTCCCGAGATGGAAAAATACGATATTTCATAAAAATTCCAAGATTTTTCCAAGACATTATGGGAATTTTTAAATATCCAAGACTTTTCCAAGTCTTAATTTCTTCCAAATTCCAAGACTTTTCCAGTTTTCCAAGATGAGTATGAACCCTGTTACACTCTTAATCATGCTGACATAACTACATATCATTCTTCCTTCACCAGATAAAGTAAAAATTGATTCCTGCTAATAAAACATCCATATCACTGCAAACAGCATAACGTACAGAAGAACAAAAAGCAAGATCAGGACATTAACACAAATAAGAAATGACTCTAGAAGTTTGTTTCAATCTCACACTCACATTCTGACATCCTATGACATTTATATTTTTCTTTTTTAAGTATTAACTACCCTTCGAATTACCTGGCTAATTCCTCTTTGCTCAACATGCCATTCCTGTCCTTGTCCAAATTGAGATACTGTCCATAAACCCGAAGCGCAGAGGTGCAGAGAACCAATTTGATTCTTGCATCTCTTTAGAAAGCTCCTCATCTCGCAACTATAAGTGTGGTGCAAAAATACAAAAATGTAAATAGTACATGGAACTATGAACCTTTGAAATTTTAGCAAAAATTCAATCCTGAAGCGCATCATCCCATTGAAATTGTCTAAATTATAGAAACAAAAGAAAAACAAGAAATGATTAATCAAAGGGTCCAAATAGAAAAGTACAATGTAATGAGACATGCCAATTTTTTAGAGTAAAAATTCAGTAGAGGGATGTGTCAACATGGCCCTTGGTATATTGCTGACTTTCGCAATGCGAGGGCTATGGGTTCAAATCCAGGTGTGGGTATCCATCTTGGAGGTACCTTTTTCAGGTAAACCAACCAATTATACGCTTATAGATAATTCATCATCTGCTTATATAAAAAAAAAATTTCATAGGTTCCATATACACAATTTGCAAGTTACAGGTCCTTTAGTTAAGAAAGTTGTGTCCCCTCCTTCCCCCGACCGGACTCTTAACAAAATAAAAAATAAAGAATTGTAAACTAAAAACAACCCAACATCAGTCAAAAACCACTGCCACATCCCTTCTTTTCAATTATCTTGATTTCTCCACTCCCAAACTCACATCTTCCCAGTCTCAGACACACGCTCCTCATCCTACATTTATTTCCAGCTACTCGTTGCAATGCTTTCGCAATCACTCTCCCCTCAACAAACATTTTTATCTTATCCCATTTCCAGGTGAAAAAGTGTCCTCCCTGCTCTATGTACCAACATGCAACTTCTTTTTCCCTTTCCTGTCTACTGCAACCCAACGCGTCATTAGCCTTGCAGCCTACTACAATTGAATGCGACACCAGCACCGATGCCTGAAGCGCCCCTAATGAGTCTACCGCTTACTCTCCGTACTCCCTTAACAACAAGATCTCACAGCGAGCAAGACTTGAATTGGCAATCTCATGATGCACAAGACTTTAGGCTCTTCGGGGGGGGGGGGGCATATTTTATCTTCTTTCATTTTTGACTTACAGTGATTATAAAAAAACAAAGCAACGGTATTACTTGCAATGAATGGACTCACAAGAGTTACTGACAATTAAATGCTCATCAAAATTATATAAAACTTAATATTTTCTGAAAGCTCCTTTTGTTATATTTTTTCATTGAAATTAAAATATGTGCTGTTTCTAAAATTAATTTTGACTGAGACAGGTATACTTTTCATTGAACTGCTTCCCTTTGCACGGACTGAATAGAAGTTAGGGCTTGGGCACACAGAGTGACTAGAATTGTAGAGACCCTTTGACAAAAAAGTGTCCTCTTTGCTCTATGTAACAATATGCCACTCTTACCTCTAACAAGTCATCCAGAAAACTACAAGCAAGAATGTCTTGAATCCTAATGCGGCCGTTTCTCAGTGGATCCAAGAAGAAGAAAAACTTTCTCACAGCCGTACACACATAAAAAGAATAGAAAGATCTCTCCAAACCATTCAACTGAAAGACAAAAATACATTCACAATTTAATTTAATTGTTTGACAAGTTAGTTGATTGAACATAAAAATCATATATGCATCTTTTATCAAGGTTGCAACATAACTGTTGATGACTGAATGAAAAAAAATATGAAATACTTAACCTTTATAAAGTAAATAAAGACTAAATAAGTCAGTTCGCATACTTGAGAACATGTCACCCTTATAAAAACAGGTAAAAAACAAGACATTTCATATGATAAGATTGTCAGTCATAATACTTCTAGCAAAAATTATGTTCTTTTAAATAAAAAACTTATGAGAAGATAATTCAAACACAATTACCTGTGGCAGAGTAGGAATAAGTTCCAGGATGTAGTTTTCCAAGTCCTATAGGGGGAAAAGAATGAAGAATGTTAAAGTAATACTTTTGTATCTCCTCATAACATCAGAAAAACAATGTATTTTAAGTTTTTAAAACTGCACTAAAAGACAACAACAAATCATGTAAAAAATTTACATCTTTAATATCACTCACACTATAGAAATTTGTCCACAACCCTCTATCTAAATGCTTATGACAATGATAATGGTGTGAAAAAGAACATTTGTATGTTATCAGCACAAGTAAATAAAAGCTCCTTCAAGGCTACAGATCTTGGGATTATGAAGTCCCTGGTTATAATCCTGGCAAAGCTAGGCCCAACATTGTGGTCCAAGGAAAGACATGTAACACGCATTTTCCCCTTCGACCCTGGTGCAAATGGGTTCAGGCTCTAGCTTGGGAGTAAAAACCTGCATCAGATTAGCGTCCTGTCCAAGAGGTGATTACTATCCCCGCCCCGCCGTTCCGTTTCACGCTATTTTAGTGCTTGTACCCATTCGCACATGGGTTGAGTGGAACAAATGCGTGTTACGCGTATATCCCAAGGAACACAATGTCAGAACTAGCTTTGCTATTTGAATTCCTGGATCTCATGATCCCAAGCCCGCAAACTAACCACTCGGCCACCAACAACTTTTATGGGAACAAGACAGTGAGAAAATGTAAGTAATTTTTTTTATTCATTACATATTTGCACCACTTAAAATCTATCAAATCAGCTGAGATTTGTGACTTACCGATTCCTTCAAATAACCCTGTCCTGCAACATCATATAAAGACAAGCCAATACGAGTCTGGTGCAGCCATACCTTGCGCATAACATAGTTGAAAAATTGCATTATTGAGATGCGCCCCGAATGGATCGCTTTGAAGAAGTTTGCAAAATACTGATGCTTGAAAAAACGGTCTGAAAAAAATGGTGAAAACAAAATTCCATAAATCCATGTGTTTTCATAAATCAGATGAGATATAAAATAAGAAGAGATTTTTTTGGCTTTTGAGTTTAGGTTTTTGCTTTTAGTATGTATATGAGTAACTGTAAAAATAGTCATCCTATAGCATTGAAAAGTTTGTAGCGTCCTTGTTTGCCATAGAAACAGCCGCCATCTTGGATTTTGACCCAATTTTCAAAATCTATCTCCTCCCTTAGTTATGAATAAGATCACTCAAAACCTGTGCAGATCGTCTTTTCCATTCAATATCTAAAGAGATTTTTTTCATATTTTGGATAGTTTTTTTATGAATTTTTTAAAATACTATATATCATGAATGTACAAAAACGGCATTTTTTTTTATTTCTCCAAAAATGTACAATATATCAAAATAACCCGACGTTATTCTATTAACATTGACAAGAGGAACCTGTGTGCCAAATATAATACAAATCTTTCGGTAAATGGCGGAGGAGATAAAATTTTAGTATGGAAAAACTACATTTCGAGAAAAATGCAAGTAAAAACATCAAAAGAAAATAACACAAAACAGACGGGTTTCCCTTGTAGCAGCCCCCCTTACTCTTTCGACAGTCTCTGGCATTGTTACTAATGTAAAGAGGATTATAAATCTAGGTTTAGATGTGCACTGTTGTGAAAACAAATGTCAAAATGATCAGTTATTCATTCTCTTGTGCGCATGTTTACATACACACCGTCTCTTACATCACACAGCGATGGGCCAAAACGGCGATCGGTGTCGGCAGAAATCAGGTCACCTCGGTGTTGCAACATTTGGCAATTAACCGCCAATATACGTGTTTTTACTGCCATCTTCTCAGTCAGTTAGGGTAATTTACGTCAACGTTTTGATTGCTTTTACCCGAATGTGCAAAAAACAGAAAATCAACCTTTGGTCCCAAACTCGCCAGTCCAGACATTGAAGAATCTGGATCTGAATATCTAAGTAACGATTTAACAGTTTAGTATTTCACCTTGCTTAAAAGCTCATCTTTTATCTAAACCAGCCATTGCCGTCACACCTACATCTAGATCTAGCAATCTGCACTTCAGTAGGCTAACACACAATAAACATGTGGACACCAATGTCAATGACTTGTCAAGCCTACTGGGATGCAACAGTCTAAGTGTATATAATAATTACGGGCTCATTAGACCCAGCTATGCTGTAAGAATCCGATCTGAATATCTCTAGGCTATATTCTAGATTTAGACTATTACGCCAATCTAAGAATACATATTGCACGCCAACCATTTCAAAACTGGGGTACAAGAGTCCAAGATAATGTGAATGAAATGGCTCTAGATCTAGTTCTGACTACAAATGTAGATCGACATAATACAGCACAATTGAATATATATATATATCCATGTGAACAAATCCCAGACTACTATTCAATTCAGTTGACTTAATAGAACTCTATTCAGACCAAAGCAAATCAACATTGAAAATGTGGAAATATCATGACATTAAAATCTGTAACAAGAAGCAAATAATGTTCCTACTTGCACTTGAGGCCAGCCTCCTCTCAACTTTGAGGAAGTCATCGTAGCTAATCATTTGCTCGTCACCATGAAGCGGATGGGTGTGATGCTTGTCCAGCAAAAACCACAATTTCTTACAGGATATTAGAGAAAAACATTGTTGTTAAAACTCAAGCATTCCCGGAAGATCACAACACAAAAACTAGGGTTGCTTTTGTTGTAAAAAAACTTTTTTGTTTCAAAACCCACCAAAGCTCAACTCACGATATAAACAATAGTGTGATTTCATTTATCTTATACTTGTTGATAAATTCGTGCACACACAAAAATATCAACATTTTAAAAATACCTTTGATAATAGCTAACGTATAACAAAATGGAACATAAAATAAAATATGATAAAAGATCAGATCTCAAGTCCTATTCCTGCACGTTTATAACTACTAGCTTTTGAAAACATACATACAAATTCTTTACCTGCAATTCATCGTTATCTAAAAGTTCTCGACTTCTCCTTTGGAGAAAGAGAGCTCTGTAAAGTAAGAAGCAAAATGATTTTAAAATTTAAAACAGTTAATTTCATTTCATAAAGCGTTCATCTTCTTATTATATGCTGAAACAAATACAGTTTCTTTCTTAATCAGTTCTCATTCTACCTTCCGGCGAATGAGTTTAGATGCCCGAAATGGTCTCTCTCCACGCTACCCGGTGCTCACATTTTCTGTTTCCTTCTGTGAAGATTAAATTTCTTTGCTTTAGTGCTTCTTTTGCATCTTCTTCCCGCTTCGTTTAAGTCTGCCATTCGGTATTTTACCTTGGGTTTTAGCATTGAAACAATAACAGTAGAATCTGCTTTTGTTCCAGAAATCATGTTAACTTTATAAGCCCAAAAATAAGCATGAAAACATTCATCAATCAATAATGAACAATTTGATCTTGAAAGTTGTGTGATTTGTAGATTTTTAATTACCTTAAAAGTCTGTTTTTTAAACGCGTAAAGGAAATTATTTTCTTTAAACTCTGGCGTGATGCGTATCGTGTCCTTTCTTCTTCTTCTTCTGCTCCTCCATCCCCTCTTTTTCCTTTTCCCCTTCTTCTCCTTTTTTTCTTTTTCTCTGGCTGTAGCTGATGTTTTAAGTTGTCCTAGATCTAGTAATCTGTTGTAAGTATCGTCATTTCTGATGTTCCTTCCTAGGATTAACGATAATGTTTCATACTCTGATTTTATCTAGAATTTAGATCTATGGAAGGACTCCCATAGTCGAGCACACACTATACAATCAGTATCACTACCCCCATCCCTGGCCCTAAAGCCCTTTCCCAACCCCAACCATTCCCACTTGCTCCGGGCCCCTATCCGAAGCAAAACTAGGCCCCTCCGACAGTCCATCCAAGGCCTCCTATGCCTGGGACTCACTGTGTGCCCGACTAAAGGAGTTGTCCCGATAGATCTAGATGTGTGATAAAATGCACCACGTCTACTATACTATTTGATCAATCTAGAGCTAGATATATAGTGAAAGCGATAAAGATAAATCTAGTCTATGAGTTAGATACAGGCCAAATAAAATTAAAATCAAAATTTTGAGCCTACAAATTTAATTTTCATACTTTGTAATGCTCTTGTCTACTTGTTTTAGTTGTTTGTTTATACTTTGAAGCAACAACTTTCGTAGAGTCAATAAAAAATATCACAAAACATTGAACCGGAACAAAGCTAATTTGGTTAATTGATCACACAATAAATGAGTCGAGTTATAGGGATTTGAAAATGAAGGATCGTACTTCAAGCCTTGAGTATTTCCATACAAAATTTCAGCTCGATTGATAATTTAATACGGTAGGAGGCGTTACAGAAAATAAGCAGGGTTTTTTTTTATATAAGATTATATGACAACAAAAACAGAAATCAATCAATCTGTTTAAAGAAGAAGAAAAAGAAATGTTTCCATCACAAAGAGCAAAATACCTTGATTCCTCTCTCAGTTTAAGGAGAAGTGGCTCTTCTTCAGTTGGGAGCTAAAGAAAGAAAGAAACTAATTTATTTTTTTAAAACTGTAAATATAAGCTTTACTTAGAACTATAACTTTGCATGTGAAAAAATCAGCAAACCATATTTTGAATAGAGAGAGACAAAATAGACACAGAAATGTACTTTTCCCTTCATATGGTAAGAAGTTGAAAGATTTGGTATTGGATAGAAATAACTCAAATAAATAAAAGTCCAACACAAGGTAGTTTTGACAATTTTCTGGGTTTTTTAAAAAGAAAACATCTGAATAACACCTTATTGCCCTACAGCTTCATTTTTTTCCTTGCCATTATAAGAGATCACCCACACATTAATATTGAGAAAAGCTCTGAATCTGTGGGTGGCGGATATGCTTTTTATACAAATACAAGATATATTTATCAAAAGGTTGAAAGAATACAGCACCATAAGTAACATGGAAATACATATATGCAGGAAAATTGAAATTTCCTTTTAAATAAAATCTCTTTTAAAAATTAAAGGGCAGAGGGAAATATTTTCTTTTGGTGGGGGGGGGGGGGGGATCTCTTGTCATATATTGTAATGTAAAACTTCAAAACAAGACATCTATGTGTTAATAACACAATCCTAAAATGTTGCCTGTGTTTTCTATTCTTACATACTGAGATTTTACCCAAAAGCTTTAATAACATGATGTAAATTCACAGACTACTGATTGGACTGAATGTTGAATGCTTTCTTCCACAAGAATACTCAGATTTAAATTCAAATGAAGAAGTAATGTTTCTGAAAGAGATTATCATTTGGATTCACATATAATCTTTTCAATACCTTTGAATAAAGAATGGGTACATTATGATGGCCATCATTCAATCCTTTGAATTGCTTGTACAATCGAGAAAATATTTCAATTTCTTCCTCCTCTGCTGAATCATTCAACTTTTTTTCTGGAAGAGAAAATCATTACGTAAACGTCATCATAAGGTCTGCTTATAGATCTATCTTAAATTGAATGGATAGTGATATCTCTTTTGCCTCTCATAATCATGTCTTAACAATTCTAGTTTGACATTTTTACACACAACAGATTTGTTTTGTTTATTGAAATTTACCTCTCCACCAAACAAGTGTTCTCAGGGTGAATTAAGAGAAAACAGCAAGATGAAAGATAAGTCAGACATACCCAATTCCCAAAATTGTCTGAACATGTGTACACAAACAAATGTTCAATCTTTATGTCACGTGCAATATTTTATAAATACATAAAGAGTGTATTCATATACGTGTGTGTGTGTATTCTTACAGGGGAAAAGGTAATTACTATTTTTTTTAAACTTACCAAAATGACACTTTGAAAAATCTTTCCAAAGATAGACTATAATAGGTCTAGATTCTACACCTAGATTCTAAGTGAATGTAAACTAAAATTGATGCAGAATTCAAATGTATGTTTACAATATACAATAACCAGTAGCTGGCTCTGGAATCTTTCTTTGGGTACTGAAACTAAGATCTATAAAGTAGTCACTATTACGGTCTTTCTCCTCTCTGACCAACAATTAAATCTATTTCCGACAGTCTCTTCAATTAAAAGAAGATCGCTGTTGCGATCAACAAAAACAATCCCTGAAAACACACATTAAATTTCTAGATCTAGTCTATTACATACAATGTTAATTACAAGATCCGTCAGCCCATTGGGTAGAATTAATTAGAATCTAGCTTTCAACTTTCATGGTCCACAGCTAAAAATCATCTCGATCTAAACACAATTGATCATTGACTTCAATGAGACCTCAATGAATGTAACACCATGTTTGTAAACAACTTTAAACTAAATCCAGAGTTGATCGTCAGACTCACCAAACAAAATTCCTTCGCATTTCTTTCCGAAGCAAAGTACTTTCTTCCACTAACATTTGGCAACAACAAAGAAACATAGAAGTCGGATCGAATGTGTGAAGATAGCTCATAGTGCGTCTGAGTCTGAGCGTGTGTGTTGTGCCGAGATGAAACAACAATCATTTGACCCAGTAAGTGGTGTGTTTCAAAGTGTTAGACAATGTGAAAGAAAGGGCAGTGCCTGACATGCAGATTGATATTTTCCTAGGTCATTTCATTTTATTTGAATACTTGTAAGAAGTTCAATTGTCACTGACACAGTCAGTGTGACAATATCCGACTGGAACCAACCAGATTAGAAAGTTTCTGACTTTCATTTGCTTACATATAATGACCATATTTCTATAAATGAAACTCAAAGTTATCTTATTTGCATGATAATTAACAGATTTACCTGTCACTAAATTTATCCCAATTGACTGGATGTGTAAAGGTAAGCAAAAGACAGTAGATCGTGAGAAAGAAAACATGACAAATCTATCACTACCCCCCCCCCCCCAATCTCCCGGCATTGCACCCCAAAAGATATAATGCTTGGCAGCAACGTAGAGTTCACAAAGTGCAAAATTATAAATTTTCAAGTAGCAAAACTGAAAATAGGTAGTCCAAACTGAAACTCAAGTGTAAACAATGGAATATAGTGCCGGCGAGAACCGGTTCCAAGAACCGGTTCTCCGATTCTTGGTTTGAGATCTAAGAACCGATTCCAATTAGGAGAACCGCCGGCGGTTCTCAGAACCGCTGGCGGTTTGGCAGTTCTAGGACCGCTGGCGGTTTAGCAGTTCTAGGACCGCTGGCGGTTTGGCAGTTCTAGGACCGCTGGCGGTTCTCGGAACCGCTGACTGTCCTCGGTTCTCAGTTTCAATTACCTTCCCACCACTCCCACCACTCCCACCCACCCGTTATTACACACGCACTTACTTCACCCACCCCCTCTTGTTATAACGTTACGCCACGACACAATCGCTCTCCCCTCATCACTCGCTGCCCTGTCATAATATTATTATGCGGGGATGGGAGGTGAGGATCGCATGTCATTCATCAACGCCTTGGACGATTCCATTATCTCCATTAAGTGGGGTAAATTTCTTAAATTACACCCCCACCCGCCAACCCACCCACGCATACAAACAGCCACACACATGACGTGATCAATGCTTGAGTGTAAAGCACACGCACACATCACTTTCCCTCTCACTCTCTCTCTCTCTGACTCTACAGCACAGCACTGACTGTCGGCGTAGGTCCCAGCGGTTCTCACAGTTCGCGGTTCTCTGATTCACAGTTCGCGGTTCTCACAGTTCGCGGTTCTCTGATTCACGGTTCGAAAAACAGAACCGAAACGGAATCGAACCGATTCTGATTCTCAGTTCCAAAGAACCGAGAACCGCGGTTCGAAAAACTTGGAACCGCTTCGGCACTAATGGAATAGCAATTGCTACAACTGGAAATAACCTTATCACCTGAGTAATTTGATACCAAATTCATTTCTGTAGGACGAATATATATATATATCGAAGTAACGAATTATTTTTTTTTTGAAAATTCATTTAATTTTTCAAATGGGCCAAAAACACCAAATTTAACCTATACCTGCAAGCACGATCACTCACAAAACTCATACTTTAAAGTTGAAGTCATGAATACATAGAACAAGCCCAATTTCTTTCAAGACTCCGAAAACTACAAAATGGCTTTTTACCGATGTAGAAAATGCAAAATGGCATGATTTGTCTATATCTACTGAATTGTCCATGGCCCGAGCCGAGCGACTGGTCAGTACAGCTTGTAGCTATATCTAGTTGGAAGGATGTGCCGTGTTTAAATTGAGGACGCGTTAAACAAAGCTCTGTTGCGGTAACTAGCAAAGACGAAATTTAATGACACTAGCAGTTTCTAATGCCAAATTGAATGAGCTTTCTTTTTGGTGGGCTCCTTTTCTCTGAGTTTATTACGAGGTGGCTCTACGGAGTGTTTAAAAACTTTAATCGCTTCAGATGAGCTCCCTAACTTTGACATCGAAGATAGAAATGGGTATCACATTGTAAAGCCTTGAAGAGAGCTTTTCAATGGTGAAAACCACACTACTATGTTGTATAGAAGAGATGGGGCAAGGTGAATAAGACCAAAAATTAGCGAAATTCGCGTGACGCGTGCCGCATGATGAACGAAAATCAGGGCGGTTTGGACAAGTCACTTAAAGCAGTCACAGGGTGTCCAGCACAGAGTCAACTAAAAATCTCCTACCTCAACACAAAAAATCCTACCTAGAAATGAAAACTCTCCGACGCCAGAAACGGAGAACAGCGTAAATATTTCCAATTTCAATGCATTATTATAAATTGTTAATTCAAATCATAAGTGAATGACTTTCTAGTGGATCTCAATGAAATGAAAAGTGATCAGACACTTCTTTAATGTTTCACTTTGGATTAATAATATTTCAGCATTTTTCCACATTTCTGAAAGAAATTTTTTTTGATAACTGATAGATCTAGATCTAGTAGTGATAAATCTACCCCTATCATTTCACAAAACACGCAAACAGTGTAAAAATGGAATTCTAAAAACAATTTTAATCCCCTTTCGAAAAATAAATCAAACACAATAGTGACAATATCATAGCCTAAACGCACGCACAAATACTTACTCAGTCTACCGGGAGAAATGAGGTTTGGAAGGCTTTTTTCTATAACTTTTTAGCCACTACCACCCCCCCCCCCAGGCTCTCTCTTTCTTTCTTTCTCAGGATCAAAAACTTAAAACTAGACCTAGAGTTTTTAATTGACTGCAACGTAAAATATCTACCTACCCACTCCTCCATAGTAAAAATCTCCACCAATCTTTCTTTCTTCTTCAATAAAACCAGAATCTAGATCTTAGATCTGAATCTAGTATAGTACATGATTGCCTTCTTCCTGGTTCTACCCTTTTCCCACCCATGTCTACCTGCAGTGGAAGACATTGGTTATTTCCTCTCCTTCTCTTCCGATACCGTATGTCAGACTCATTCGCCTCTTGTTTTGCCATCATATGAATAATATTTTTTCACATCGATTTTCTTCTTCTACCCTGTCCCCTTCCCACTCTATCAAATCGTGCGTGCATGATATCCTTTGATCATCAAACCTCTCTATTCTTACTAACTTGCATTTGCCTTTCAATTCCACTCTCCATATATACTCTCTCTAATACTAATACACACATGTGCGATTGGTCACATTAAACACACACAAACATTCTGTCTAGCCTTCTACACACACACGTCGCGTCTTGAGCGACGGACTTAAAATATGCTTATTGCCATCTGTCTCTCCTCCCTTTGACACGAACCATACAACAACGTGCGCAATCGTTTTTTAACACACACAGTATTCTTAATCTCTCCAGAGTAAAATTAAATTGAAGAAAGGAGGCTGGGCCATAGATAGGCAGTTCATGGTATTGCTATAGGCGAAAACTAAAGAAAGTAGTGAAAACTTTGTGTCGAAATCCGATACAAATCCCTGGGCAAACTTAACATTTTAAAGATGGTATGGAATCGTATTTTCAATATGAAAGAATCACCAGACGGCAGCATGCATGACCGGAAATGGATGGCAAAATGATCATTCATCATCCAAAATCTTATTCGCATTTTCCTTTTTCAAAATTGCCGATAATTGTTTATGTCCTTCAATTTCCCTGATTTTCTCATGTCCATCCTCAATATATCATTTCCCCTGGTATTTTCTTTGACCGCGAAACATTTTTTTCCGTTTTTACAGATTTCCCTGTTTTTACTACCTGAGCCCAATTTCCTACCCAAGACATCAATTTCCGACCTGAGTATGAAAACTCTGACATATTTCCGACCTTGCTGGACACCTGAGTCAGAAAGAAAGAAGATGCCTGCTGTTTGTGGATTTTAGCCTCGACTCACTACCAGAACCCTATTAGTATTATTCATGATTTGCGCCATGTCTGTGATGAACTTACTTTAACACATGTGCGCTCACGCACACACTCTCTTCTCTCTCTCCCTCCTTCTTATAATACAAGAATTACGTATTAATACACTGTGATCAATGCAGACACGTGTAGCATTGTGTTTGGGATAGCGGCTCAGCTTAATCTGGATAATCAGGTGGGCCATCTACTTACCTACAGTATTTGGGAGAGAGAGAGAGGGGGGGGGGGGGAGAAAGAGGGGAGGGAGAGGGAGAGAGAGAGAGAGTGGGGGAGAAGGAGAGAGAGAGAGAGAGTGGGGGAGGGAGAGAGAGAGAGAGAGAGAGAGAGAGAGACAGACAGACAGAGCACGGAACCGACACTCACATCGTAATTTGTAATAACAGTGCTAGAGGTATTGTGCTGATAGTGTTCTTCTACAGTGTATTGTTATAATATATATTATATTATTGGCAACGCCAGTAGCTGTACAGTGGGTGCTTTCACTGAAAGTTGACTAATGCTTCCGATCTGCGGGACAGGTGACACATACGAGGGACTGTCCTATATTTTATGGGATGCTTGGCAACCATGCTGTATGTTTATCTCCGTCTCTCTCTCTCCACTGACGCCATTTTATGGTGAAACGTTACACTCCTGTCAATGAGAAGCTATATGATCAACAATGGCACGATGGATACATTAGAGGTAACAATATGCAAAGGCCGATTGTGACAAAATCATAAGTGGACTGAAATTGATAACTACAGTTAAACGGGCAATTATTCTTCATGAGTAAGTTTTAGAAAGCAATAAATTTGCAAACTGTGCCAAAATAGACATGAAAAAGTAAGATAGTGTCATTCAGTACACCTAATTTGGTCCGTTTGAAACAGATAATATCGTTCTCTTGAAAACAAAGGCTGATAAAAAGTACACGAGAATACAAATAGACTTAGATCTTTATGTTTATAATGAAATCAAAATGTGTGTTTCTGTTTTGTGGTGTTTATAGTTGTTTTTAAAAAGTCACGTTACACAATCAACGCCGAAAGTAACCTTATGTTTCCCGTGGGCCCAATGTGAACTCTCGCTGACCTATCACCGAGGGCAATCCCTATGTTCGGGCGAAACTAAACGAACGCTTGATGCACAGCCGTGGATAGCGCTGACTATCGTGGGAAAGCCACAAACTTAAAATAAATTGTACTCTCACCGGCTGTTGTTTATTAACTATGAACTCAAAGGTCAAACTATGTCATAAAAAAACATTTAGGAAAGTGGAAATTTCCATTACAAAAACGTGGGTGTCTGACCCTAAATATAGGGCCCTGCACTTCCGGGCCCAACACGTAATGCGCCCTAAAATAAAAAGCCACTTACGGCTCTCCTTGGGTTAAACTGCTTGAGTTTAAATAAACTGTCCTTTCTCAAGTTGGCGGAAATGACCCACGACCAGGCCAGTCTGAAACCAATACGTCAACTCATTAGAGGCAATCTTTTCTCTTTTTTAACAAAATTTCCTTTCTCAAAGTTATAAATTTCCCTTGATGGCATTTAACTATAAGAATCCTTTCAAATTTCCTCTAAACACAAATTTAATGCTGTACTTGACACGGGCCCTCCTATTCTCCAAATTAAATTTAATAATTTAGTATCTAGAATCTAGTAGATCTATAGAGTGAAGTCCTAACTTTTCGCACACTAACGGTTGGAAAGGGCATGTCACTCTTGTAGCTTTAAGCTCTTTGTGCTTGATCCTGAATTTGATGCTACCATGTTTAAGAGTTATCTTTTCCTGAGCGAGAGGTGGCGTGTCGAGCCCATTGTGTGATTGACTTTCGCACACGACCCTTTTTCGCAAGACCATTATGGTTCCCTGCATCTCACACAGCAAACTTGAGAGTTGCCTGAAGTCGCACAACCTGTGCTCCGGCACTCGCACAGTCTCAAAGTGCACTGTAAATGACCCCGATTTATGATCAAATCCAAAGTTTTGATACAATTTTGCTCAGTTAAAAGCTTTGACAGTTGTTTCATTGCTAACAATAGCTAACTCACCCCCAAAACAGTTCTGTAACCCTCTCACAATTAATTTACTCATGTCACACAGCTAGCGCCAGCAGTTACCCACTCACTCTCTGACACCTTAATTAAAACACATGATGTCGCACAGACAGCACCAGCAGTCACACACTGTAGTGTAAAACAGAAGAGCTGAGAAACAAATGTTGGATATAAAAGTCATGATTTTATTTATGATAATACTTAACAACTTTCACAAACATGTTATTTTCTCAATCTCATTCATGCTCATCCCTTGCAAACTTGCATCCTTCAGACAACCTATGTGAAACCACCTCCCACAAACGAAGCCAATCCATTCACAAAATTCACTGTCTTTCTCACCAACTCAGAATATTTTATATTCTTTAAGCGAGATTTTATAGTTGAAGTCATTTCTGAAAGTGAAAGATTTGTTAATCAGTTTTGTTACTCAAAAATTAAAATATGAACTCTCTTTCTCTCTCTCCAGCAAAACGTAGTTTAAAAGCCCCACAAACAATAGCCGTAGTCAGCATCGTATTATGCTTTACTACTCAATTTACTCAAATATGAGTGAGAGTTGGGCGCTGTGCGACTAGTGGCACTCCTATAGAAAACTGATCCCCCCTTTCGCACAGTCCCATAAACAGCATAAGGCAGGTTTCACAAAATGGTCCATCCCCATTTCCCTCTTTTGTCAAAATATACATGTTATATTTTTTACAAGTGTTATATACCATGTTAAAGCTTAGAACATGAGGATTCCAGATATATGACTTTAAGAGATAGCAAAGGACTGTGGAGCAAGTAAATTAGCTTTTAAAAGTCATGTTTTTCAGTCAAGGGGCTATAACTGTGAAATATTCTAGGTCCAACGCCCAGTACGTAATGTTACGGTGAGAACTGCTGCGCGGTCCGGGTACGACACGAGGAGTTTCCCTGGCGTTTATATTAGTGACGTAACGCTTGGGCAGTCCTGGTTTGGAGAGTTTCCTGACTTTTCCCTAGTTCTCAATAAGATGTGAAGTCTGTGTTTGTGTTTCCCGACACTGGCTGGAGTCGACGGTCGGTGCCTTACCGTTGATCAGATGACTCGCGATCCGGATCGTGTGGATGATGAAAATGAAACCAATGCCTTTTGTCCCGTTTTTGTAAAATTCTGTGATTGTACGCCTTATACTATCCTTATTACGTGTTA
>JAXRKP010000384.1:317500-327500 GCA_037039925.1 Doris montereyensis | reverse complement strand
GTCACATACGTATTATACACATATACATAATACACAATTACACAAATACAGTCACATACATATTATACACACATATATATAATACACAATTACACAAATACAGTCACATACATATTATACAAACATATACATAATACACAATTACACAAATACAGTCACATACATATTATACAAACACATATACATAATAGACAATTACACAAATACAGTCACATACATATTGTACAAACATATATACATAATACACAATTACACAAATACAGTCACATACATATTATACAAACATATACATAATACACAAATACAGTCACATACATATTATACAAACATATACATAATACACAATTACACAAAATACAGTCACATACATATTATACAAACACATATACATAACACACAATTACACAAATACAGTCACATACATATTATACACATATATACATAATACACAATTACACAAATACAGTCACATACATATTATACACAAATATACATAATACACAATTTAACAAATACAGTCACATACATATTATACACATATATACATAATACACAATTACACAAATACAGTCACATACATAACACAATTACACAAATACAGTCACATACATATTATACAAACACATATACATAATACACAATTACACAAATACAGTCACATACATATTATACAAACACATATACATAATACACAATTACACAAATACAGTCACATACATATTATACACATATATACATAATACACAATTACACAAATACAGTCACATACATATTATACACACATATACATAATACACAATTACACAAATACAGTCACATACATATTATACACATATATACATAATACACAATTACACAAATACAGTCACATACATATTATACAAACATATACTACGCACATACACAAACTGGTAGATCCTACTTCCGTATTTCATTTCCTTCTTTTACGTCGTGTTACGTTTTGTCTTGTTACGCCTTGTTACGTCTTGTTACGCCTTGTTACGTCTTGTTACGCATTGTTACGTCTTGTTACGCCTTGTTACGGCGTATTACGTCTTGTTACGCCGCGCTACGCCTTGTTACGTCTTGTTACGTATTTTACGTCATGTTACGCCTTGTTACGTCTTGTTACGACTTGTTTCGTCTTGTTACGCCTTGTTACGTTATGTTACGCCTTGTTACGCCTTGTTTCGTCTTGTTACGCCTTGTTACGTTATGTTACGCATTGTTACGCCTTGTTACGCCTTGTTTTGTCTTGGTACGCCTTGTTACGTCATGTTACGCCTTGTTACGTCTTGTTACGCCTTGTTTCGTCGTGTTACGCCTTGCTACGTCTTGTTACGCCTTGTTACGTCTCGTTACTCATCGTATAATTTTTCTCTCAACTTAACTTGAGATCACTGTATATTATGATTGGGGGGGAAAACTACATTCAAATCAATCCAACAACGTCAAACTGAAACCTTTCTGATACATTCCCCTTCATGTAGGCTGTTGGCGGACCCTTGCTGGTAGGTCCTTCTTCTTTCCTCATTTTCTCTTCCTCTCACCGATCGTTCATCTTGCTGTGTCCTCGCTCTCATTAATTCACCCTGAGATAATCACATTTGCGGGCGGTTGGCGGACCTTTGCAAGTAGGTCCTACTTCTTTCCTTTTACTCTTTCCACACTTATTTTTTCCCATCTTGCTGTTTCCTCTCAACTCACCCTGAGATCACCACAATCGGGGACGGGGTAAATTTCAGTTGAATAAAAATAAACAAACAAACAAACAAATCATCACCACTTTTGGTGGACGAGGTATTAAAATTTCATTGCAAACCAAAAATGAAAGCTACCCTTCCTTCATCCTCATCCTCAACCTCAACCTCAACCCCACCCTCCTCCTCAACCTCCTCCTCAACCTCAACCCTCGACCTCACCTTCCTCAACCCTCATCGTCTTCCTCATTCTTACCCTCACCCTCATCCTCATCCTCAACCCCGAACCTCGTCCTCATCTCTCAACCTCAACCTCAACCTCGCATCCTCAGATGGCGTCATTCTGGTGGACCCCGAATACCTGAAGGACCGCAAGGTGTTTGCCCACATCTTGGCCGCCTTCCGCTATGGCCGTGAAGACCTGGACGTCCTGGGCCTCACGTTCCGCAAGGACCTCTACCTTTCCTCCATGCAGGTCAGTAGTAGTTGTTCTCGTCTTCCTGATTGCCTTCTACGATATAAGTTAAACAGACCGCTCACTAGGAGAGGAATTCGCCAAGGAGTAGTGGTCCTCAAGGCCTAAAGAATTAGGCCAAAGTTCGAACTGTATAGTAAAAAAAAAATTAAAAAAACCACCTGGGCCTCAAGGCCTCAGGCCTCTTCCTGAATTCTTGGCGAGACTGAAAATTTCCTCTTGGCCTCAAGGCCCGGATTCCCATCGCTCAAAATAATGGGGTGCAATAGTCCAAATTGTGTAAATCTTGACTTCAGAATCGTCCCCAGCGTCAAATTCTAGTGCGGTTCAATATCAAACACTGCGCTACCAGACAAATATAATTAATCCCCTCTCCTTTTCCCACCAAGTCACAAAGCAAAGATGTTTGAATCACAATCTATTAATAGCGTCATTGAGGATTTCCTGTATAATAACTGGCCCAACGTGGCTTTCCTCAAGGACCATGTAGACTCGGTAGTCCAGAGGCAAGGTGTCAGCCTCTCAACCAAGAGGTAGTGGGTTCGAATTCGAGCCCCGCCAACAGTTGAAAAAAAAAGTTCTCATGTTTTTCGAGCAAAATAATACCCCCTCCCCCCACCACCCCGCCTGGTCCAGGTAGGTGGATCGACATCTAGTCCCATCGGAAATGGACGATAAAAGGAGGTCCGTGTAAAGATCACAACACTTTCTGCACGTTAAAGATCCCTTGACTGTTTACAGGGCAGTCCGGGCAAAATTAAAAATCCCACCAAAAGCCCCCGAGATCATCTTAGTTGTGGATGTGGGTAAATCAAATCAAAATAAAAAACCTCAAGGACCTTCAAGACCAGGACCTTGAGGACTACTCCTTGAGGAATTCCTCTCTAGTGAATGGCCTGCTTTAAAGACAAACAGTGAGGCAATGGAGATGTTGAATGTGAAGAAAATTACACTGAATGTTATTAAAGCTGCGAAACAAACACGAGATTTTTTTTCTTCAAACGTTGGCGGCGGAGTTCGAACCCACTGCCTTTTGGTTGAGAGGCCGACACCTTACCTCTGGACTTAGAGTCCCCGAAGTTGAACGCAGTTTCGCTATTATTCATTTTTATAAGTAGAGTTCTTTGAACCGCTGTATCGTTGTCAATTTTTCAGAAAATTACTTCCAAATTTCGCCCATCGATGCAAACATAGCTGAAGATGTACCTATTAACAGCAAATATCATTCTTTAGAAGACGTTTGAAGATAGAATGACTCAAAATGAAGTTAGGTTTTTATGAGCCACTCTATCTATATGGTCCGTATTCTCGCACAAGTGAAGATGTACCGACTGTGTATCATTATTTATCTCCTCCACCCACCTCCCCCCCCAACAGGCTATTTAGGGGAACTTGGTGGTCCAGAGACAAGGTGTTGGCCTGTCAACGAAAAGGTCGTGGGTTCAAGCCCCGGCAGGTTGAAAAGTTTGCTCGAGTTTGTTTTTTTCAAGTTAAACCTACCCCTCTTGTCCGGGTAGGTGGATCGACACCTAATCCCATGGGAGACGGACGACAAGAAAAAGGAGGTTCCGTGTGCAGATCACAATTTTCTGAGCTCATGAAAGATCCTTGCCTGTTTTTAAGGCAATCCGACAAAATTTAACAAAAAATCCTACCAAAACTTAACTATCGAAATCACCTTAGTTGTTGATATGGGTAAAATCGAACCATTCAGATTAAATAAAAAAAGTGTGTTTGTCGTAATAGAATAACCATACTACTATAATAAAGATGGATATACAGTCTTCATCCCCGCGCAAGTGCAGTATTACCGACTGTACATCATTAATTTATCCCTCAGCAGATCATTTTCATTCAAAATCCTTCTCACCTCTCTGGGGAGTCTACAGCGCATCAGCCTCCCAGGCGCTGCACTAACGCAATGACAGGCTCTTTCTCTACATATAGCGAGAGAGAGAGAGAGAGAGAGAGAGAGAGAGAGAGAGAGAGAGAGAGAGAGAGAGAGAGAGAGAGAGAGAGACAGAGAGAGACAGAGACAGAGACAGAGAGAGAGAGAGGGGGAGGGAGGGAGAGAGAGAGAGACAGAGAGAGAGAGAGGGAGGGAGGGGGTTGAGAGAGAGGGAGGGAGGGGGTTGAGAGACAGAGACAGGAACAGAGACAGACAGACGCAGTATGGAAATAACTGGATGCAGCATCCTAACCTATGAGAATCTCTGTATTGCTTTTTCCTCCCGCCCCGAAAAGCATTACGGCCCGTGCCGTGTCAGACCTCCAAATTGGGAGGCTTGCACGTCCACCTTAGCCAACAGAGCAAGAAGATGCATCATGCACACGTTACGTAGTTCAAAGCAATTGGGGCCAGTGACCTGAATCTTAGACACCAGAAGAGCCTGCCGCTGTTCATTCCTGTTTGCCCACTTGTATGGGCAAGGGTATCCTGGGGTGATGGAAAGTGAGAGACCCAATTGCAATTCCCCATTAATGACTTTCTTCAATTTCAAAGTCGAGTGTTTCGATGTTTGTATCCAAAGACGGACGAAAGCCCACCTCATATTACGTGTACACGCTTGTAGGAGGGAGAGACCGACGGACATAGCCAACAGAGGCAAGGGGAAACCGACACAGACAGACAGACACACACACACACACACACAGAGAGAGAGAGAGAGAGAGAGAGAGAGAGAGAGAGAGAGAGAGAGAGAGAGAGAGAGAGAGAGAGAGAGAGAGAGAATGAAACAGAGACAGAATGGACTTATTCGTGTGTATCTGTGTATATGTGTGTATGAGAGAGAGAGAAGAGAGAGAGAGAGAGAGAGAGAGAGAGAGAGAGAGAGAGAGAGAGAGAGAGAGAGAGAGAGAGAGAGAGAGAGAGAGAGAGACAGAGACAGAGAGAGAGAGAGAGAGGGAGAGAGAGAGAGAGAGAGAGAGAGAGAGAGAGAGAGAGAGAGAGAGAGAGAGAGAGAGAGAGAGAGAGAGAGAGAGAGAGAGAGAGAGAGGGAGGGAGGGAGGGAGAAAGTGAGAGAGAGAGAGAGAGAGAGAGAGAGAGAGAGAGAGAGAGAGAGAGTGGGAGAGAAAGTGGGAGAGAGAGAGAGAGAGAGAGAGAGAGAGAGAGAGAGAGAGAGAGAGAGAGAGAGAGAGAGAGAGAGAGAGAGCGATAGGGAGGACCAAAAACACGTGTAGGTCAGACAGACCCAGACCGTGTCCCATTGAGAGTTGATATCAAGTTTATTGGATTGCCTCTAGGGCAAGTTTGGCTGGCAGTTACCTTATTGATGGTCACAAGAACTGGTGTTAGTGATGGTCTGTCAGGTCTTGGGGAGGGGGGGCAGAGGGTGGAAGGGATGGTGGTGGTGGGTGAAACCTTATACTTCCCCCCCCATGTTTTTGTTGTTATTTTCTTCCAGAGCCTATTATCAGCATGTCAGTAAAGTTTGATTACATAGATACAGATTTTTGACCCTCATTAATTAGTCTCATAAAAAAAAAATCATAAGTGCTAGGTTCGGCACGTTGATAATCGGGGGGAGGGGGAGGCAGACGGTGAAGTGAAGAGAGAGAGAGAGAGAGAGAGAGAGAGAGAGAGAGAGAGAGAGAGAGAGAGAGAGAGAGAGAGAGAGAGAGAGAGAGAGAGAGAGAGAGAGAGAGAGAGAGAGAGAGAGAGAGAGAGAGAGAGAGAGAGAGAGAGAGAGAGAGAGAGAGAGAGAGAGAGAGAGAGAGAGAGAGAGAGAGAGAGAGATATTAGAGAGAGAGAGACAGACCGACAGGCAGATAGACAGACGAAACAAAGAGGGTTAATGTGTATGTATGCTCATTATTACCAAACCCAGTTGTTCCAACATGCAAGGGGTGTACTATAGTACATCCTGCCATTCAGGTCTGATCTTCTCTTATCTCAAAGGGATTTCAATAAAAGTCACAAAGTTAACTACTGTCTTTTATTTTACCATGGGTTACCTTACTTGGACACCTTAGTATAATTTGATTTACTTTACAATAAGACACCTTAGTATAAGCTGCCTTCTCTATACCTTATATCAGGTATCTGACAATGGGTTATCCTACTTGAATGTGAATATCTTACTATGATTTTATTTACTTTACCACGAGGTACTTAATTATCAGCTGCCTTATTTCTTCCCTCAGGTGTACCCTCCCTCAAGGATGGCAAGGAGAACAAGCCCCTTACCCGCCTGCAAGAAAGGCTGATAAAAGCTAGGCCCCAATGCTTATCCTTTTTCTTTGAGGTGAGTCAGGACTGACCTTGATTTGGATGAACAACTGCGCGAGGGGGGGGGGGGGCTTGGTTTTGGATGAACAACTGCGGGGATGTCCTTGCTTTTGAATGAACAACTGCGGGGGGGGGGGCTTGGTTTTGGATGAACAACTGCGGGGAGGTCATTGGTTTTGGATGAACAACTGCGGGGAGGTCCTTGGTTTTGGTTGAATATCTGCCGGGTAGGCCTTGGTTTTAAATGAATATCTGTCGGGTAGGCCTTGGTTTTAAATGAATATCTGTCGGGTAGGCCTTGGTTTTAAATGAATATCTGTCGGGTAGGCCTTGGTTTTAAATGAATATCTGTCAGGTAGGCTTTGGTTTTGGATGAACATCTGCAGGGTAGTCCTTGGTTTAGATGAACATCTGCAGGGTAGTCCTTGGTTTAGATGAACATCTGCAGGGTAGTCCTTGGTTTAGATGAACATCTGCAGGGTAGTCCTTGGTTTAGATGAACATCTGCAGGGTAGTCCTTGGTTTAAGATGAACATCAGCAGGGTAGTCCTTGGTTTACATGAAGATCTGCAGGGTAGTCCTTGGTTTAGATGGACATCTGCAGGGTAGTCCTTGGCTTAAATGGACATCTGCAGGGTAGGCCTTGGTTTAGATGGACATCTGCAAGGTAGACCTTGGTTTAGATGGACATCTGCAAGGTAGACCTTGGTTATGATGAACATATACAGGGTAGGCCTTGGTTTTGATGAACATATACAGGGTAGCTCATGGTTTTGATGAACATATACAGGGTAGATTATGGTTTTGATGAACATATACAGGGTAGCTCTTGGTTTTGATGAACATATACAGGGTAGATCATGGTTTTGATGAACATATACAGTGTAGATCATGGTTTTGATGAACAAATACAGTGTAGATTATGGTTTTGATGAACAAATACAGGGTAGATGGTTTTGATGAACATATACAGGGTAGATCATGGTTTTGATGAACATATACAGGGTAGATCATGGTTGTGATGAACAAATACAGGGTAGATCATGGTTTTGATGAACATATACAGGGTAGATTATGGTTTTGATGAACATATACAGGGTAGATCTTGGTTTAGATGAACATATACAGGGTAGATCATGGTTTAGATGAACATATACAGGGTAGATCATGGTTTAGATGAACATATACAGGGTAGCTCATGGTTTTGATGAACATATACAGGGTAGATCATGGTTTTGATGAACATATACAGGGTAGATCATGGTTTTGATGAACATATACAGGGTAGGTCATGGTTTTGATGAACATATACAGGGTAGATCATGGTTTTGATGAACAAATACAGGGTAGATCTTGGTTTTAAGGAACATATACAGGGTAGATCATGGTTTTGATGAACAAATACAGATAGCTCATGGTTTTGATGAACATATACAGGGTAGCTCATGGTTTTGATGAACATATACAGGGTAGGTCATGGTTTTGATGAACATATACAGGGTAGATCTTGGTTATGATGAACGTCTGCAGGGTAGCTCATGGTTTTGATGAACATCTGCAGAGTAATGTTGATACGCCGTCAAATCATAAGGTAGGAAGTCGTTCTTTTAAGGTCATTGCAAGCCACAAAGCTGGAGCTTATTCCGGTTTCGATAGCGTGAAGCGGAACAGGTCTTAGTAATCAAATTCTGGACAAGACACGAGCCGGACGCAGGTGTTTGCTTCCAAGCTAGTGTTTGTACCCATTTGCACTCATTTGTGTTGAGCGTCTTTCCCAAGGAACACAATGTCGGAACTAGTATTGATAGGTTTCAAATCCGGGATCTCTTGATCAATTTCGGCAGCCTAACCACCTGACCACTGGCGCCATTAGCCAATGTCCACAGCGGACTTTAAAGATTCAAACATGAAAAAGCCTCTTTAAGAGGAAAATTTGAATAAATCCATATATGGTGTACGCCGACAGAGATACTTCCTACAAGTGAGGTAGTTAGCTTCTAGCTGATTTGAGAAAATGATTTGAGAAAAGAGGGATCGATGGAATGCTTGGGTGAGATGGGGTCTTTTAATTAAACCATTCTATTTGCGTTTTAAGGAAAAGGTTTATTGTTTAGTATTGTCACAACACGAAGTTCTAATATAAAAATGAAAAGTCCCCCCCCCTTTTTGGATCAACACTTCTTTTTATTTGAAACCCACTGTGTGATTCACGACAAAAAGTAGATTGATATTTCAAATACATAAGTAACACGTGAATGTGGCCAGAAAGAATTACAAACGAAGATCTGTGGCAAAAAACAAAACAAAAACAGACCGTGATGAATTAAAGAAAAGGCGTTGGCGGTGGATTAGATAGACACACTTTGAAGAGGCCAACAGTTTTAATTAAACACATCACGCGACCAGCTTTAACATGGAATCCGAAGAGGGCCACAGTTTTAATTAAACACATCACGCGACCAGCTTTAACATGGAATCCGAGAAGGGCCACAGTTTTAAACACATCACGTGACCAGCTTTAACATGGAATCCGAAGAGGGCCACAGTTTTAAACACATCACGTGACCAGCTTTAACATGGAATCCGAAGAGGGCCACAGAAAAAGGGGAAGACCCAAGAAATACATGGCGAAAAGAACTGGAGAGGCGGTTGACGAAAGACCTGGGAATGTCTTGGAAAGAGGTTGAAAAGATGACACAGGACAGGGATGGCTGGAGGGCTCTTGTTGCTAGCCTGTGCCCCATGAGGGGTGACAGGGCATGATGATGATGATGATGATGATGAATATATGAGTATTGTTTATCACATCAATAAGGATTAAGTACAAAAATTAACACAAATTAAGGTCAGAGGCTATCAATAAAGCTATCATTATCTCCCTTTGGTAAAGATTGTTCATCAAATTAATTAGGATTAAGTACAAAAAAATCAAACACAGATTTTATTGTTCGAAGCTATCAATCAAGTTATCATTGTCTCCGGGAGACTCCCTTGGTGAAGGTTAATTATCACTTCAATAAGGATGAAGTTCAAAAATTTTAACACAGATTTTATTGTTAGAGGCTATCAATCAAGCTATCATTATGATCTCCCTTGGTGAAGGTTAATTATCACTTCAATTAGGATTAAGTAAAAAAAGTTAACACAAATTATGGTTCGAGGTTATCACTGAAGCTATCATTATTATTGTTATCTCCTTGTCATCCTCAGCTGCCCCCAAACTCCCCGGCGTCCGTCACCCTCCAGCCCGCCCCCGGAGACACGGGCAAGGTAAGCATGGTCTTTGTGGAGACTTGTTTTTACTCATTACCTGTTGTTCTACCTCCTCGGTCTTCCGTCCTTCTCCGTGGACTGGGGAGTTTGTTTTCATTTGATTTGGTTTGATTTGATTTGATTTGATTTGAAATTATTTAGAATTTACCCACATCCACAACTAAGGTGATCTCGGAGGTTTGGTAGAATTTTTTAATTTTTTTTCCGGGGACTGCCTTGTAAACAGCCAAGGGAGGGATCTTTAACGTGCAGATAGTGTTGTTATATCTGCTACACGGAACCACCTCTTTCTTTAAGGTCCTTGCACGTACAGTTGATTTATGG
>JAXRKP010000384.1:262500-312500 GCA_037039925.1 Doris montereyensis | reverse complement strand
CTTAAAGAGACTGGGGCAGTGACAAGTTGCGAGAGGCAAATCTGTGGTTCACAAAACTAGCACCCTCCTCGCATTTCGCCACAAAGGCCAGCGATCGGGGGAGTTTGGGCTTTTTATTTGTTTACATTCCACGGAATTAATTAAAGTCCAATTATCACAGGTTTTTTTGTTGTTGTTGTGTTGGGTTGTTTTTTTATTATTACGGGCCGTCGAGCAAGTTAGAATTACTTCTCGCAGCCTGTCGAGTCTGTTTGTTTGGGGTTTGGGGTTTTTGTTCTAATTGAAAAGCTTGGCAGCTATGTAGATGTATATCTGTTGGGGTCTCGGTAATCCGGGCGCAAGGTGTCGGCCTCTCAACCAAAAAGTACTGGATACGGTTGAAACATTTTCTCGATTATTTTTTTTCCGAGCAAATTCTCACCCCCCCGCCCTCCCCCGGGGTCCAGATAGGTGGATCGACACCTAGTCCCATCGGAGATGGACGATAAAAAGGAGGTCCCCGTGTGCAGGACACAACGCTCTGTACACATTAAAGACCTCTCGGCTGTTCAAAGTGCAGTCCGGGTAAAAAAAAATTAAAATTCTACCAAAAACCCTGAGATTACTTTAGTAACAGTTGAGGATGTGGGGTAAATCAAATCAAATACGTATAAAGTATTTCTGCTTTTGACGAGACAAACTGGCTTTTGAAATCAGTAAAGTCGTGGTGGACATTCTACGTCACCGCGACATTAAGGATGGCAATGTTCTGTATGTGGCATTGTTTGTATTAGATCGGTGTGATGACGATTGAATTGAAAACATGCTCCTTGATAGTTATCATCATTATATTATGCTTAACTCTAATAAGATACCATTATTAACGTTGGGTTGAATGGATGCTTGTAAATGTGTGCGCTGAATCTGAATATGAGGGTCCCATTAGATAGCGATTAGGTTGTGGGGAAAGGATTTCTGTTATAAGAGAGAGAGAGAGAGAGGGGGGGAAATGGGGGGGAGGAGGTGGAGGGCTTGAGATTAACATATAATATTAATGAATTAACTGGTCGTCACCCCAAAAAGATATGTCATTGTTCCAAATGTTAAGAAAAAAAAACACATAATTATAATATATGCCATTTGTAACCTTTGTGGAAAGTTTGAGTCTAGTCAGTTGCGCAATAAAGACGCTAAGTCGAATCGTGATTATGGCTTGTTCGTATTTACATAATAACATGTTAAGTTATCGTCGGGGAAACTGTCAAAGTGTGTAGGTACGTCTGACGTCATTTTTGAGAAGCAAAACACGTCATCATTAGTCGGGTATTCGTTCTTCCACGTTTTCATTTTGAAAGGAACACATTTTTAAATGGATTGTATTCGCTCTTCAGCGGAATTGCCATTAATCGAACGATATGCTATGCTTTTTGGAGAGAACCCCCCCCCCCCCCACCCCCGCTAAGAAATGTTTGTTTAGATTATAATGTGAATGAATGAGGCTTTTTTTCTTCTATTGGTTCAAGGCCTCTCAATACTTTTTTTTTATAAGGACATGAAAGGAGCCTGCTTGCGTTTGATCATTTCAAGGTACAAATCGCATTTCAAATATCGTGGACTTACGCCTTTTAACAGTTTCCACCGGCGGTATAATAGAATAAGGCTTAAGATATATATCAGTGTTTTGTTTTTTTAAATTCATAAATGTATTAAGATTTATATGGCATTTAAAGGTCAAAACGACCTAACTAGCCTCTGACGCGTTGTGATTATGATTAACGTCACGCTTCCAGACGTCTACGTGGCGGCTATTATTAGATCTGTCAGCTGTCAAATTTAGAATTAATGCTTCAAGTTGTATTGGTTTTTAGCTAGTTTTGCATTGGGGTTGGTGAGAGAAAATACATTTATGAATGCGGTTAATTGCCGGGGTACATCTAGGTGTGTGCGTACATATGATAAGGGTTACAAAGGGGAATTCGTCTCATGAGAGAGAGAGAGAGAGAGAGAGAGAGAGAGAGAGAGAGAGAGAGAGAGAGAGAGAGAGAGAGAGAGAGAGAGAGAGAGAGAGAGAGAGAGAGAGAGAGAGACGGGGGGGGGGGGGGGGTGTTAAAATATAAAAATGATTAATGTGTGTCAGTTTTATGCAGTATGATTTTGTACAACACCAATCCATAATCCTAATGCATTTTTTGTTTACAAATAAAAATAAAGTATTATTATAATTATCATTATTATTATTATTATTATTATTATTATTATTATTATTATTATTATTATTATTATTATTATTATTATTATTATTATTATTGTTATTATTGTTATTATTATGTCGGTATAATTTGTAGTATGTTGATACTTTGACGTGTGGTAAAGAGGCATTCTAAAGATTTAGATGTAATATACATATATATATATATATATATATATATATATATATATATATATATATATATATATATATATATATATATATATATATATATGTACTTTTATTGTGAATAAGATTTAAACACTGCATAGCAAATGTACCAGTCATCAACGTTGTCTTTAGCCAATCCATTTTCAATGTCCTCTCCTTCACTGTTTTCAATCAACTCATCATTTCACTGTGTTGTGGACACACTGTGTAGCATCTGTGTTGTGGAAAGTCTCTTTTCTATTCACGCTGTGTTGATGAGATCAGATTAAACGCGTGGGGTTTTTTTTACTCAGAAAATTTCAGATTTAATAATAGGATTTTTTATATATTATTATCATAGCGCTTTTTCCCGCGAAAATGTTTCAAAGGGCCAAGGATTTACTCTAAGGAAACGTTTTTGTCTTGATATTTATTTTAAATGTTATCCTTTATTAATAAAAAAAAAAACTGTTAAAGTGGAAAGGAAAACTATTTAGGATGGGTTATAGATCTAGTGGTGATAATACTTTTTTCTCTATTTTTTATTATTCTAGCTTTTTTTCTTACTTCTTTTTTATATTCTACTTGATCTTTTCATATTCTACTCGATCTTTTCATATTCTACTTGATCTTTTCATATTCATATTTTCTACTTGATCTTTTCATATTCTATTTGATTTTTTCATTTGATCTTTTCATATTCTACTTGATCTACTACTTGATCTTTTCATATTCTACTTGATCTTTTCATGTTCTACTTGATCTTTTCATATTCTACTTGATCTTTTCATATTCTACTTGATCTTTTCATATTGTACTTGATCTTTTCCTATTCTACTTGATCTTTTCATATTCTACTTGATCTTTTCATATTCTACTATATCTTTTCATATTCTACTTGATCTTTTCATATTCTACTTTTTTTCATATTCTACTTGATCTTTTCATATTCTACTATGATCTTTTCATATTCTACTTGATCTTTTCATATTCTACTTGATCTTTTCATATTCTACTTGATCTTTTCATATTCTACTTGATCTTTTCATATTCTACTTGATCTTTTTCATATTCTACTTGATCTTTTCATATTCTACTTGATCTTTTCATATTCTACTTGATCTTTTTCGGGGAAGGTGGGTGTGAATAGAGTTTTCCTTTACCCAACGTTATATTTTAACCAGAGTAGATTTATTGACAGAAATGTTTTCCCTACGTTATATATTAACGAGAGTAGATATATTGACAGAAATGTTTTCCGTACGTTATATTTTAACCAGAGTAGATTTATTGACAGAAATGTTTGTCGCAAGAAGAAAAGAAATCACTGTTTTAGTATTACACCAGATTATTAATTGGTCTTTCGTTTATTATGTCAATAAAAATATTCTCAGAATAAAAAAATTTTTTTTATATTTCCATCAGCTTATAACTATTTCCGGTCTGTTGGAAAGTATTTTTGAATGGAAAACATTATCACGTGTAATAATATTAGCAATCATAAGGAAATACGAACATTTGCCATTCTTCAGGTCTAGTTTCTTATGCTGGTCAGCTTGCCTGCAACTAAAACGTGTCACCATCTTTTAAGATAACATGTAATATGTATATGTACTGTCCACAAAAAGAAACGCATTGAATATATTTAAAACTGAAGGTTCAAAAAGGACAAAGTCACAGAAGTGAAGTCCTTAATAATACATTGTACCTTGATTTATTGACTTGCAACAGAATTAGAGTAAAAGAATCAATTGAAAAGAACTCACAATAACGAAACAAAACGCTCTTCAAATGTGAGCGATAAGTTGTAAAACAAGATTTTAAGTGGCATTGAAACAATTTAATATGCTTTTCCTTTTCCTTTTTTTTTTAGTGAATAGTAAAATAGACGTGGCTTTCTCTGGTTAGTCAGATTGATATGGTGCGTGCTGCCTTGGGTCACGTGACTGATTCAACTTTTACTCTTCTTTCCCCGTGTGTTTTTGCTACAGGGAGGGATTCCCCATTCAGCCTAGTCAAACGGGTTTCTGCAAAGTGTACCACATGACCCCACTGCTGTCCAACAACCGGGACAAGCGTGGCCTGGCCCTGGACGGCAAACTCAAGCACGAAGACACCAACCTGGCATCTGCCACCATGTAAGTGTGTGTGTGTGTGTGTGTGTGTGTGTGTGTGTGTGTGTGTCTCATTCCTGACAATGACCCCAGACATTTGACCCTGACTTTGACCCCTTCCTGTCCACAATTCTTTAACTGGATTAGAGCCCTGCCAACGGTTGAACAATTTTCCTCGTGTTTTTTTTTGTTTTTTGAGTAAAATCTACCTCCCTAAGTTAAGGTAGATGGATCAACACCTAGTCCCACCAGATACGGACGACAAATAGGAAAAATCCCGTGTGCAGATCACAACACTCTGTACACGTTGAAGACCTCTTGATTGTTTACAGGGCAGCCCGGGCAAAATTAAAAATCCTACCAAAACTTCCGAGATCACCTGAGATATTGATGTGGGTAAATTAAATCAAATCAAATCAAATCAAATCAAATCAAATCGGATCAAAATAGACTTGACAATGCTACGCTTCGTCACAAACCGCGGTATACTGCGCCAATGATTGCTTTCAACACAGCGCGCGCGATACGTGCATTCTCAGCCAAACCAGAACTCGACAAATGACAAACGTCCGGCCAAGTCCACGTCTCAATAAAGCTGTGTGGAATTTATTTCAATAGTGGGCATTATTCTGGCTGTTTTTAACGCTTGGAATCTTTGTTTTAGTTCCTCTTGGGGGGGGGTTTCGTGTGTCCCCACCCGAAACACCATAAACGTCTTTGATGATTCATTAGATGTTGATTGTTTTCTATTGTTTTATGTATTTATTTATTTTTTTAATTTGTTTAAGGGAGTTTTGCTGTCAGGATTTGCGGATATATCGCGTTTTTTTAAATAGAGAACACAGATGATGGATATGTCGCATTTTGTGAAGAACACAGATGATGGATATGTCGCATTTTGTAAAGAACACAGATGATGGATATGTCGCATTTTGTGAAGAACACAGATGATGGATATGTCGCATTTTGTAAAGAACACAGATGATGAATATGTCGCATTTTGTGAAGAACACAGAAGATGGATATGTCGCATTTTGTGAAGAACACAGATGATGGATATGTCCCATTTTGTAAAGAACATAGATGATGGATATGTCCCATTTTGTAAAGAACACAGATGATGGATATGTCGCATTTTGTGAAGAACACAGATGATGGATATGTCGCATTTTGTGAAGAACACAGATGATGGATATGTCGCATTTTGTGAAGAACACAGATGATGGATATGTCGCATTTGTAAAGACCACAGATGATGGATATGTCGCATTTTGTGAAGAACACAGATGATGGATATGTCGCATTTTGTGAAAAACACAGATGATGGATATGTCGCATTTTTCCACGTGAAAAAACAGATGATGGATGTGTGAAAGAAAAGGTGAAATTAAAGGTTAAAATCTGAGAAAAGTAAGTTATGTCTAATTTCAATCGTCATCATCAAGGTTAAACATCATCTATGTCTGTGACACATTAAGATAACAATTGTTCATCTAGCAAATCATGAACACGAGTAACACATCTTTAAAAATAAAATTCCGATTTGAGACATTTTGATATATCGTGTTTTGTGATGCAGCCCATCGACTTCTATATATAGAGATTTTTTTTTGAGAAGGAAAAAAAGAAAGAAAAAAAGACAAACCATAAGAAGCCAACTGACTGGATATGCAACGATTTATTTGTATTATCGTACGTACGTTGTAACAAAATTGTCGTCTGCGAATATCATCTTCATCATTTTATTCTGAGTAGAAATTGCAAGTATGATGTGTTATATAATGACAATGTTTGGGGGTCGTTTGTTTGTTTGTTCTTGTTCTTTTGTTTGGGTTTTTTTTGTTTTTTTGTTTTTGTTTGGGGGGTGGGATCTGTGTGCGGTTGGTAGGTCCTACTTCTTGTCTTTCACTCTTTTCACCTGTCTTTTTTTTCTATTTGGGGGGGGGTCTGTGTTGTTTGGTGGGTCCTACTTCTTGTCTTTCCACTCTTTCACCTGTCTTTTATCTGGCAGTTTTCTCTTCATTCACCCTGGGACCATCCCATATTTCGATGGCGGTGAATTTCAGTGACTTTTTTTATTCTGGCAGTTAGATTGTTATTCCAACTTCTTTCCACGCAGTGGCTGGCTTGGGTTGTTGTTTTTTTATTATTGTTGCGTTGTTTAAAGTTGTGATTTGTATTTTTGGTATTAACAGTTTGAAGGAACTGAAACTGACTTTGATCGTCGTGGGCGATTAGCGGGGTTGCTGTTGGTAGGTTCTACTTCTTTCCTTTGCCTCTTTCACTTATCTTTCATCACGGTCGTTTTCTCCTCAGTTCACCGTGAAATCATCGCAGAAATAATAATGATGATGAACATTAAAAGATTTCAATGTTCCAACAACAACAACAAAAAACACGCACACACACACACAAAATATGTGGTAGTCAAGATAATGATTGCTTCTTGTTGTTCATCTCGTCACACAGAATGACAGAACAGAGTCAGAAGGAGAGCTTAGGCATTGTGGTGTCGTACAGGGTCAAGGTCAAGTTGATCATGGGATTCGGATCAGGGTGAGTGCCAAAGTCGTCTATATAACTTTTGTTTTCTTTTTTTCATACACACTCTTGATTTTGTTGGAATTTTTGTTGTATTTTTTGTGTGTATTATTTTATGTATTATGTATTTCAGATTGTTTGATTATTTATTATACGATGTGGATCTTAAATGTGTATTGATAACGTTATGTTCATTGTTATTCTTCCTCCTGAAACACCAACAATTAATAATGTTATAAAGTAGTGTGTTCGATAATTCAGAATGTGTTGTGTAAAGGGCTAACTGGTAGGCCCTTCTTCTTTCCTTTTCACTCTTCCACGTGTCGTTTTCTCTCATTCTGATGTTTCTTCTTAAGTGTAACCATGAGTTCACCGCATATGGTGGACGGGGGGCATTTCAATCAATCAATCAAACAATTAGTCTAAATGAGATGAAAATACATACTGTCCACACCAAGTAAGGCATTATATCATATTATCTATAATAATACATTTTTTTAAAGTCACGGAAATGAAATCTTCGTGTCTTGATTTATTGACTGCAACAGAATTAGAGTAAAACAAAATTGATTGAAATGAACAAGTAACAATAACTAAAACAAAATTGATTGAAAAGAACCAAGTGACAATAACTAAAAACAAAACTGATTGAAAAGAACAGAGTTTTGACAATAACTAAAAACAAAATAGATTGAAAAGAACCAAGTGACAATAACTAAAAACAAAATTGATTGAAAAGAACCAAGTGACAATAATTAAAACAAAATTGATTGAAAAGAACAGAGTGACAATAACTAAAACAAAATTGATTGAAAAGAACAAGTGAATTAAAACAAAATTGATTGAAAAGAACTAGTGAACTAAAACAAAATTGTTGAAAAGAACCAATAACAATAACTAAAACAAAAT
Organism: Doris montereyensis; assembly: GCA_037039925.1. Lineage (NCBI taxonomy): Eukaryota > Metazoa > Mollusca > Gastropoda > Nudibranchia > Dorididae > Doris > Doris montereyensis. The sequence goes on along the minus strand of JAXRKP010000384.1, from coordinate 304,559 downwards.
TGATTGAAAAGAACCGAGGACAATAACTAAAACAAAATTGATTGAAAAGAACCAAGTGACAATAACTAAAAACAAAATTGATTGAAAGAACCAAGTGACAATAACTAAAACAAAATTGACTGAAAAGAACGAAGTGCCAATAATTAAAACAAAATTGATTGAAAAGAACAAAGTGACAATAACTAAAACAAAAATGGATTGAAATGAACAAACAATGATTGAAATGAACCAAGTGACAATAACTAAAACAAAATGGATTGAAAAGAACAAAGTACAATAAAAAACAAAATACTCCTATAAAAATATAGCGATAAGCCGTAGAAAGGAATTGAGATCACGTAGAAATACAATGTGTTATTTTTTAGTGGACAGTATAATAACAAAAAAACCCAGGCAAGTCTCCTAATTTTTGCCTTTTTTCACTTTATACCTACTAGCTGAGAAGCCCATCTAGTGGAATGGGTTCTGAATCTAGATGTGGATGTAAATCTACAGCAATCATGATTCTAGCACTGACGCTCACGAAAGGATTTGACCTCACCAACCCTCTTGTATGTGTGTGTGTGTGTATGTATGCGTGTGTGTATGTGTGTGTATGTATGTTTGTGTGTGTATGTATGTGTGTGTGTGTATGTATGTTTGTGTGTGTATGTGTGTGTATGTATATTTGTGTGTGTGTATGTATGTTTGTGTGTGTGGATGTGTATGTATATTTGTGTGTGTATGTGTGAAAGCCCCAATTCAATACTTCCATTCGGTTCTCTGAAGGGATGTGTTTGTTTGGCCTTTTTTTTTTGTCAGGGTTGTAAAACTGTAGATCTAAAGGAACGCAGTCGGCAAGAATGATGATCGTTACGTTGATGCTGAGGCAGAGATTGATCTTGCTCTGTTGATGATGTGTGTTCGATTATCAGTAGTCTAGGCTCCTTTTATTCCGATTTCCAGATTCTAGATCTATTTAGATCTAGAAATCAAAACAGATTAGTGTTAGTACTATCAACGGGGAAAAAATTCGTTTAGCGAGGCCAGTCAGCTAGTATTTCTATGATTGACAATGGGCAAGGGAAACTCAGTAGTCTAGAGGCAAGGTGTCAGCCTCTTAACCCCTACTAGATCTTTTGGGGAACATTTTTTCGAGTTGTTTTTTTTTTCAAGTACGATCTATTCGACTGGTCCAGGTAGGTGGATCGACACCTAGTCCCATTGGAGATTCGACGATGAAAAAGGACGACCTGTCGTGTGTAGATCTACTAATCACTCTTTACACGTTAATGATCCTCGGCTGTTTTCAGGGCAGTCCGGGCCAAATAGAAAACCCTACCATAAGCCCCGAGATCACCTTAGTTGTGGATGTGGGAAATGTTTTCCTAGTCAAAACGAGAGGAACCATTTCAATAGCGCTACATATCTAGAAGTTCCAGATTTATGATTTTTGACAGGCTAGAGAAATGTCAACTCTTCGGTCAAGGCCCCAAATTATTAAATGCAGACAATACCAATAGTAAAGGGTTAATATTCGAATACCCAGTGAAATGCAACAATAACAATAGTTTATATTTTAATATTCGATTACCAGTGGAAATGCAGACAATAACAATAGTAAAGGTTAATATTCGATTTCCAGTGGAAATGCAGACAATAACAATAGTAAAGGCTACTATTCAATTATCGAGCTGGAAATACAGACAATAAAAGTAAAGCCTACTATTCGATTACCCAGTGGAAATGAGGACAATACCAATAGTAAAGAACGCTAATATTCGATTACTGAAGTTCAAAATGAGGACAATACCAATAAGTAAAGGCTAATATTCGATTACCCAGTGGAAATGAGGACAATAACAAGAGTAAAGAATCTACTATTCGATTACCCAGTGGAAATGCAGACAATACCAATAGTAAAGGCTTCTATTCGATTACCGAGTGGAAATGGCAGACAATACCAATTTAAAGGCTACTATTCGATTACCAGTGAAAATGCTAACAATTACAATAGTAAAGCCTGGTTATTCGATTACCCAGTGGAAATGCAGACAATACCAATAGTAAAGGCTACTATTCAATTATCGAGTGGAAATACAGGGAGGGATACCAATAGTAAAACCTATTCGATTACGGGGTAGAAATGCGGACAATACCAATAGTAAAGGCTACTTCGATTACGGGCCTAAATGCGGACAATACCAAAGTAAAGGCTACTATTCGATTGCCACCATATTGGATATACAGACAATACCAATAGTAAAGGCTACTATTCGATTACCGAGTTGAAATACAGACAATACCAATAGTATAGCCCTTCTATTCGATTACGGAGTAGAAATGCGGACAATACCAATAGTAAAGGTTAATATTCGATTTCCCAGTGGAAATGCAGACAATACCAACAGTTAAGGCTACTATTCGATTACCAAGTGGAAATGCAGACAATACCAATAGTAAAGGCTACTATTCGATTACCAAGTGAAAATGGAGACACACCAATGAAGACGCTTCTTGATTGATTACGGAGATAGAAATGCAGACAATACCAAAAAGGCTACTATTCGATTCACCAAGTGGAAATGCTAACAATAACAAAAGTCAAAGGCTTCAATTCAATTCAAATCCAGTGGAATGCAGACAATACCAATAGTAAAAACCGGGTATACTGCGCCAATACTATTGCTTTCAACACAGCGCGTGGAAATGCAGCCAACCAGAACTCGACAGTAAAGGCTACTTTTCGATTAAGCTGTGTGGAATTTATTTCAGACAATATTCTAACAGTAAAACGCTTGGAATCTATGTTTTCGATTACTCTTGAGTGGAAATGCAGACAATACCAATAGTAAAGGCTACTATTAGATGTTGATTGTTTTCTAATGTTTTATGACAATTTATTTTAAATTTGTTTAAGGGAGTTTTTGAAAGGCTAGAGAACACAGATGATGGATTATCGAGTGGAAGATACAGATGATGGATATGTCGCATTTTGTAAAGGCTACAGATGATGGATATGTCGATTTTAGTGAAGAACACAGATGATGGAAATGATAATACAGTATAAAGAAAATGCAGATGATAGTAAAGGCTACTATTGTGATTAACACAGAAGATGGTATGTCGATAATACCAATAGTAAAGGCTACTATTCGATAATCGAGTGACGTTCGAAATTGTTTTAACACGGAAATGAGCTTTAGGTGATTAAAGAAACATGTTTTTGAAAATCAATTTTCTTGCAAAATGTGGATACTTCAGCGAGAGAGAGAAAGAATATGCCCATTTTAAAAAGCATAAATCGTAGGATTATTTATATCTAGATCTCTGTGCTAAGTTGTACTTTTCTAGATGGTGTAGTTTCTGCATTTTTGCCCTGTGTGATTTGTGAACGACTTTGAATTAATAATATAATAACTAGATAAAAAGAAAATTTCAGTGAGGCACTTGGCCATGTCGTGAAATGAAGGTAATGACATAAGATAATATGAAAAGCACATAAAAAACACAGACGAGACAAATACTTAGCTCGGTTAGTAGCACGCTTTCTTTTCATGGCGAGGCGGAGATGGGTGCTCACGCAGAGGTCGCGGGTTCGATCTCTATGGTGACCAAGATTTTTTTTCTGTCGTATGGGGCTTTCATATTATATTGTGTCATTACCTTCACTAATATAATAACACCGCCCTTGTCTTACTTCTTCACCTTAGCACTTGTGTCTGTCCGTTTGTTTTCTTCACTATCCAATACCAGTGTGTGTGTGTGTGTGTGTGTGTGTGTTTTTGTATTAGCGTGTGTGTGTGTAGGTCCTATTTGTTCTCTCCACAATCTATGGGTGCGCTTAGCGGGCTCTACTGGTAGGTCCTACTTTTTCTCTTCTGACTATTTTACTAATCTATTCTCTTGCACTCCCCCCTTAAATCAGCCTGAGATCTCCGTACATGTACATCTACTATATTGTAGTGGGCGAGTTTTTGATGAAAGAATTCTCTTCTCAACGCAAAGGGGTACTCAATAATCCTTGGGTCTTGGGCGGGGCTAGGTGTCGGCCTCTCGAATCCAAATGCTGTGGTTCAAACCCCGCCAACTGTCAACAACTTTTTCTCGAGGGTTTTTTTTTCTTCTTCTTGTGTGCGTATAATGTGTGTGTCTGTATGTGTGTGTGTGTGTGTGTAATGATGTGTGTTGTGTGCTGGTTGTATGAATGACAGAACAGAGTCCGTTCTTTTCTTTCTGTGTGCATGAACGGCTTGCGGTCGCCACTGGTAGGTCCTCTTCTCCTTTTGTTCTCTCCTTTCTTTCACTCCTTTCCTTTCTCTCTTTTTTTTCACTCCTTTCCTTTCTCTCATTTCTTTTTTCAGATTTCCGTTCTCTCCTTTCTTTTCCTCCTTTCCTTTCTTTCCTTTCTTTTCACTCCTTTCCTTTCTCTCCTTTCTTTTTAACTCCTTTCCTTTCTTTCCTTTCTTTTCACTCTTTCCTTTCTTTCCTTTCTTTTCACTCTTTTCCTTTCTTTCCTTTCTTTTTTCTCCTTTCATTTATTTCCTTTCTTTTTCACTCCTTTCCTTTCTTTCCTTTCTTTTCAAATACTCCTTTCCTTTCTCTCCTTTTTCTTTTGACTCCTTTCTTTTTTCCTTTCTTTTCACTCCTTACCTTTCTTTCCTTTCTTTTCACTCATTTCCTTTCTTTTCTTTCTTTTCACTCCTTTCCTTTCTTTTCACTCCTTTCCTTTCTTTCCTTTGTTTTCACACTTTTCCTTTCTTTCCTTTCTCGCCTTTCTTTTCACTCCTTTCCTTTCTTTCCTTTTTTTCACTTTTTTCCTTTCTTTCCTTTCTTTTCACTTTTTCCTTTCTTTCTTTTCTTTTCACTCCTTTCCTTTCTTTCATTTCTTTCCTTTGCTTTCCTTTCTTTTCACTCCTTTCCTTTCTTTCCTTTCTTTCATTTCTTTTCACTCCTTTCTTTTTTCTTTCCTTTCTTTTCACTTCTTTCTTTTCTTTCCTTTCTTTCCTTTCTTTTCACTCCCTTTTCTTTCTTTCCTTTGCCGTGTTAGACTCACCCCCGAGATCACCGCTTATTATGGTGGATGGGGTAAATGTCAGTGAATTAATCAATCAATCAGACAAACAGACAAACATAATCTTCCCAACACCAATGAATGCAGGCGGTGGAAGGGTAGTGCTGGTAGGTCCTACTTTTTCCCTTTCATTCTTTTGCTTATATATCTTCCGTCTTGCTGTTTCTTCTCAGTTTACATTGCTGAGATCACCGAATTGGTGGGACGAGGTAAATTTGAATGAATTTTTATTCACCCTCCTGAGATCACCGCACATGGTGGACAAGGTATAAAAATGTCAATGAAACAAGCAAACTAATAAACTCAAAGCCAATATATATATATAAATAATATATATATATACATATATTTGTCTGTATGCCTGTCTATGTGTGTGTGTGTGTGTGTGTGTGTTTGTGTTGTGTGTACGTGTCTTTTCACAGACAGTGGCTACGCAAGTTCTTATGGCGGGGACGTCTGCCGTCTGGCTCAAAGCAAGTTGGTCGTTTGGCACTCGTAGAAAAAGGGAGGGGGTATGCTAGGGGTGGATGGTAGTTTCAATAACACTTTTCTTTCCCTCTCCTCCCTCCTCCTCCCCATCAAATTTTACTCTAGAACCCCCCCCCCCCCCCCGCCCGTACCATGCTATCGCCATACTCCTCCCCCTCCAAATCCCAGCTTTTAGATGCTTGGTGTGAGAATTTTAATACACTCTTAACATTATTTTTTTCTCCACTTTTTGACATTTTTTGAGGGGTTTGTTTTGATTCGTGATTTTTTTTCCCTTAGTTTTTCTCATGTGCAAATTAATGTGTCACTTGTCTTGTTCAGGTTGCACAATAAGAAAATTCCACTTAAGAATATTTCTACTTTCTCCGCGTTTATTTACAAAAATACCTCTTTGCTAGTAGAGAGACACGAGGATGTGAGGGGAGGGGAGTAGGGACATGGAGTGCAAACCTACCAGGCGTGGGTGTGTCAATGAGAAAATAGAAAGACTACTTTGTGAAGAGAATATGCAACTATGCAGTCTGCCGCCGAGGTATTTTGGAGAATAAAATGAAGAAGAAGAAGAAGAAGAAGAAGAAGAAGAAGAAGAAGAAGAAGAAGAAGAAGAAGAAGAAGAAGAAGAAGAAGAAGAAGAAGAAGAAGAAGAAGAAGAAGAAGAAGAAGAAGAAGAAGAAGCAGTTTTTTGCAAATCATTTTCTTGCAGAAGAAGAAGAAGAAGAAGAAGAAGAAGAAGAAGAAGAAAAGAAGAAGAAGAAGAAGAAAAAGAAACAGAGGAGGAAACGAGAACACGAAAATGACAGAGAAAAACTAGTAAGAGGGGAAGAAAGAAAGAAGGACAAGAAGAGGAAGAAAAAAGAAGACCTCGACAAAAATGGAGGAGGATGATGTGATGAATATTTGAGAAAGGAGAGAGAAGAAAACGGCATGAACAGAATCTCGAAACAGAGCTCATATGCTATCAGACTAATGTAAAGTTGAAATAGTTGAAGTCAATGAAGACTTTCTCAACATTGAAAACATATAATATGATGCATGCTCTGGTATCAGGAGAGAAAGTAAAATCGATGCATTAACAGACTTGGTCTACCCATTGATACTAGCCTACAGTCTATTGAACACTACCTAGTCTACCAATTGATACCAACCTACAGTCTATTGAACACTACCTAGTCTACCCATTGATACTTGCCTACAGTCTATTGAACACTACCTAGTCTACCCATTGATACTATCCTACAGTCTATTGAACACTACCTAGTCAACCAATTGATACTAGCCTACAGTCTATTGAACACTTAGTCTACCAATTGATAATAGCCTACAGTCTATTGAACACTACCCTAGTCTACCCATTGATACTAGCCTACAGTCTATTGAACACTACCTAGTCTACCTATTGATAATGGCCTATCTAAACACTAGTCCTTGATACTAGCTTCATTTCTATTGAACACTACCTAGTCTACCAATTGATACTAGCCTACAGTCTATTTTCACACTACCTAGTCTACCCATTGATACTAGCCTACAGTCTATTGAACACTACCTAGTCTACCCATTGATACTAGCCTACAGTCTATTGAACACTACCTAGTCTACCCATTGATACTAACCTACAGTCTATTGAACACTACCTAGTCTACCCATTGATAATAGCCTATTGAACAGTCTATTGAACAGCCTACAGTCTAGAACACTCTACTACCTTTGATAATAGCCTACAGTCTATTGAACACTACCTAGTCTACCAATTGATAATAGCCTACAGTCTATTGAACACTACCTAGTCTACCAATTGATAATAGCCTACAGTCTATTGAACACTACCTAGTCTACCCATTGATACAAGCCTACAGTCTATTGAACACTACCTAGTCCTTTACCAATTGATACTGAAGTCTATTGAACACTACCTAGTCTACTTGATGGCTGCAAGCCAGTGAATTAATCAATCAATTGAACACTACCTAGTCTACCCATTGATACAAGCCTGCAGTCTATTGAACACTACCTAGTCTACCAATTGATACTAGCCTACAGTCTATTGAACACTACCTAGTCTATCAATTGATGCCAACCTTATATTGAACACTACCTATTCTACCAATTGATACCCTACAGTCTATTGAACACTGAACACTACCTAGTCTATCAATTGATACTAGCCTACAGTCTATTGAACACTACCTAGTCTATCAATTGATGCCAACACAGTATATTGAACACTACCTAGTCCCATTGATGCCAACCTATTGAACACTACCTAGTCTACCAATTGATACTAGCCTACAGTCTATTGAACACTACCTAGTCTACCAATTGATACTAGCCTACAGTCTATTGAACACTACCTAGTCTACCAATTGATCCTAGCTTTTAGTCTATTGAACACTACCTAGTCTACCCATTGATGCCAACCTTTTGGAGTTTATTGAACACTTTTTTTCTTAGTTTTTCCAATTGATACTAGCCTACAGTCTATTGAACACTACCTAGTCTACCAATTGATGCCAACCTAGTCAGGGGGAGGGGAGATATTGAACACTACCTAGTCTACCCTATTGATACCTAGTCTACCAATTGATACTAGCCTATTGAACACTACCTAGTCTATCAAGTTGAACACTACCTAGTCTACCAATTGATGCCAACCTACAGTCTATTGAACACTACCTAGACCAATTGATACACTACAGTCTATTGAACACTCCTAGTCTACCAATTGATGCCAACCTACAGTCTATTGAACACTACCTAGTCTACCAATTGATGCTAGCCTACAATCTATTGAACACTACCTAGTCTACCAATTGATGCCAACCTACAGTCTATTGAACACTACCTAGTCTACCAATTGATGCCAACCTACAGTCTATTGAACACTACCTAGTCTACCAATTGATGCCAACCTACAGTCTATTGAACACAACCTAGTCTACCAATTGATGCCGTCTATTGAACACTACCTAGTCTACCACTGATGTCTATTGAACACTAAACCAATTGATGCTAGTCTATTGAACACAAACTAATCTAGCCATTGATACTTGTGTAAGTCTATTGAACACGAACCATTCTAGCCATTGATGAAATATTGAACACGAACTAGTCTAGTTGATACTAGCCTACAGTCTATTGAACACCTAGTCAGATACTAGCCTCAGTCTATTGAACACGAACTAGTCATTGATCTACCCATTGATACTAGCCTATTTGAACAAATACTAGCCTACAGTCTATTGAACACCTAGTCTAGTCATTGATACTAGCCTACAGTCTATTGAACACGAACTAGTCTACCCATTGATACTAGCCTATTGAACACGACTAGTCTAGTCATTGATACTAGCCTACAGTCTATTGAACACAGTCTATACTAGCCATTTGAACACGAATACTAGCCTTGATACAGTCTACAGTCTATTGAACACGAACTAGTCTAGTCATTGATACTAGCCTACAGTCCATTGAACACGAACTCTGCCCATTGATACTAGCCTCAGTCTGATGAACACGAACTAGTCTACCCATTGATACTAGCCTACAGTCTTGAACACGAACTAGTCTGATACTAGCCTACAGTCTATTGAACACGAATTATTGATACTAGCCTACAGTCCATTGAACACGAACTAGTCTACCCATTGATACTAGCCTACAGTCTACCCATTGATACTGAACACGAATTAGTTTACCTACCTACATTGAACAAAGCTAATCTACCCATTGATACTAGCCTACAGTATATTGAACACGAATTAGTCTACCCATTGATGCTAGCCTACAGTCTATTGAACACGAACAGTCTACCCATTGATACTAGCCTACAGTCTATTGAACACGAACTAGTCTACTCATTGGTGCTAGCCTGACAGTGAACCTAGCCTACATTGATGCTACCTAACAGTCTATTGAACACGAACAGTCTACTCATTGATACTAGCCTACAGTCTATTGAACACGAATTAGTCACCCATTGATTAGACCTACAGTCTATTGAACACAAATTAATCTAGCCATTGATGCTAGTCTACTCATTGAACACTAGTTACAGTCTACCCATTGATACTAGCGAACAGTCTGTCTAGTCATTGATACTAGCCTACAGTCTATTGAACACGAATTAGTCTACCCATTGATACTAGCCTACAGTCTACTCATTGATACTAGCTACAGTGCTAGCCTACAGTCTATTGATACTAGCCTCAGTCTACTCATTGATACTAGCCTACAGACTGATACTAGTCTACAGTCTACCCATTGATACTAGATATTAGTCTACCCATTGATACAGTCTACTCATTGATACTAGCCTACAGTCTACCCATTGATACTAGCCTACAGATCACCCAGTCTACCCATTGATACTAGCCTACAGTCTACCCATTGATACTAGCGAACAAACAGCATTCAAACTTGCCTATTGAAGAACATGAATTAGTCTACCCATTGATACTAGCTTACAGTTACTCATTGATACTAGTTAGTCTACCCATTGATACTAGTTCACAGTTCAGATACTAGCCTACAGTTTAATACAGAGTCACCCATTAATACTAGACAGTCTATTGAACACGAACAAAAGCATTCAAACTTGCCCTTTTTAGTGTTCAGTTGAGAGATGATTTTCAGGGTTCAGAGAAATGACTGAACCTTTTCGTATACTGACATATTATAAATATTATTATTATTATTATTATTATTATTATTATTATTATTATTATTATTATTATTATTATTATTATTATTGTTATTTGCGTGGATAAAATAATATTCGTTGTGGTTTTAATTTTGCACACTTTATTCCTTCTGTACTTGTTCTAATGATTGTTGAATTTATGGAGGTCTGGTTTAAATGCCGTCATGACTATCCTTCCATTATTTAATACGATCGACTTTACTTCCATTATTTTATACAATTGACCTTACTTCCATTATTTATAGAATCGACTTTACTTCCATTATTTTATAGAATCGACTTTACTTCCATTATTTTTTAGAATCGACCTTACTTCCATTATTTTATACAATCGACCTTACTTCCATTATTTTATAGAATCGACCTTACTTCCATTATTTCATACAATCGACTTTACTTCCATTATTTTATACAATCGACTTTACTTCCATTATTTTATACAATCGACCTTACTTCCATTACTGTAGTATTATGAGACAGGAATATAATATGTGCATCACCACCCCCGACTTCCAATAAGCACCACATACTATATCGAAAGAGGGAATGCGGAAAGAAGACATAGAAGATTAATTCCTCCCCCTCCCACCACCCCCTGGTACTTTATACCTTATCATGCATGGCTTGTACTCGTACTTGTACCAGGGGTATACCATGCACATCATGTACTAAAATGTCACCATGGTTTGGGCTTTTCATGCTGGCATTTCTTTGACAGGAGTTGAAGGAGGTTTTGAAAGGAATTATATTTTTATCTTGAAAGGGATTATATTTTTATCTAGATACAAGCATGCCCCTTGACAATGATGATTATGATTAGATACATTTTTTTTTACAACGATCTAATTTTTTTTCAACGATTAACTACACAGTATGTTACCGGGTGCAGGGTGACATCAAGTATCGATACAGTTTTCGATACTTAGATTAGGCGGGATCGCAGGCAAAACAATCTTTCTCCAATCAATTTAAACACTGATTTGACCCAAGAGTTTATTCGCTAAGAACCTAGGCAGGCTATTTGAAATCTAGCTGTAAAATATGACGGTTGCGGGTACATTGTTCCTGAGATTAGAGCGGTCAAAGTTTGAGATGTACAGTTTTATATATATATAAGTTGTGTGTTGACATATCACCGCAACACAATTTTGCACATTGTTTTTCACACTTTAAACTCACTCCTCTACACTGCCATACAAACCAACTGTGAAAGTAGCGACTATAATGGCACATTGTAGATGATGCAGCCTCGCAGAGACAAAGACAAAACGTAAATAATAAAGTAAAAGACAAGCACTAATAAACAGCATGGGGTAAATGACAAGTACAACGTAAGCATAATAAACAGAAGGGAAAAAGACAAATATAACGTAAGCATAATAAACAGAAGGGAAAAAGACAAGTACAACGTAAGCATAATAAACAGAAGGGAAAAAGACAAGTACAACGTAAGCATAATAAACAGAAGGGAAAAAGACAAGTACAACGTAAGCATAATAAACAGAAGGGAAAAAGACAAGTACAACGTAAGCATAATAAACAGAAGGGAAAAAGACAAGTACAACGTAAGCATAATAAACAGAAGGGAAAAAGACAAGTACAACGTAACCATAATAAACAGAAGGGAAAAAGACAAGTACAACGTAAGCATAATAAACAGAAGGAAAAAGACAAGTACAACGTAAGCATAATAAACAGAAGGGAAAAAGACAAGTACAACGTAACCATAATAAACAGAAGGGAAAAAAGACAAGTAAAACGTAAACATAATAAACAGAAGGGAAACTTAACAGAAAACAAAATCAAACCAGTAACCTTCGCGTCGGCACTCATAACCTTGCTTTAACACCTGCTTTAGTTTTGTCTTTGTCTTTATTACTTTGACCATGTCCAGAGGTATGGTGTCAGCCTCAGAACCAAAAGGTCGTGGGTTCAAGCCCCGGTGTTTGGAAACATTTCCTCGGATAAGCTCCGGCACTGTGGGCTGTACTGGCCTTGAAGGGACTTAACTTTACACCATCCGTGGCCTAGTTTGGGTCTCTCCCCGCCCCTTTCAACTTCATCCATTTCTTGATAAATATTCCACCGTGAACTTGAACTGATTTTTGGGTTTTGTTTTGTTTGTGTTTTATTGTTGTTTTGTTTTGTTTTGGGTTTTTTGGGGTTTTTTTGGGGGAGGAGGTTATTTTTATATTTTGTTTGTTTTTGCTTATTTTTCTAAAAACCAGTGGCAAAACAATTAATGCCCTGGTAGAGGATACTTAACCCAAAGGAATTCAGTTCATGTATTGGTATCATTACTACATTTTTAATGATTTCTGCTTCGGGTTAGGTTTTTTCTTTCTTTCTTTCTTTTTTCTTCTTTTTCTTCTTTCTCTTTCGTCTTCTCCGTCCGTTTGTTAGACTTACTCCCAAGTTCACATGTCGCTGTTATTTTAACCCCCACCCACGTTTAACACTTCTAGTGATTTGACTTAGATGAAAAACAACATCACAAACATCAGTTGCTGGGTTTTTTGTTTCTCCCTATCATCCCTCTTTTTTTGTTTTCTTTTTGGAGGGTTTTCTTTATATAGATCTAGATATTCCTTTTTTTTGGGGGGGTGGTTGTTTTTTTATTATGTGAAAACAATTTTTAGTAATAACATTAACTCTCAAGAGATGCCAAGAAATGGTTTGTTACCAACAGAGATTAAAACATAATTAGTAGTTCTAAAAAATTTAAAAATCAGATTTAAGACATCAACTTAAAAACCGAATTTGATTAACCGTAAATTAGTTCAAAATCATGCTCGCAAACAAAAAACCCTTCTTCAAAGTCACTGATTTACTAAAAAAGTATAATTATATATATATATATATATATATATATATATATATATATATATATATATATATATATATATATATATATATATATATATATATATATATATATATATATATATATATATATATATATATATATATATAACTGCCAATGCGAACAAATTTTTAAAATCATTTGATTAATTTTTTATTGGTCAGCATTTGAGTTCATCAGTCATTATAAAGGAACGGTTGTGTTGTCCAAAACATATGAAATGTATTATAATGCAATATTACGCTTATGCTTTATTAGTGGCTTGGATGCACACATGTTTCATGGAATGAGGTTTTCACATGGCCAGCCATCTCATTGGATCATATTGCTAGTTATTTCAAGAGTCAAGATTTAAGAATTTTTTGGGGTCCAAAATAGGCACATTGTTTTGTCAGTTATATTATGTGATGTAACAGCCGTGCCGCACTGGGTCGCTAATGTGTAGCTCCACACACATATGGTCATACGGCTAGCCATCTCATAGGGTCATATGGTCAAATGGCTAGCCATCTCATAGGGTCATATGGTCAAATGGTTAGCCATCTCATATGGTCATATGGCTAGCCACCTCATATGGTCAAATGGCTAGCCATCTCATATGGTCATATGGCTAGCCATCTCATATGGTCATGGCTAGCCACCTCATAGGGTCATATGGTCAAATGGCTAGCCATCTCATAGGGTCATATGGTCAAATGGTTAGCCATCTCATATGGTCATATGGCTAGCCATCTCATATGGTCATATGGCTAGCCATCTCATATGGTCATATCTCATATGGTCATATGGCTAGCCATCTCATATGGTCATATGGCTAGCCATCTCATATGGTCAAATGGCTAGCCATCTCATAGGGTCATATGGCTAGCCATCTCATATGGTCATATGGCTAGCCATCTCATAGGGGGCTAGCCATCTCATAGGGTCATATGGCTAGCCATCTCATAGGGTCATATGGCTAGCCATCTCATATGTTCATATGGCTAGCCATCTCATAGGGTCATGGCTTGCCGTCTCTCAATAGCGTATTATCCAATTCCACTTTGTATAATCTAATTCAAATGTGAAGCTTTTATCTCAGATTGAAAGGCTTTTTTGTGAGGAATGCTATACTCATAATATACATATATATATATATATATATATATATATATATATATATATATATATATATATATATATATATATATATATATATATATATATATATATATAATAAATATAGTTTTATGTATATCATACAATCTAGCTCATCAACGTGTGTTGTTTGAATTTGGTTGTTGATGTTGGTTGATGGGTTTTTTTATTGGTACATGTACTATTTTATTTAGAATATCATGTTGTTACACGTGAGAAATACAGGGTGCATTTTTAATGATGTAAAAGTGAGCATTAATTTAACAGTGAAATTTTCAAAAGGAATTTATACATCTTACGCTTCTCTTATACTCTTGCGCTAAGAAAGAGATTTTATATTTACAAAACATCTTGTTGCATTAGTTTTCATTTTTTTTATAAACAAGGATGAGTTAAAATTTATCTGCTTGTCTCACTATAGTCGACTGCAGGAGAGGAATCTAGAACAGTGATGGAAAGGGGGCTAATAGAAAAGAAAACGGGACAGAACAGAGAAGCTTTCATCAGCATCAAAGAATGTTTTTCTTTATTGCTGACGAAGGGTTCTCTGTTCAGTCTACGTTTTCTTTCTATTAGACCCTTCCATTGCTGTTCTATATTCCTCTTCACTGGTTATTGGCCTGCTGCAGTTTTATTCTTTTTATCATTTGACATAGTCGACTGTAGTATGTACCACTTCCACTTTGTTTATCATTTGACATAGTCGACTATAGTATGTACCACTTCCACTTTGTTTGTCATTTGACATAGTCTACTATAGTATGTACCACTTCCACTTTGTTTGTCATTTGACATAGTCGACTATAGTATGTACCACTTCCACTTTGTTTGTCATTTGACATAGTCGACTGTAGTATGTACCACTTCCACTTTGTTTGTCATTTGACATAGTCGACTATAGTATGTACCACTTCACTTTGTTTGTCATTTGACATAGTCGACTATAGTATGTACCACTTCCACTTTGTTTATCATTTGACATAGTCGACTATAGTATGTACCACTTCCACTTTGTTTGTCATTTGACATAGTCGACTATAGTATGTACCACTTCCACTTTGTTTATCATTTGACATAGTCGACTATAGTATGTACCACTTCCACTTTGTTTGTCATTTGACATAGTCGACTATAGTATGTACCACTTCCACTTTGTTTTATCACTCCCAGCAGCAATGTTGGTTTGAGAGTGAAAGTTTGGTGTATAGCGCCGTTCTCTTCATGAACTGGCCTTTGATTCATGAAGAGACTGAGAGCTGGAGAAGTAATTACAGCCAGTGTGTTTGTGTGTGTGTGTGTGTGTGTGTGTGTGTGTGTGTATGAGACCGACAGACAGACAGACACAGAGAAAACAGGCAAACACAGATAGGGAGAGAAGAGAGATGATATTTCCTCATAGTCAAATCAAATTTTTTTCAAAGAAGTTAAAATTAGTGTTTCAAGCAAACTGGTTCCCAAAAACCAAATGTTTTATTATCATCATCATCATCATCATCATCATCATCATCATCATCATCATCATCCCTCCTTAAATGATACCCTAACCTTTAAACCTGTTTATCATTCTCGAATAAGCAGATGTATTTTTATATCTTGCTTTATAATTTATTTATTTTTTTGAACAATTAAAACAATTTTCTCCTTGCCTTTTGTCCGCAGAGAGCTGGCAGTTGAGCTGCCTTTCACCTTGACCCACCCTAAACCTCCAGATTCTCCACCCCCGTCCCGTTCCGCCAGCCTGGCACCTGCCGAGGAGGAGACGCCCCAATCGACACCAACCTGATCCAACTGGACACCAAGTGTGTAACGCGTCGTTGTCGTTGTCGTTGTCGTTTTCATTGTCATTGTCATTGTCATTGTCATTGTCATTGTCATTGCGGTGTCAAAACCATTAACACATTTGAAGCCAGTTTTAATGCTGTCTGTACGTCTCTGTCTGTACATCGTTTTTCGATATCTAATTCGACGTGTATTTTGCTAAAAATTGAACTTTCTCTTCTTTCAATTGATTTATTTTTTTCAGTCGGGGTGGGGGGGGGGATGGCGGTGATGGTAATTGACATAATATGTGTTCCATAATTTATTTAAGCGAGGCGCCCATAGCCAGGAGACCCGATTCCAGTCCCAGTCAGGGCAATTTTCTCTGGCATTCGTGTCCACCCAGGGATGAAATGGGTAACTAGGAGGTCTATTCGGATTCGGCGAAATTAATTAAAGTTGGCGTGATAAGCAACCGTGATAAGCAACCTTGATAAGCAGCCGCAAACTGCCACATTATTAATGCCATATGCCTGGAAAGATCAGGACTCTACATCTGATTACCCGCCTCTCCACTATGAGTACCGTATGGGACTAACTTCATTTTACTTTTACCATTATGTATGTGATGCCGATGGCCTAGTGGTTAGGTTGCCCGGCTTGGGATCATGAGGTCCTGAGCTTGAATCCTAGCAATGCTATCATGATGTCCTGTGTTTGAATCCTAGCAATGCTATCATGAGGTCCTGGGCTTGAATCTAGCAATGCTATCATGAGGTCCTGAGCTTGAATCCTAACAATGCTATCATGAGGTCCTGAGCTTGAATCCTAGCAATGCAATCATGAGGTCCTGAGCTTGAATCCTAGCAATGCAATCATGAGGTCCTGGGCTTGAATCCTAGCAATGCTATCATGAGGTCCTGTGTTTGAATCCTAGCAATGCTATCATGAGGTCCTTGAATCCTAGCAATGCAATCATCATGAGCTTGAATCCTGCAATGCAATCATGAGGTCCTGAGCTTGAATCCTAGCAATGCAATCATGAGGTCCTGGGCTTGAATCTTGAATCCCTAATCCTAGCAATGCTATCATGAGGTCCTGTGTTTGAATCCTAGCAATGCTATCATGAGGTCCTGTCTTTGAATCCTAGCAATGCTATCATGAGGTCCTGGGCGTGAATCCTAGCAATCAATCATGAGGTCCTGAGCTTGAATCCTAGCTATCATGAGGTCCTGAGCTTGAATCCTAGCAATGCAATCATGAGGTCCTGAGCTTGAATCCTAGCAATGCTATCATGAGGTCCTGGGCTTGAATCCTAACAGTCTGAGCTTGAGAATGCTAACACACATTGTGTTACTTAGAAAGACACTTAACACGCCCCCTCCCCACCCCCAACTTAACCAAAGTGCAAATGGGTACCAGCACGAGCTTGGGAGTAAAAACCTGCGACTGTCTGAATGTGACTATTATCACTTGTCCCAGACACTTGTCCCAGAGACTCGGTAGTCCAGAGGCAGGGTGTCGGCCTCTCAACCCAACTCAAAGGGCATGGGTTCATGCCCCAACAGTTGAAAAAAAATTCTCGAGTTTATTCGAGTAAAAACTAAATCTGCCCCGCCCCTCTTTCACTTGTTTTTCATCTGGCCATTTCCTCTTGAATTATTTCCCTTCCCCCACTGAGATCATCACCTATGGAAGACAGGGTAAATATCAACGACCAAACAAATGTGTCTATTAGTGTGTGTTTGGGGGTTGTTTGTGTGTGTGTGTGTGTGTATGTGCGTATGTCTTGATTTCAATTCACATGCCTCTCTTACCGTCTTATAGCCAGCGGCAGGAGAAGAAGTAGTTGTAAGTAAATGGTCAAGAGACTGGCATATTATATTCAATCAGAGTAACCCCCCCCCTTATTCCTTTCACTGTGACCAAGACTGGCATATATATTCAGAATAATCTCCCTTCATTCATTTCATCATAACCGTGACGTGCATTTATATTCAAAGCAATACCAACCTTGTTCTTTTCACGGTAACCAAGAGGGGCATATGTTTTCAGAGTAATGCCCCCTTGTTCCTTTCACAGTAACTCAAGACAAGTATATTTTCAGCTCAAACTCCCTTTGTTGCTTTCACTGTAACTGAGACGAGCATATATATATATATATATATATATATATATATATATTCCTTTCACTGTAACGGTAATATACATATATATATATATTCAGAGTAATGCCTCCCTGTTGTTCCTTTCACTGTAACGGTAACGGATACGGGCATAATATAGTCTGGGCAGTGCTCTCCTTTGTTCCTTTCACTCTAACGGTAACGGAGACGGGCATATATAGTCTGAACACTGCTCTCCTTGTCCCTTTCACGGTAAGCAAGACGGGCATAATATAGTCTGAGCAGTACTCTCCCTTGTTCCTTTCACAGTAAGCAAGACGGGCATATATAGTCTGGGCAGTGCTCTCCCTTGTCCCTTTCACATTAAGCAAGACGGGCATATATAGTCTGAGCAGTGCTCTCCCTTGTCCCTTTCACAGTAAGCAAGACGGGCATAATAAATATTATATATATTCAAAGTACTTCCCCTCTTGTTCCTTTCACATTAACCGTTAGGGAAACGAAATGTGAATGCAGGGTAGGGGAGGTGGGGAGGATCCAGTTACGTCACTCATTTTATGTCTGCATGGTCACCGATTCATATTTTGTGTCATTATAAGAAAAAAATGAAAAATGTCTACAGCAGTCATCTCGAAACGGGAAAAGATCGAAGCACTTTCTTTTCTTTAGACCATGACACATTCCACTAAATATAACTAACACCTGAACAGAATACAGCCTGAACATTCCCTCGACAGGCAAATTTTGTTCCTCTCCTATTGAAACAGTTTGTTGCGTCGGCGGCCAAGTGGTCACCCTGCTGGACTTAGAATCATGAGGTCCTAGGTTCAAATCCTAGCAATGCTAGGTTTGCCGTTGTGTTCCTCAGGAAAGACATTTTTAACATGCGTTTTTTCCCGACTCGACCCAGGTGCAAATGGGTACAAGCATTAGCTTGGGAGTAAAAACCTGCATCAAGTTAACGTCCCGTCCACGAGGCGATTATTTTCACCTGTTCCACTTCACGTTATGGAAACTATGATAGATTCCGGCTCTATGGGCCGTAACGGCCTTGAAGGAACTTGACCTTACCCATGAGACAGTCTTCCGTCCATATTCTCATGGACTGTTGGAAACTGAAAGACGTAATGCTGTTCCTCTTCACTGCCATAAAACAACATAATTTGTATGAAAGTGACGAATTATAACATGGAATAGTATTAAAACCCCGCAGGACCAAAGGCAAGACAAATACAAAGGAATAGACAACAACAAAAAAGGGTTGGCTCCGATAGAATGGAACCCGTGACCTCAGTGTTGGCACGCATGTGATTTCTCATTCCTGGTCCTGTCTGTTTCTACCCGAGTTTCTCTATTCCTGATTAGTCCTGTCTGTTTCTACCGAGTTTCTCTATTCCTATGCATTCTTGTCTTTGTGTTTCTACCGGTTTCTCTATTCCTGTGCATTAGTCAATTCCTTGTCCTGTCTGTTTCTACCGAGTTTCTCTATACCTGTGCATTAGTCCTGTCTGTTTCTACCGAGTTTCTACCGGAGTTTCTCTATTCCTGTGCATTAGTCCTGTCTGTTTCTACCGAGTTTCTCTATTCCTGTGCATTAGTCCTGTCTGTGTTTCTACCGAGTTTCTCTATTCCTGTGCATTAGTCCTGTCTGTTTCTACCGGGTTTCTCTATTCCTGTGCATTAGTCCTGTCTGTTTTCTACCGAGTTTCTCTATTCCTGTGCATTAGTCCTGTCTGTTTCTACCGGGTTTCTCTATTCCTGTGCATTAGTCCTGTCTGTTTCTACCGAGTTTCTCTATTCCTGTGCATTAGTCTTGTCTGTTTTCTACCGGGTTTCTCTATTCCTGTGCATTAGTCTTGTCTGTGTTTTAGGGTTTCTCTATTCCTGTGCATTAGTCCTGTCTGTTTCTACCGAGTTTCTCTATTCCTGTGCATTAGTCCTGTCTGTTTCATTTTCTCTATTCCTGTGCAGTCCTGTCTGTTTCTACCGAGTTTCTCTATTCCTGTGCATTAGTCCTGTCTGTTTCTACCGAGTTTCTCTATTCCTGTGCATTAGTCCTGTCTGTTTCTACCGATTCCTGTGCATTAGTCCTGTCTGTTTCTACCGAGTTTCTCTATTCCTGTGCATTAGTCCTGTCTGTTTCTACCGAGTTTCTCTATTCCTGTGCATTAGTCCTGTCTGTTTCTACCGGAGTTTCTCTATTCCTGTGCATTAGTCCTGTCTGTTTCTACCGAGTTTCTCTATTCCTGTGCATTAGTCCTGTCTGTTTCTACCGAGTTTCTCTATTCCTGTGCATTAGTCCTGTCTGTTTCTACCGTTTCTCTATTCCTGTGCATTAGTCCTGTCTGTTTTCTACCGAGTTTCTCTATTCCTGTGCATTAGTCCTGTCTGTTTCTACCGAGTTTCTCTATTCCTGTGCATTAGTCCTGTCTTTGTTTCTACCGAGTTTCTCTATTCCTGTGCATTAGTCTTGTCTTTGTTTCTACCGAGTTTCTCTATTCCTGTGCATTAGTCCTGTCTGTTTCTACCGAGTTTCTCTATTCCTGTGCATTAGTCCTGTCTTTGTTTCTACCGGGTTTCTCTATTCCTGTGCATTAGTCTTGTCTTTGTTTCTACCGAGGTTTCTCTATTCCTGTGCATTAGTCCTGTCTGTTTCTACCGAGTTTCTCTATTCCTGTGCATTAGTCTTGTCTGTGTTTCTACCGAGTTTCTCTATTTCTTGTGCATTAGTCTTGTCTTTGTTTCTACCTCTCTATTCCTGTGCATTAGTCTTGTCTGTTTCTACCGGTTTCTCTATTCCTGTGCATTAGTCCTGTCTGTTTCTACCGGGTTTCTCTATTCCTGTGCATTAGTCCTGTCTGTGTTTCTACCGGGTTTCTCTATTCCTGTGCATTAGTCCTGTCTGTTTTCTACCGGGTTTCTCTATTCCTGTGCATTAGTCCTGTCTGTTTCTACATTTCTCTATTCCTGTCTTAGTCTGTCTGTTTCTATCGTTTCTGTATTCCTGTGCATTAGTCTTGTCTTTGTTTCTACCGAGTTTCTGTATTCCTGTGCATTAGTCTTGTCTTTGTTTCTACCGGGTTTCTCTATTCCTGTACATTAGTCTTGTCTTTGTTTCTACCGGGTTTCTGTATTCCTGTACATTAGTCTTGTCTTTGTTTCTACCGGGTTTCTGTATTCCTGTACATTAGTCTTGTCTTTGTTTCTACCGGGTTTCTGTATTCCTGTACATTAGTCTTGTCTGTGTTTCTACCGGGTTTCTCTATTCCTGTACATTAGTCTTGTCTTTGTTTCTACTGGGTTTCTCTATTCCTGTGCATTAGTCTTGTCTGTGTTTCTACCGGGTTTCAACATTATTCCATGTCATTGCTCATCACTTTCGACATGCACCCCTTGCTTCACTGTTTGCCTCTATAGAGAATCAGTTCAAGTTTTTTTTGTTGAGCATGTGTGTTGGGGTCTCTGTAGTCCAGAGGTTAGATGTCGGCCTCTCAATCAAAAGGTTGTGGGTTCAAGCCCCAGCAAGTTGGACATTTTTTCTAGATTTTTTTACAGTAAAAAAAAAAAATACCCTTCCTGGTCCAGATAGATGGATCGACATCTAGTCTTATCGGAGACGGGCGATAGAAAAGACGTCCCATGTGCAAACCACAGCATTATGTGCATGTTAAAGAACCCTTGGTCGTCTACAGGGCAATGTGTGCGAAATGAAAAATCCTACCCCCCCCCCCCAAAAAAAAAGAACGATTTGTCATTTCCAATCAAATAGATGCTTCCTCTTAATTTATCTGAGATCACCGCATTAATAATTTGGTGGACAAGGTGAATTGCAATGAAACAAAAATCTTCTAAATTAACCCTTGGACCAACACATGTGATGGACAGAGTAAATTCAAATAAAACAACCCCTCCCCCAGCAAACCCTGATCCCCTGCCCCTCCTACTCCTTTCCCTACTTGTTCAGACCTAGTCTTGTGTTCACGATCAATATCCGTACCGTACCCCTCTCAGACGACGTCGTCATTTATCGGTCAAATGTTTCACTTTGCCAAACGGCAACCAAAAGGCCAATGATTAATTCAGCACAAAACACTCCAATCTGGTCAACCTCAGTCTCATTATTTCCTTCCTTCCTTTCGTTCAGCAACCTTTTGGTTTCGTCCTGTTTGTCCATCACATTAAGCATAATGTATCCATGTCTGATGTGTAATGTATCCGTATCGCATGTGTAATGTATCCGTGTGTCATGTGTAATGTATCCATGTGTCATGTGTAATGTATCCATGTGTCATGTGTAATGTATCCGTGTGTCATGTGTAATGTATCCGTGTCTCATGTGTAATGTATCCGTGTGTCATGTGTAATGTATCCGTGTGTCATGTATCCGTGTGTCATGTGTAATGTATCCGTGTCTCATGTGACATGTATCCGTATGTGTAATGTATCCGTGTGTCATGTATCCGTGTGTCCGTGTCTCATGTGTAATGTATCCGTGTCTCATGTGTAATGTATCCGTGTCTCATGTGACATGTATCCGTGTGTCATGTGACATGTATCCGTGTGTCATGTGTAATGTATCCGTGTGTCATGTGTAATGTATCCGTGTCTCATGTGTAATGTATCCGTGTCTCATGTGTAATGTATCCGTGTGTCATGTGTAATCCGTATCCGTGTGTCATGTGTAATGTATCCGTGTCTCATGTGTCCGTGTCTCATGTGTAATGTATCCGTGTGTCATGTTGTAATGTATCCGTGTCTCATGTGTAATGTGTATCCGTGTCTCATGACATAATAATCCATGTGTCATGTATTATTGTAATGTATCCGTGTGTCATGTTTACGTAATGTATCCGTGTCTCTTGTGTAATGTCCCTCTCTCTTTTGTGTAATGTATCCGTGTCTTTTGTGTAATCTCTCTCTCGTTCCCTCTCATTATTGTTTTGTCTCTCACAAGAATGAAAATACAATTTTTCTCACAGGTCTGAAATCCAAACAGACTGCTATTATTGTATCAGTGTGATAAACCTCATTTGTGTAGCTCTCTCTTAACATCTTTATCACATGTTTACGTTGCTGTTCATCTATGAATATAGATTTAGGTGAGACACTCTCACCTGATTAGTACACAATCTTTCTTCTCTCTCTCTCTCTCTCTCTCTCTCTCTCTCTCTCTCTCTCTCTCTCTCTCTCTCTCTCTCTCTCTCTCTCTCTCTCTCTCTCTCTCTCTCTCTCTCTCTCTCTCTCTCTCTCTCTCTCTCTCTCTCTCTCTCTCTCTCTCTCTCTCTCTCTCTCTCTCTCTCTCTCTCTCTCTCTCTCTCTCTCTCTCTCTCTCTCTCTCTCTCTCTCTCTCTCTCTCTCTCTCTCTCTCTCTCTCTCTCTCTCTCTCTCTCTCTCTCTCTCTCTCTCTCTCTCTCTCTCTCTCTCTCTCTCTCTCTCTCTCTCTCTCTCTCTCTCTCTCTCTCTCTCTCTCTCTCTCTCTCTCTCTCTCTCTCTCTCTCTCTCTCTCTCTCTCTCTCTCTCTCTCTCTCTCTCTCTCTCTCTCTCTCTCTCTCTCTCTCTCTCTCTCTCTCTCTCTCTCTCTCTCTCTCTCTCTCTCTCTCTCTCTCTCTCTCTCTCTCTCTCTCTCTCTCTCTCTCTCTCTCTCTCTCTCTCTCTCTCTCTCTCTCCCTCTCCCTCTCCCTCTCTCTCTCTCTCTCTCTCTCTCTCTCTCTCTCTCTCTCTCTCTCTCTCTCTCTCTCTCTCTCTCTCTCTCTCTCTCTCTCTCTCTCTCTCTCTCTCTCTCTCTCTCTCTCTCTCCCTCTCTCTCTCTCTCTCTCTCTCTCTCTCTCTCTCTCTCTCTCTCTCTCTCTCTCTCTCTCTCTCTCTCTCTCTCTCTCTCTCTCTCTCTCTCTCTCTCTCTCTCTCTCTCTCTCTCTCTCTCTCTCTCTCTCTCTCTCTCATCCCTCTCTTTCTTAAGTGTTTTACTAGGCGATATCACAATAGCTCTCTCTCTGTCACTGATGGTAGCTAACATCCCTTGTCTGTTTATTTTTGTTTCAGCGGGGAAGCCTTCTACGGAGACAAAGGCAGCTCTCTTCTCTTTGAATGTATCTTGCTCATCTGTATCGTCTCAAAGTCACGAGGCGACGACACGGAAGCTGTGGCGACCCAACGGTCTTAACGTCACCTCACCCTTGACCAGCCACTGGGTTTTACTTTCATTATGAAGAGATCAATATGGACATATTGTTATGACTATTACTACTATCATTATGATGATCATTATTATGATTATTGTTTGTTTTTTTTTAATTTTATTTGTTTTTATGATTATCGATGTGATCATTATAATATACGTTGTTTCTTACAGGGATGAAAGGAAGATGTGATTTTAAAACAATGAGGCGAAGAATAATAGGGTGAATGTTTGTTTGTGTTTTTGTTTTGGAGAGAAGAGGGGAAAAAGGAGGCTGGCTTAAAGTGGCTTTGAAAGTGAGGGAGTGGATGTATCCGGTCTTTCAACGGTGGGAGTGACTCTTTAATTGGGATCTGTTTTGGAATGGGGACGTGCTTTCACCGTCTTCGTAAATCATCGTCAAGTCAAGATACCTAAGATTTTATTATTATTATTATTATTATTATTATTATTATTATTATTGTTATTATTATTATTATTGTCATTGTTATTATCTCCACGTCTGTTCACATTGATTTCTCATTGTCTAATTGAATTCATGTCTTATGTGTAATGTTCTCAGTCCATGTTGACAAGCCAAGATGTTCACAATTTATTTTGTGAGATTATGGTGGGAGTCAAGATACCTAGGAGCGGTTTTATTATTATTATTATTATTATTTTATGTATTATGTGTGTGTTGTGTGTGTGTTATTGTCATGTATCCGTGTCCCAACTCTTTGTTCAAAATACAAAGTTGAATGTATCTAACCCCCCCCCCCCCCCTTCCCCCAGTCTTTTGTCCCATCGTAAAATGGAGGTCCTATGTGCAGATCACAACAGTCTGTCTTAAAGATCCCTTGGCTGTTTAAGGGCAGTCCAGGTAAAAATAAGAATTCTACGAGATCACCATGATAGCTATGGATGTGGGTAAAAATAAAATTCTACCCAAGAAAAACCCGAGATCATGATAGCTATGGATGTTAAAAATAAGAATTCTACCCACAAAAAAAAACCGAGATCACCATGACAGCTGTGGATGTGGGCAAATCAAATCAATTCTAACTTTGAAATTCTCAGCTGTAAATGAGAGTCTAGAGTTACGACAAAATGCAAGTGAAATTTCTGACCAACGTCACCCACCAAATTTCTGGTTTGCAATTCATTATGTGAGAGACAGGACAGTTGACGGCTGGGAATCTGATGGTAATGATGAAAATGACATCTGAAATTGTCAAATGGGTAGTTAGAACAATTACATTTCTGAGCCGGTGATAAAACAATAAGCATCCACTGGGCCGGGCTTTCTACTTCAAGAATCACATTGTTATTTATTATCATTGTTCTACACGTGTTGAAAACAACATCACAATTCTGTGTGTCACGCATCACACTAGACATGATGATTTTAAAAATATGTTATCTCTGTGCATGAGCATAAACTGTATTTTATATTTTTATAGTATAGTATGACAGGGATTGTTTCAGCTTCCTTGCTGGCATGATTTCATTGATATTTGATTAGGCCGTAAGCAGAGATGATTGTTCTTTAAAGTTATGTATTTTCATTTGTATTTGTGATTTTTTCTCTCTTTATGTGTCTGTCAGAGATTTGTGCCAGTTTATCAAAGATTATTTTTCTTTTTCTCTCTTCGTATGTTCAGTATCAATGGCATCAATGCGTTGCTAACAGTTAGTATGTGGAATTATTTTAACACCCTGACATTTAATTGTGTATTTATATAGTGGGGGAGAGGGGGGGGAGTAGTGAAAGTAGGAATTAAAGTTAATTGCTTGGTTTATCAAAAGCATATGGGTTCGTCGGCTTTCATCCACGAGGTCCTGGGTTCAAACTTTGCCAATGCTATGGCTATTTTTAAATTTCTGGGAAGAAAAATCTTGTCTTTTTTCGATACAATTTGTTCATTTCATTGACACCAAGTTTTAAATGTTTATTTATTTTTTTATTTTTACTTTGTTTCTACATTAGTTGTATCCAAGATCTGCTTCTGTTCCATTTTTGTTTGTTTGTGGAAAAAAATCAATATTTTAATATTCTTTCCCTTTGTTGGGGTTTTTCTATTTTCTCCTACATCTTTCCCGTTTTATTTTATTTTATGGTATCACTTTTAACGCAGCATCATTGTAAGATCTGGTAACTAGGTGTCAGAATTCTAGCTAAGATTTTGATTCAAGTCCTCGAAAGGAAGTTGGTAAAAGAATAGGCTTTGAGAGATACCAGTGAAAAGATTTAGGCACAAACAATGGTGACAGAAATTTTAATTGATTATTTTGTTTCATACACCACATCATAAGCTGATTCTAATGACATACTGGTGCATATAATTGTGCATCTGTATGTTTATTTTGATTTTCTTTCTTTATATCAGCATATGGAGCTTTCTTTTTCTTTTCTTTCTTCTTCTTCTTCTTCTTCTTCTTCTTCTTCTTCTTCTCCTTCCTCCTCTCTCTCTCTCTCTCTCTCTCTCTCTCTCTCTCTCTCTCTCTCTCTCTCTCTCTCTCTCTCTCTCTCTCTCTCTCTCTCTCTCTCTCTCTCTCTCTCTCTCTCTCTCTCTCTCTCTCTCTCTCTCTCTCTCTTATCATGTCCAATCTTTTTCTCTCTCTCTCTCTCTCAATCTCTCAGTTAGTATATCTTATTTTAACACCCTTTTTTTTTCATGTTTTTTTGGGGGAGGGGGTGGGTTAGCTGGAATTAGTAATATTACAAATGCTGTAGTAGTGCCAAAGTTAAACAAGTTTATGACCTTATATGTTCCTAATAGAGTCCCCCCCCCCTCCCTCCCTCTGTAACAGTCGTTTCAATAATGTTAGCAAGTTCTTAAAATTTCTTATACTTGTTTTTTTGTTTTTTTGATCTCCAGCTTGGGTTTTTGTTGTGCTGTATTTCTTGTCATGGATTATTCCTGTGACCGACACAAGACAGTCACTTGTGTTGCTACTTTGCTTTCATCAAACAAGTCAATTTAAAAACCGCATAATGCCAAACATCATCAACTTAGCAACACAACAAAATTTTACCTCTTAACATTGCCTCATGTTTGCATTTGGTTTGGCCTGGGGTAGTTGAGTTTTTTTTTGTTTTTTGTTTTTTGTTTTTTTTCGTTTTTTTTTTGTCTGTGACACATTTTATTTTGTGTGTTTTTTTGTTGGTTATGACACATTTACGCTGTGTTTTGTTCTTGTCTGTGACACATTTTATTCTGTGTGTGTTTGTTCCTTACCATTTATGTTGATAAATGGAAAAGTTTTGTTTATGAGTCCGTTAATATTTTTTGGAGAATACAGAGGCATGTTTGTATGTTTATATATGTGTGTGTGTGTGTGTATGTGTGTTTCTAAGTTTATAAAGAATTTAAGTGCAGGAAGTGAAGATTTGTGTGTGCAAGCAAAAAGGAAATATCCTTCTTTTAATTGGACTTGCGTGCCTCTCCTTCTTTCCAAACTACATGTTTTATAGAATAAGGATAAGGACGGAACTTAAGGGCGAGATATGGCATGGCTCATATCCCTTCATGTTTCCTGGTCTCATAACTGAAAATTTCCAGGATTTGAAATCTAGCGCACACTTCTACTAAACGTCAATGACGTCGACTTTGAAAACGGGCTGTTCACGGGGATGCTTGGTCGACTGGCGCCACACTAGTGACCTTGCAAGAGGGAAAGGCGATTGTTACATGAACATGAATAAGTATGGATAATTTGTTATGGAGAGAAGGACAAAAGTGTTATGGAGAGAAGGATAAGCATGGATAAAAGTGTTATGGAGAGAAGGATAAACATGGATAAAAGTGTTATGGAGAGAAGGATAAGCATGGATAAAAATGTTATGTAGAGAAGGATAAGCATGGATAAAAATGTTATGTAGAGAAGGATAAGCATGGATAAAAATGTTATGTAGAGAAGGATAAGCATGGATAAACATGTTATGTAAAGAAGGATAAGCATGGATAATAATGTTATGTAGAGAAGGATAAGCATGGCTAAAAATGTTATGGAAAGAAGGATAAGCATGGATAAAAATGTTATGGAGAGAAGGATAAGCATGGATAAAAATTTTATGGAGAGAAGTATAAGAGTATTTTTTTTAAATAACCGCAAGATGGATAAGCATGGATAAGAATGTTATGGCAAGATGGATAAGCATGGTTGAAAGATAAGCATGAATAAAAGTGTTACGGCAAGAAAGATAAGCAGGGATAAAAAATGGATAAAAATGGAATTGAAGTGAGCAAAGGAGACTACTTGAACCTGCATAAAAACAAAGACTACTAAGGGCAAGAAGAGGGGCATGGAGAACGCAAGGAACATAAACCTTAGCATTAGCAGGCTTGCGGCTATAAGTGTCATTGCTTGAATGACTCCGCTGTTTTGAAAATCTTGTCGCCACCTTGTTGTTTTAATGCTATGAATGTGTCCGTGTTTTATCCATACGTGGCTTGATTCCAAAACAGCGTTGCGCTCCGTACATGTAAGACAAACGATATTGTGTCATTATGTAGAATGCCCCCATTCCCCCTTTTTTATCTCGACAAGGCATGGCATTTGAATCTTTCCATCTGTCCGCCTTTGACCCCTTTTCAATTATGTTTTTGACCGTCGACTTTATGGACAAAATCATTGAGTGATGGAAGCGTTTGCTGCTACGGAAAAAAATGAAATAGTTTGTTGGGTACGGGTTTACAGGGGGAGGGGGTGTTTTTAAAATTTTCATTGCATTATGTCATAAAGTATTTTGCCTCCATAGTGATTTTGCTGTAAAATCAGAATGAACTATCTCAACTACGTCCCCTGACAAAGAATATTAATTTTATATATATATATATATATATATATATATATATATATATATATATATATATATATATATATATATATATATATATATATATATATATATATATATATATATATATGTATATATATATTTATCCTTTAAATGAATATTGTTTTGATGTTCCATTTACTTGTATCTTTGATTGCCCATGGTTATCATGAATATATATTTACGTGTCCATATAATATGTGTGTTTTTCATGTGCTTTCTCTGTGCTTGCCAGTACAAGTGAGTGTGTTTACCAAAGACAGCAAAAGGGCAAGAATGACACTAACAAGTATTCCCTGAATGTTTATCAATGTTCATGCTAAGAAAACCACATTGTAAATATATATATATATATATATATATATATATATATATATATATATATATATATATATATATATATATATATATATATATATATATATATATATATATATATATATATATATATATATATTTATATACGTGTTTTTCCAACTAGTTCCTTACATGACATGAGAATCGTAGTAATGGAAAAGGAAGAAGAAAAAAGAAAAAGACGTCTTGTAGCAGAAAATCTTTTAAGAAGTCCAGATAGCTGTGCTGTCTAGTTATAAACAGTGAGCCATTGTCTTAACTTCTGTTGGGTTGGGGGGGGGGGGGGGGGGGGGGGGGGTTTCATCTCTTTTTTTTTTTTTTGTAGATGAAATTTTTGTACCTGAAAGCTGTGCGGGACGCAGCTATTTGACTTACTTTGTAACTTTGAATGGAGTTCAGTTTTTTTTATATATTATATAAAATATATAGATGTTTGTGTTGATATATTAGTGTTTATGTAGACATATTATTATGGTAAGCTATGGGCATCTGTGCTCTGTACGGAGGTTTCTGCAAAATTAATCGACATGTCACATAATATATCAAAATTATTTATTTAACCCCCACCCCTTCCCCCCCCCCCACCCCCACCCCCACCCCCTCCCTCAAAACGTTGGGTCGAAGCATTTTACCAAATATTTAAAGATGCCAAGTAGAAAATGAATCAAACTAAAATAACACGCAAAGTAAGTCTTTGGACTCAATTTGTTGTTTTAAATCGAGAAATCATTTTTTGTGAGTTAAAGATTAGTTTTTGAGTTTCCATCCCCCACCAGAAACTGTCAATGATGTTTATTAGTGTATTCACTTATTATTTTCTCTCTGGTTTTCCATTTTTACAATGCGACATGTTGGGCTGTTTGTTATTATTATTATGCTTACAACGTATATTATACGCTTACTTACATGACACAATAATAAACAAACAAACAAACAAACAGTCAGTCAGCATAGCTTGTTCATAGGTCCTTGTGCTATCTTGTCTCTCAAAATGCATTGTCATGTTGTCATAAATTTGACCCATTTTATAAACTGTGTGCATTTTGATTGGTTGATGCGATGGAGGAATGTCACAATTTCCCCATATTTCATCAACAAGTCCACTCTAATTCTAGCATCAGTGCAGATACATTTAGTTTAACATCAGTCCAACCGCCCTCCTGAAGACAACATACAAATCACAAAAGATTCTTGCTAGTTGTTTTATGGAACAAAAATCAATTTCTTTTTTTTTTTTTTTATGAGAACTTGTATTGAAATAATGAAGAGAATTGTTGTTAGAATTCAAGAGCATTTTTAACAAACAGAACTGATCAGGTGTACTGATTTTACAGCCTTATTGACGTTAGACAAATGTAGAGAGGAAGAACTGTCAAATTTTAATTAGATTTTCCTTCTAAAAGAACTGTGTTGCGCGTCTGTCTGTCACAAAGTATTATTACTACTACAGTGTCTGATGATTGCTTTTGTCTCAATCTCTATTATTGCAACACTACGCAAAGAAAAGGAATATAACATTGATAACAACACACATAAGATAATAAAAAAGAATCTTCAATCTACGACTATGACGATGAGAAGGATGGCCGACTGGTTAAGGGTATTGATTGCACTGTGAGCCAGAGGTACTGGTTTGAGCCCCACTACAGGCATTTCCTCCTTTTGTTCGTTGGGCAAGAAAATTTGCCCCATTTGCTCACTTGGGCAATGACATGGATGACTGGTGTTGCATCAAGCGTATGCCTGGTGACGATAAGTCTATATTCCTTTATCTAAAAGAAATTCTAATGCCAGGCTTGACAAGTCTCTGTCCCCAGCTGCAAATGTTTTCTTTCTATGCTGTTTGACAAATGTTTTTTTCTTTCTATGAATTGGATCTGTTTGACAGCATAGTCTTTGTCTCAATATTTTCTTTCTATGAATTGGATCTGTTTGACAGCATAGTCTTTGTCTCAATATTTTCCCACCTCCCTAACCCCCCCCCCCCCCCTCCCCGCCCCCGCTCCCCACATACAGTTTTTCCAATGACTGTTCATACATGTATTTTATGCCTATATTATGTAAGGTTACGCATTCATATGTGGATATTATGCACTCTTCGTATTATGTGGGGTGTCACATTCATATTATGTGAGGTGTCACATTCATAATATGTGAGGTGTCACATTCATATTATGTGGGGTGTCACATTCATATTATGTGGGGTGTCACATTCATATTATGTGAGGTGTCACATTCATATTATGTGAGGTGTCACATTCATATTATGTGGGGTGTCACATTCATATTATGTGAGTGTCACATTCATATTATGTGAGGTGTCACATTCATATTATGTGAGGTGTCACATTCATATTATGTGAGGTGTCACATTCATATTATGTGAGGTGTCACATTCATATTATGTGAGGTGTCACATTCATATTATGTGACATTCATATTATGTGAATGTCACATTCATATTATGTGGTGTCACATTCATATTATGTGAGGTGTCACATTCATATTATGTGTGTCACATTTATATTATGTGGGTGTCACATTCATATCATTCATATTATGTGGGGTGTCACATTTATATTATGTAGGTGTCACATTCATATCATGTGGGGTGTGACATTCATTTGAATTTAGAGGAAATTTATATTTTGTTCTTCTTCTTTTCATCGTCTTACACTTTGAAGCCGTTCTTTGCTATTTGGTGTCTTTGTTTTGTTGTGTGTGATACGTTTTATGTCATTATTCTGTATTGATTGCAAGATTTTCGTTTGTTCGTTTGATTAAATGTTTCTCTCTCTTTTTTTTTTTTTTATCAAGCCGTGTACTTTTCTCGTATATACAATTTATGACAAATTTTATGATCATTTTTTGACGAGCCATCAAATATCGGATTGACGCATGCTTTCGATGTGTTTTTACCAGTTATTATAAAATGTATTGTCAATTTCACTTTCACTGATATGATTACAAGATTTGTATAACATAAATGATTTCTGTACGTCTATCTATCTATCTATCCATCCATCCATCCACTAAGGTATTGTGTATTTTGTTATCTTTATTGTCCTGAACACATATGCGGGTGGCAGACACTTCCTCAAATGGTCATAATAATCTTTGTAGCAGCAGCTGGATGTATTTCTTATAGTTCATGAACTTTCTTCTTCCTCTTCTTCTTCTTCTTCTTCTTCTTTTTCTTCTTCTTCTTCTTTTTCCTCTTCGTCCTCTTCTACTTATTTTTCTTCTCCTCCTTATTCTTTATTTTTCTTCTTCTTCTTGTTCTTCTTCTTGTTCTTGTTGTTGTTGTTCTTCTTCTTCTTCTTGTTCTTCTTCTTTTTGTTGTTGTTCTTCTTCTTCTTCTTCTACTTCTTAGTCTTATTCCTTCTCTTTTATTTGTTAAATTTATTTTCTTCCTATAGAAGTTAAACGTGCTTTGCAACTTCACAACTTTGTTGAAATATAATCCAGATTTCTTATTTAGAATGTAAGTAAAAAAAAAAAAAAAAGAAAACATAATACTATTATTATTATTATCTGAAAACAAGATTTTATGATGAGCTACTTCAAAGAATGACTATGTTTAGCGTAAGGGACAGACAGCGCCTTGTAACGCATCTGATTGGTAAACACATCTGATTCGCAACACATCTGATTCACGTTTTCTCCTGCCACTCCATTTCACACCCACCTCATCAATTTCACAAACTGCAAAGAAAGAAAAAATATTAGCTTTTTGTTGGGTTCTTTTTATTTTTTGATTTACATTTACATATAATATTATCATTATTCTTATATATATATATATATTTATATATATACACATTATACAACGTATTTCTCTTTGTGTTTCATAACTCCTTTTGTTGTTTTTAAAAGTAAATACATGCCCAATACACGTCTTTTCGTTACTTTCTTTCTCTTTCTCTCTTTTTTTCTTTTTTTTTTTTAACTGTATTTTGCTCACTCCCTATGTCACTCACTGTAACTGTCACCATCTGCACATTGCCCTGAGACTGAGAGCAAGATCTCAGGTCCCTGTATAATTCCCAGTCAGCTACTTACATGGTACATGGCCCTGCTGTATTCGGAAATATTCATTATTTTTATCATTATTGTTTTTTTTTATTATCATCATTATTGTTGTTTTTATTATTATCATTAATAATATTGTTTTTATTACTATTTTATTCTTATTATTATTGTTTATGTCATTATTACTATTTCTTTTTTTTAAATTATTATTATTATTATCATTATGTTTCTTCATATAAAGATATATAAAATAATATACATGTATCATTACATATTGTTGTTGTTTGGTCTCCTTTGTGTTAAGTTTTAGTCCTCAGCTAGTGTTCTCAAATAAATTTTTGTTTTCAAGAAATATAACTGTTTACATTTTGTGTTTCTTGATTTATTAATTTTGTTCCTTTCCATTCATGTCTAGCTAAGTCTTGAATATTGGATTTGTCGTGCTGTCAGTTTTCTCTCTGTCTGCTGTGGACGGCCATATAGTGCTACTGGTAGGTCCTACTTCTTTCCTTTCACTCACTTCTCTTTCATCTTGCTGTTTCCTCTTAATTCACCCTGAGATCACCATTTGCTGGATGAGGTAAACTTCAATTGGTGACATGAACTATCTGTGCTGTGTGGAGAGGAGGAAGAACTTGCTTCTTGCACAAGAGCTGTGGTGATGAGATAGTCTCAAAAGAGGTAGTTAAGTAAGTGGTGATGAGATAGTCTCAAAAGAGGTAGTTAAGTAAGTGGTGATGAGATAGTCTCAAAAGTAGTAATAAGTGGTGATGAGATAGTCTCAAAAGTAGTAGTTAAGTAAGTAGTGATGAGATAGTCTCAAAAGAGGTAGTTAAGTAAGTGGTGATGAGATAGTCTCAAAAGTAATAAGAGAGATAGTTAAGTAGTAGTTAAGGTGATGAGATAGTCTCAAAAGTAGTAATAAGTGGTGATGAGATAGTCTCAAAAGTAGTAGTTAAGTAAGTGGTGATGAGATAGTCTCAAAAGTAGTAGTTAAGAAGTAAGTGGTGAAGTCAGTGGTGATGAGAGATAGTCTCTAAGGTAGTAATAAGTGGTGATGAGATAGTCTCAAATGTAGTAGTTAAGTAAGTGGTGATGAGATAGTCTCAAAAGTAGTAGTTAAGTAAGTGGTGATGAGATAGTCTCAAATGTAGTAGTTAAAGTGGTAGTAGTTAAGTAGTAATAAGTGGTGATGAGATAGTCTCAAAAGTAGTAGTTAAGTAAGTGGTGATGAGATAGTCTCAAAAGTAGTAGTTAAGTAAGTGGTGATGAGATAGTCTCAAATGTAGTAGTTAAGTAAGTGGTGATGAGATAGTCTCAAATGTAGTAGTTAAGTAAGTGGTGATGAGATAGTCTCAAAAGTAGTAGTAAGTGGTGATGAGATAGAGTGGTGATGAGATAGTCTCAAAAGTAGTAGTAAGTGGTGATGAGATAGTGGTGATGAGATAGTCTCAAAAGTAGTAGTTAAGTGGTTGGCGGATAGATCCTACTCCTCTCCTGTCGTTGCTCTTTCGTGGGCCCCCCTGAGATCACCACATATGGTGGACAGGGTTAATTACAATGAAACAACCAATTCCTGTCATTCTTTCACACATTACACTTTCTTCTTGCTGGTTCCTCTCTTAATCCATCCTGACATCAAGACATGTGGTTGATGGGGTAAATTGCAATTAAGTCAACAAATGGCTCATTGACTGTGTTATTGTCGGGGGGGGGGGGGGATTTGGGGGTCCCGAGGTAAGGTGTTGGGCCTGTCAACCAAAAGGTCATGGGTTTGTGTCCCGGCAGGTTAAAAAAAAAATTGTTTTTCAGTTAGAATCTGGTCCAGGTAGGTGGATCGATACCTAGTCCCACCGGAGATGGACGATAAAAAGGAGGTCCCAGTGATCAAATATCACCACTCTATGCACCTTAAAGATCCATTGGATGTTTACAGGGCACTGTAGACAAAATTTTCAAATCCTACCAAAATAAAACCTGAGATCACCTTAGTTGTGGATGTGGGTAAAAAAAATAAAATCAAAATCTTACCATTACTTCAGGAGAATGGTAACATTGAAAATTTCACAATTGAAAACAAAAAAATACGTAACAATATCAGATTTATCCTTGGTTTATTAATTATATGTCATGAACAATGATGGATTTTGATATAAAAATAATTATTCCATTATTATAATAATAATAATAATAATAATAATAATAATAATAATAGTCATCAAGTGGTACATATTTTTGACAATTGACTTTCAAATACATGACAAAATTGATATCTCAACTCCTCGCCATCCCTCCCACAGTTTAAATTCATGGACAGACTTGCATAAAAACAGTATTGTTCAAGTCGAGCATAAAGAAATCGAATGAATTTATTGATAAAATGCAAATATGAAAGATAGAGAGAGAGAGAGATGACCACAACGAAAAGAGAAAGTAAGAAAGTGAGAAAGTATGAGTAAGAGAAAAAACAATAAATAATGAGTATATAACATGTATATATATAAGAATCAGAATAGAAAGCAAACGAGTATATAATATGAAGAGTTTATTTATAAAGTGAGACAAACTTCAGATGCCATTTTGAGAAATTTTACATTACATTGAAAAATTATGAACGGCTCACAACCATCTATAATTATAAAATCTGACTTATTTATAGCTGTCTGGCATGAGAAAGACATTAGCTGTTGTAAGTTAATAGATTTTCAAAACAGATAGGATTGAGCTGTAAATAAACTATGATTTGATAGAAATATCTAAAATTTGTAAAATTGGCTCATGTCTCACTCCGCATATATAAACTCTTCAATATATTATATATCTATATATATCTATATCTATATATATATATAAAGCTGATACGTCTCTAACTTTGACCGCTTTATAGCTCAGGAACCACTGAACCACAACCTCCATATTCCGCATGTGGATTTCAAATAGCCTGCTTTAGGTTGTTAGTGAATAAACTCTTGGATCAAATCAGTATTTAATTGATTGGAAAAAGATTGTTTTGCCTGTAATCCACAAAACTTTTTATTGTTACTGGATTTTATTCATCAATTTCCGGCCATTGCAATAAAAAGCCAGCGTAAGTCAGTATCGAGTACTGATTCCACCTAATGACCTTACTTGATATCACCCGGACCCGATAGAGTGGTCTCCGAGTTTACCACAGTCAAAGTTCGAGAGACAGTTTTATTATAAGGAGAAATCAAAATCCGCCATCGTTTCGGGGCATGTGTGTCTATGATTCTATTTACCATTTCAAGTAAACACGCCCATAGCTTTGTTAACTCTCCTCACAATAACTCTATTTCATGCCTCCTCAAAGTCAAAATAAAAGTGGCGGCGCTTCTCGCGCTCGCTACTGGTCACTGACAAACGCAACTTCCTCCAGAGGAATTTTTGTTTCTTTGAAATTGAAATTTACCCTGTCCACAATATGCGGGTGACATCAGAGTGAATCAAGAGGAGGAATTACAAACAGCAAGAAGATGACAGATGAGTAAAGCAAAAAGAGTGAAAGGAAAGAAGTAGGACCAACTAGTAGTAGTAGTAGCAGCACCCACTAACCGCCCAACGTCACCCAGAGAATGACCCAACCAAAGCAGTTTTAAGTAAGATTATTATTATTATTATTATTAAATGCACGACACAAAGGTGACATGTCAAAGGAAATGTTTGAACCAAAACAAACACTTCCCTCACGGTTATACCAAAGGCTCGTAGTCATAGTAGTAGTAGTAGTAGTAGTAGTAGTAGTAGTACTATTATGGTAATGATAGTACACTATGACGGATCACAAACAAACGCCTAAAACTAAAACACTCTCGTCTCACTTTCAATCAAGGTGGAAAAAATGGATCCCTGTACAGTCTAAAATGATAAAAATTTTCAACTAAATGCATAAAATGTACAATAGAAAGAGGAGACACCATGAAATGTCAAGAACTCTCTCCTCAACATCACATGTGGGGGAAAAGTAAAAATGAACTGTTTCAGTGGTCCCTATGTTTCTGTACACACACACACACACACACACCAATGTTAAACGCTCACTTAACTCGACACATTCAATCTCTCTTAGAGTTATTCTTGCCACATATACAAATATCAATGAGTTAATGGTAAGTCATTTATTTAACAAGATATTACACAAATATGTTCAATTCCACAGATCATTCAAGCATCAGTCATCACTAAAGAAATTGCTTATGAAGTTTCTCCACTATGGACACCCAACCCTACTACCATTATTCCATTCTCACCTCACCCGTGAAAAGCTATGATTAATGTAACCCATTTTCTTAAGTTTCTCGATTCATAGGAATTTACCTCCTCCCCCATATGCTGCGATCTCAGGTTGACACACACACACTGGTGACACACACAGAAACAGAGACACAGAGACACAGAGAGAGAGAGAGACAGAGTGGGTGGTATTGGTAAAGGTAGGTAAAAACTGTCAATGACAAGAAGCAGGTTTGTTTGTTTGTTTAATTGTAATTTATCCCGTCCATCATTTGCGTTGATCTCAGGGTAAATTAAGAGGGAAAAGTAAGATGAAGAAAGTGAAAGATGAGTGCAAGAGTGATAGCAGGGAAGAAGTAGAACCTACCACTACACCAGTAGCACCCACAAACTACCCATGTCGAGCAGCAGGTGTTGACTTTACTTTACTACACACGTGTGTTTACACCTGAATGTATTACAAATGTTAGGAAACCGTGACTATTGACTATTTTCTTGCGACTCAACAAAGCTCCATTCATTCATTCATAGATATGGATAAAATTATAGGTTGCCAAAAAACAGCGGAGAATACAATATCTACTGTACAAATAATACAAGACGAAAGACTCTCTTTTGACATTTGACAATTCTCATTCTCACTCACTTCCTGTCATAAAAAATTGTCATTTCCATTCATTCTTAAACCACTAGCTTACGCAGACATATATATATATATATATATATATATATATATATATATATATATATATATATATATATATATATATATATATATATATATATATATATATATATATATATATATATATATATATATATATATGTATATACAGTTAAATGTACATATATATATTATATTAATATTAATATGTTCATACTTACAATACATGCTACTTTCAAATTCAATTTGTACACCTATACAATAACGCTATGTAACTAACTTACAATATTTACAATTGAAGTAGCACCAGAGTACTGTGTTGTTTGTTCATTTGGTTGAATACTTGATTGGTTGGTTGAGTTGTGAGAAGGAATTTGTTTCGTTGAAATTCTCCCCGTCAACCACATGTGGTGATCTCGGGATGAATTAAGAGGAAACAGCAACATAAGAGATAAGTTAAAGAGTAAAAGGAAATAAGTAAGACCTTCCATGATTTCCAGCAGCGCAGGTTACCCCCGCTACCCTCCCCCCCCCACACACACACACACACACACATGCGAAGGGAAAGTAAGAACTGTAACTGTTATAAACAAAATAGTATTTTTAAAATTTGAGGGTTCCGGGGTTTTTTTTGTGTCGAGGATTTTGGTTCGGATAATGGGACTTTTGTCTACAAAATGCTGGATTGGTGAAAAATCCGAGAAAGGTCATTCAGGAGGAAAATGTGAAGCTCAGGTTTAATTAAGAGATTAAAATATAGGATAGGTTTGTTTGATTTTGCTTGTTGAATTGAAATTTACTACGTTCACCATTGTGGTGATCTCAGGGTGAAGCAAGATAAAAGAGAAATGAATGAGTGAAAGTGAAAGGAAAGAAGTAGGACCTGTCAGCACCACCAACAACTATGAAGCCCTGAAACATTTATCTTACAAAGATAAAAATATATACACACACACATACAAACACAAGACACAGCCTGTAATATTACTAGTGAGTAGATAAGGCGAATATAATGTAATAATCATACACGCCCAGATACCGTACATAAAGCTCAGATCGTTTTATCATTAACCGTTAACCTTTTCAAACCAGACTCTGACCGTGTGAGATAATTCTGTCTTGCACAACAGCACTGAAAATTAACCCCCTTTAAGTAAGGGGTGGGGGGGACGGGTCCTGAGAAAGGCATTTTTATCACAAATTGTACAAATCTCGTATATTGGACTACTGGACAGAGCAGTTTCCCTTCACATTGATACCATAAAAAAAGCTCAGTATCGAGTCTTTCCTTTTGTACGATTATTTTAGAAAGGATACGGGCCTAATCTTCAAAACATCAATTGTACCATAAAGCCGGAAAATTTTGTTTTAAGTATAACAAGTTGGTACTCGTTTTAATCATTAGAAAATTGTACTTTAAAGGAATTATTTTCAATAGTAGCTAAGATCGACCGCAAATTACGGGAGACATTCTACGCACCTGTTATATGAAAAATGACATCTGACATGAGTATAAAGGGATCCAGAGCAGTTGAATTAGGATCAACGAGAAGCATTTTTTGGAGCATCTCAAGATTGTATGACTTTTCAAAGTATTATACTATTCTTTTCTAGGTTTGCATGCGAAAAAACAATCAAATAATGGAAAAAAATTATTTAAAATGTGATTTTTTTTCTCCAAATGTTACAATTTGACGGTGATTTGTGATCTACTTTATTTATTTATTGTCCGATTGTCGCCAATTTTGGTATAGCATCATGACACAAAACAAAATTTCACCCAGTAGCGATTTGTCATTAAATTTGCCTAACATTGGACTGTATATGTTTTATAAAATCAAAACCTTTTAATTTATCAAAAAAAGCTACTGGGTGCGGCTAGATATTCAACCGAATAACCTTTGTGCGAAGTTGCAGCCAAGTTTTTTGAAAACCAAAAAGCCTATGTGAATTAAAGTTGAAGGTATTTTCACAATGAAAATCTAAGATTTTTATACTTTTTTTCAGCTAATTTAGACATGCCGAATACAATGGTAGTGGTTAAAATTGTCCATATCGAAATTATTTTTTACATTATGGCGCATGTACACTAGGCGTGGCCACTTAACATAAAATACCCCATGGAATTAACGGTATCGATGCTACAACTTTCTGATTGGCCAAGGCGATACCCATTTGGTCTAAGCAAATGCGTACAGAAAACAGCGCCACCACAGCACATTGCCGTGTCACAATGAGGCTGACTGGCTGCGTCTACCTTTGTTTTCTGACCGCAGCCTTTTGTGCTTGAAGGCACGGCCATTTGTCCTTTGCTCTTTAAAATATGTCATTTGTTGCATATATTTAGCAGTTGTTTTGAATCAATAGTTTGCTTGGAAGTTCAATTAAATCAAAATGTTTCTGAATACCTAAAGAATTTTGATTGGATTATATTTTACCCACATCCACAACTACGGTGATCTCAAGGGTTTTGGTAGAATTAAAAATTCTTTTGCAGGCGCTTCCCTGTAAACAACCACGCCCACCTAATTATACAGAATAAGAATTTCCAAACTCTGTGACATGTCAAAGCTGGAAAAGGACGTGAAATACAAGGAAGTCATTCATAAATGAATTCCATCTCTTTATCGTAGAGTTACTGGATATAACTTAATCAATGAAAAGATGCGCATAGTGGTCACCGACGGGTGTATGGTGGCAGCGGTATACCATTCGTACTCTGATAGCAATCTTTGAGGCTGACCTCACTACGCACAACAAATGAAGATATGGTGTTTAGATAAGGACACCAAGTCCAACCCCGAACCAAAACCCATGAAAATGAACTGGCAATGGAACAAAACCCTGATCTTCCTCGTCTGTTATACACAGCACTACAAACAGACAATAGTCTAAATCAAGCTATTAGAGTCTCCTACAATCAAAGCTTATGAAAAATCGTTAGAATTTTTTGGTCAGATTCAATTCATTGAAATTTACCGCACCCACCACATGTGGTGATCTCAGGAGTGAATTAAGATGAAACAGCAAGGTGAAAAATTAAAAGAGTGAAAGGAGAGAGAGAGAGAGAGAGAGAGAGAGAGAGAGAGAGAGAGAGAGAGAGAGAGAGAGAGAGAGGGGGAGCACTTTCTGTTTGTTTCATTAAAATGTACCCTGTCCACCATATGTGGTGACCTCAGGGTGAATTAAGAGGTACCAGTGAGATCAACGGTAAAAGTGGCGCCCATCAACTGCCTACATCAGGCAAATAGAGGAGAGTGGGATTTCTTATTTGGACTTGTCAGTGTGTGTGTGTGTGTGTGGTGTTGGTGGGGGAGGGGGACTGCAGAGGAGGAAGGAGGAAACCTAAAGAAATCAAGAAACCGAGAGAGAAATGTGTGACAGATTTAACAGTTAAGCTTCAAATGCATCATTTATGTGGGTGGAAAAAAAATCAACCCACTGGCAACAATATCACATGTGTCATTGTAACTTTAATTATCTGCAACAACAACAACAACAACAGCCTTGAGGAGACATTCATACACCCCTTGAAAAACATTGTTATCATAAATATATACGTGATGCAAGCCTCAGTCAACAAATACGACCTCATAAATTACCATACACGCACATCCTTCAAGGAATAATTGA
>JAXRKP010000384.1:155000-257500 GCA_037039925.1 Doris montereyensis | reverse complement strand
TTTTCTTGTATTTACTAACCAATAGCTGCCAACCTTTTCAAATCGAAAAACAGACTGACCGTGCAAACTAATTCAACTCTCACAACGGTCCGTAATATTCGAGAAAGCACTAATGTTTAACGTGAAGTAACCCCATTTAAGGTACATAACAAACGGTCAGCCGATCACTGGCCTTTCTGGTGAAATGTGCGACAGTAACTTTGCAAATTCAGAATGACGTCTTCGGACTTTCATCCCAATCTCTATGAATCTTTTTCTGTTAACTTTGGGTTTCCTTAAAAAAAAGGACAATACAATTATCCCTCATTAATGTACTTTTCAAGGTAAAAGACGTATGGCCTCCCAGCCAAAAATATGTACTAACTACGATTTTTTTACGTACTGGTTGGCAGCTATGGCAACCATTTTCCATGTTGTAAGCTAGGCTGTTCCAAGGCCCTTACAGCCAATAAAGCTGGAGCTTATCCCAGTTTCTATAGCATGAAGTGGAACAGGTCTTTATAATCTCCTGTACAGGACACTAGTCTGGCGCAGGTTTTATCTCTCTCGCTGTCACTGGTACCCATTGGCACCTGGGTCAAGTGGGACATATGCATTTTAAGCGTCTTTCCCAAGGAACACAACGCTGGACATGGCTTTGTCTGGATTCGAACCCAGACCTCAAGATCCCGTCCTGCAA
This sequence comes from Doris montereyensis, assembly GCA_037039925.1. Classification (NCBI taxonomy): domain Eukaryota; kingdom Metazoa; phylum Mollusca; class Gastropoda; order Nudibranchia; family Dorididae; genus Doris; species Doris montereyensis. The sequence goes on along the minus strand of JAXRKP010000384.1, from coordinate 256,821 downwards.
ACTAACCACTATGCACATGTATGCGTGTGATTTTACATGGGTATGGGGCTCAGGGCAGAGGCTGAGTCGGGCCCGTCAGTACAGATTTCTTTCTTGTGTTCTTCACGAGAGAGCATTGGGAAGAATAAAGGTACAAAAAACGGTGCTAGCATTATACCTCCTTTCTTCTCCTCTAGTTTGTTTAACATTTTCTCTTGCATTGAAATGTCTCCTCTAGGCCGATGATGATCAATCTCTTCATCGGACGAAGAGATGTTATCTTTAAGATCTTCGTTGGCGTGTCTGTGGAATCAACAAAACAAAAACAGACAATCAAAACTGGAGGAAGCACAACCCTCCCCAAACAAACCCACTCTTACAAAACTAATCTTACAAAAATAAACAAAAAACACAACACCGAATTAAAAAATGTTTTGAAAGAAAGGCATGCCTTTCTCAGACAACCAAATTCTAGGATTAAAAAAATAAATGCATCAATGCTTTTTACTATTTGTATAATTGTGCTCTGAGTATGTGTATTTCAGACCAAAACCTTACTTTAATTACAGTAAGCCTATCGCATTGGTCATGTAATGATAAAAATGGTATGACACATTTAAATGACACGCATAACAATGCATTCTTTGTCTGTTTCATTGAAATTTACCTATCTACCGAATGTGATGATTTTTGGGTGGATGAAGAAAAAACAGTGAGATGAAAGAAAGACGTGTGAGAAGAAGGGCCTACCAGTAGCTTCCACCAATGCAGTGAGCATAGCACATGATTAATATGCATGGGTTTGTTTGTTTATTTGGAATTAACCAAACTTACCATTTACAGTGATCTCAGGCTGAATTAAGAGGAAACAGCAAGATGAAAAGATAAGTTCAAGGTTGACAGGAAAGAAGTAGGACCTGCCAGTAGCACCGCACCCGCCAACCACCCACATGCTGATGGGAGAACACACAATAATGCTAGCCGTTACTTAACAAGACGACAACATACGACACAGTCCGGTCATACAGTAGCTGGACTTGAGTTAGAGACAAGCCAAATCAAAGCATTCACAAGAAATAATTAACTCCTACATTGCCATAGTCTCCTTTTTAGCCCAAATTTCTGCATGAATCCCCATTGCAGAGTTCGCCAAAAGGCGAATTTATAATAGAACCCAATTAAAAGGTGAATGCAGTAGAAAGCACCGGTTGAACTATTTCGAGAGTTACATCCCTTTGCTCAGTTGATTCGATCTCACTGACACAAATTTTTCGGACTGGATTTCATCCGATTTTACTGACTTTAAGACCTTTTTTTCTTCATTGACACTCAAAATAGGTGTTGTTGATGACAGCCATGCTCATACACATGATTTTGATTTAGGCAATGAATGTTTTCACCGTGGTGATAGGTCTGATTTAAATGCTGAAGACTCGAAATCAAATATCAAAAGTTAAGATCTTAACCTGGATGGAGTTAACAGACGAAAATAACAAGACAATTGCAGAAATTTTCAACATAAAAATCAGCAGGAATAATAAACTTACACAAATAGCTAGCTATTCTGAAAGTTCAATTGCTTTATGACATTCGGTTACAAAGTTATGTCGTAGTCTTTTCTAACTGGCTCTGACTTTCTTGAAAATTTCCCCCAAAGCCAAGAGCAAAAAAAGGGTGTGGCAATGCAAGGGGTCAATGCGTACACACAGTTCACAGGCGTGTATCTGACCACAACACTTACAATGACTGCTTTCGAGCTCTCTTTCTCGGAGACGCTTCCGACAGACTTCAGCGTTGCTGATAGCCGGGGATGCAGGGATATTGTTGACCAGAGTCAGAGGTAATACGGAAGAGGGACCTAGTACATTTTGAGAAATAGAAAAACATGGCACATCATTAACTTTATGTCCATCGTCATCATGTCTTGAGCAATTCCAGACACTGTTTATTATGTACAAGAACTAATGTCTCCTTCTTCTTTTAAGTTCAACAATTCCCCTTTACTCTGGTAAGTTTTTTTTTTAATTACAACATCATTGACATGTAGGCTCCCTGTATAGTATAATTTAAATTTTGACCGGACTGCCCTGTAAACAGCCAAGGGATCTTTAACGTGCTCAGAGTGTTGAGATCTGCACACGGGGACCTTGTTTTCATCATCCGTCTCCATTGGACTAAGTGTCGATCCACCTACCTGGGCCAGGGGGTAGATATTGCTCGAAAAAACTCAAAAAATTGTTCAACCGTTGGCGGGGCTCAAACTCACTAACTTTTGGTTGCGAGGCAGACACCTTGCCTCCAGACTACCATCCCCCACACTGAAAAAAAGAACACACCAGATAATAAAGTTTGTGGGGTTTTTTTCCCAAGAAAGATTAGAAATCCACTTGCCATTCTCCACACAGTCATCTCCGTCTCCCTTCCCCTTGTCGTTATGATTGTGTGTGGGTGTGTGAGCATCGTTAGAGGAAAGCGCTGTGTCTGTAGATGACTGACTGTTTTCACTAGTTGGAGAAAAATTTCTGAAAAAAGAGGACAAGGGAAGAACCATGAAGAATCTTCTACACACTTGCATAATAAAATGTTATGGCATTAACAGTCACACACATCACTGATGCCTAAACTGCAGGCAGCAAAATACAAAAAGCAGATACATAAAAAAATCCAATGACAAAATTAACAAACAAGACATTATCTAAATAAGTAAGTTAACGAATACATAAGCCGTCAAGCAGTAAATACTTGTTTAATAAAATCTACACGACTGATTTTCCCATAAAAAGAAGCATATTGTATTTAGTTAATACTGTCGGCATGATAAATACATTACCTGTTGAGGCAATAATGAGTGGGGCAACAACTGACAGACACAGCCATGGTGACTTTGTTTCTTTGAAACTTATCCCGACCACCATTCTCAGGGTGAATTAAGAGGAAACAGCAAGATGAATGACAAGTGAAAAAAGAAGAAAAAGAAAGAAGTAGAACCTACCAGCAGTGCTCGCCATGGTGACAAGTAAGGTGATAAATACAGAAAAATGTCCTTACTGGAAACCCAGCTACATAATTTTTAATGTCCAATACGCATTTATATGAAAGTAAACAAATATTTAAAAAAACAGTAAGAAAAAGAGACAAAAAAACAGTGTTCTACGTCACATGTGCATGAATGAGGCTAGAATTTAAGTGACATGCCTTCAATATTAAAATGGCTTTCCTTCACCTGTCGTTAAGGGTAAATGTTAAATTTTTTCGGATATTAACCAAAATTTCAGGATTTTTTCTACGAACGCAGCTTTCTTCCAGGGTTTCAAGGTCTACCATAAATCCTTGACAGTAAGTGGTTTATGAAAACAGACGTGTAAGATCTTGACTTACTTTGCAGGTGTTTTTGGTGAGCTGATATTGGTATGACTTGTGTCTAGTCTTGGAGGGCTATGGCATCGACTGTCTTGGTTAAGGTTAAATATAGGTTTTTTGACAACAATGCCGGCTCTGCAAGAAAAGATTTCAGAAAGAAAGAAATAAATGTATAACATAATCAAAATGAAAAGGGAACAGCAAACACTATGGGACAGACACTGAGACTTAATCAAACACATTTCTACTGTATAGCTGCCAACCCTATCAAACACATTTCTACTATATAGCTGCCAACCCTATCAAACACATTTATACTGTATAGCTGTCAACCCTATCAAACACATTTCTACTGTATAGCTGTCAACCCTATCAAACACATTTATACTGTATAGCTGCCAACCCTATCAAACACATTTCTACTGTATAGCTGTCAACCCTATCAAACACATTTATACTGTACAGCTGCCAAACCTATCAAACCGAAAAAACAAGACTCTGAACATGACAACGAATTCTAACCCGTTTCTTAATATCTTAGAAAACCTTGATAACTTAACCCTTTGAGCCCTGTCCACCGGTAGCATGTAAAATTAAGTAGCGCCTGACCACCGTTAAGCAAGACCACATCGCACCCTGAGGGGTCTCACAAGTGGATTCATTAGCCAATGAAAACAGCTGTTCTATAATGAATTCGCCAAATGTTCGTCAAGATATCTGCCATGTTGAAGTTGTTTGAGTGAAATTTGGAAAAGAATCAATCAATTTTCAGAATGAAAATTTGTGTGTGTGTGTGGGGTCTGAACCTGGTCCGTTAGTGGTAAAACATGGGAGGAAAATGCTATTCACTACACATAAGAAGTCATCAATTTTTTTACACTAAAAAACCCAACAAAAACTCAAGAATATTTCTCAACCGTCAGGGGCTACAACCCATGACCTTTTGGTTGTGAGGCTGACACCTTACCTCTGGACCACTGAGCCCCCTCTATACAAGACAAACTGTTGCAAAAAAACAAAGAAAACACACAAATGAATGGCTTGCTAATAAGCTGCGTGCCCATAAGCCTGTCACTCTGTAGCTGACTTACGCTTCTGAATTTCTTTTCCTGAGAATGCTTGGTCGAGGCGAAGAGCTGGGATTGCTGACGGGAACGGAGCTTAGTCCAGGGCCACTAGAAGACATCTGGGATTGCACGCCTATGGATGTTGTGTACATGCCACCGGAAGCTGGAGTACGTGTTGGATTAAAGATCACTTCATGAGGCGTCAAGACTGAAAGAAAAGAATTAGGGCATACACAATTTTTTTTACATTATAAAACTTCTTTTTTTAATTCTTTTTTTTTGGGTTTGTTTGTTTTTTCCCCCCTTTTAAAAGTTCCCATGCACTCTAAATGACCACGACAGCCAAACAATGGTATTTATAAACACGAGAAAAAAAAGAAATGCGTACAAACCACAGAGTTCATTCAGTGCCACTGAGCGTTCTGGCAATAATCTAACCTAAATCAACCAGATAAAGGTGACGTCGATGGCAGAGCAGTTAGGCTGCCGGACTGGGGATCATCATGAGGTTACGGGTTCGAATCCTAGCAAAGCTAGGTCAGATATTGTATTCAGGGTTCCCACTCGTTTTCAGAAAAAAAAATCGAAGTTTTCCATGCAAACATCAAATTTTCCAAGACATTTCAAACAGCCTTGCCTCTCTTGGATTATGAAATATAATCTAAGCTATAATTTTTTTTTAGGAAAATTGGGCAAAAAAAAGAAAGAAAAATGAAGAAAGAAAAAGGATGGAAAGGGTGAATTAAGAGGAAACAGCAAGAAAAAGACAATTTATGAAAGATGGAAAGTCAAACTTTCTTAATTGAAGCCAAGCCTGAAACTTTCTGTCAAGAGCATCAGTATGTGAACAGCTAAAATAAACTACCGATATTTCATACAAATTCCAAGACTTTTCCAAGACTTTCGAAATTTTTAAAATTCAAAGACTTTTCCAAGCCTTAATTTCTCGCAACTAAATTCCAAGACTTTTCCAATTTCAAAGGTGAGTGGGAACCCTGTGTATTCCTTGGGAAAGACCCTAAACACACATTTGCCCCACTCAACCCAGGTGCAAATGGGTACAAGCACTAAACTTGGGAGTAATAACCTGCATCAGATGAGCGTCCTGTCCAGGAGGTGATTATTATGACCTGTTCCACCTCACGCTATAGAAAACGGGATAGTTGTGTGCTGTACTCAACCTAAGACTGCCTTGAAGGAACTTTACTTAAAAGGTAAGAACACAAAAAGAGGGGTTCCTGTAGTATACACTGCAATGATACAAGATTCACCCCTGTTGACACCTATCTAATAACATCAGGCAGGAGGATAAGAACATTTTTTTAAACCAAAGAGAGAGAGAGAGATGATCGGAAGCTGCTTTTGTCCTCTTCTTTTTCACCAATATTTTCAAATTTGAGAAAGAATTAAGAGCCATACTTGTCTTGTCTCCTGAGGTGGTCGTGGCAGTTGACCCGGAGCTGAACGACGAATGGAGAGACAACTGTTGCTGTTGCCGGATGTGATCCACTCCCATCAAATTGGAATTGAATCTGGCACCTGTGGACATGGCGTGGGCCAGGTGACTGGCAGACAGCGTCTGGTTGGAAGGCTGGACCGCTGTGAACAAAAACAAACAAAATATATTAATAAAAATGGGATTGACTTTCCAGTAACGCCAGCTGTCTCAAAACTCAAGCTTTTGAAAATCTGAGAAGTAAAATTAAAGCTTAGTTCTCTTAAATACATTTTTTTCATTTTTAAGCAAATTTTTTTCTGTTAAAACTTATTAAAAACTGAAACATTTCGAATAAATTCTGCTATTATGACTGTCGCATGAAGATATTTCAACATTTTTCCAAAAAAGCTTTGTCAAAATTTTTATTGAAAGAATTGAACATGAAAGGAAAAGAATTATTGTTTCAAAGTAAAAAATGTATTCCTGATAATACTTTACATTATCAGGAAAATAATAATTGAAAAAGAAAAAGTTAACTTTAAAACACAATCTGTAAAAATCTAAATCTCTCGACTGGGTAAAACAAATACAACAGCTTCAAAACTATAAACTAGAATTAATGCCACATTCATTTTAAATGTTACACATACATGACATCATAATCAAAGAATGCCTTCAATTTAACCCGTTGACCCAAAATTTCCTGGGTCAGCAATTTTGCACACCCGATTTCGTTTTGTTGAAATTTACCCTGTCCACCACATGCAGTGATCTCAGGGTGAATTAAGAGGAAACAGCCAGATGAAAGAGAAGTCAAAGGAAAGAAGAAGAACCTACCAGTACCTTCACCAACGCCTGCACCTGAACTTTCACAAGATTTAGATCAGTATTACCACAACAAAATAGCTCAGTGTCAACTTCATCTTCACTAGAAACACTTTCTAAGTCACCATCAGGGTAATTTGGTTGGAATTCTGACTCGACCTTCATCTTAAATAATTAAATCCACAAAGAAATGAAATCTTCCCCACTATGGCAGTGATCTCAGGGTAGGTAACTGACTAATATTACTCACAAACGTATGGATGGGACATAAACCCAATCCTGCCTAACTCGCTGGCTAGCCTGGGGGCAAACAGGGATGGAGTTATCTCCCTTTGCTTAAGGAAAGGGAGATAACTCTGTCAATGTTTGACCCCATTGTTATTAAAAAAATTCCCCGTTTTTTGTTGTTTCTTTATTTTTTCAAATTTATTCATGTACACGGATTTATGTGGACAAAAACACTGATATTAACAACATTGAAAACCGTAAATGGCACAAGTTGAGTGTCGGATAGGTCTGTTGTCCACAGGCACGGCAGTTTGAATTTAGCATGCTAACGCATTGCTCGTCTAAATGTCAATAAAGTTAGATCTAGATCTATCGCTATTTTCTTCTTCATCATCCCCAGCACACAATTTACTCATTTTAGTGTCTCACTCAAAACTAGATTGCGGACAAAGATCGATTACATTGCTCAAGAGGTAATTGAAAACATCATTCGAATGCAAAAAAACAATCAAGACATCCTTTGAAAGTTTTAAGATGGACACGACAAGGAAAGGAAGGGGGACCATCTGGAACATGGTGAAGAACTATTGAAGAAGAAGAAAAGGGTGCACACAAGAATGCTGTGGTACGAGTTGAAGGGACTAGCCCATGACAGACATGAATGGAAGCGATTTGTTGACGCCTCATGCTCCTCCGTGGACCTATCAGACATAAACATATATCGCCCCCCCCCCCATCATGTCACTACAATTTCCCCCATGCTACCACGTACCTTTCCCTTGAGATGGCAGAAATGTGTAGGTGTTGGACGCAGGTCCCACAATTGCTGGCATGGACTGAGGAATGAGAGGATTCTGCGAACTTGCTGGTAGACTAACTGGGGTACCCACAGGGATTCTTTGTGCGTTAATACACCAGTTCTGAAAATTGGAAGAGGGGGTAAAAAGTATTAGGCAAGCCCGGAAAACACACACAAAAAAGCCAACGAAGAACAGCGTAAATACAAACTCAAAAGCCAAAAGGACAAACTAAATACGATTTTTTTTACATTCTGCTTGGCAGCTATGACAGATGTGTGTATAAAAATCAAGCAGACACCTACCTGCTCTCAGCCTGAGTGACGATGGAGACCGGCGCCCCCTGCAACGTTGGTGCCATGGAGGACATGGCGATGACGGAGCCTGGCGGCCTACTCTGAAAGTCGGAGGATATGATGATTGCACCGGGGGTGGCCTGGGACGTAGGCATAGCCGCCTGCTCGCTTTGCCGAACGGCGCCTGGCGTGGACGATGAGACTGTGGAAATGGCGGACGACGATGTCGGCAGGAAGCCCTGGGACGACAGCGACATCGTGGAGACAGTGAGGACAACGAAGACGGTGGCGGCTGCGCCTGAGCGGACGATGGGTTCATTGAGGATGAGGACGACGAGATAGGCAGTTGGTGGGCCCCAAAATTGAAGCTGCCGTGACGGGAGATTTCCTAGGGGAGCTGTCTTTGTGGCGTCACTTTAGCTGTGGAATGACAACAATTGAAGACGTGCATACAACAGCCATGAGGATTTGCCATGTGGATGAGACATTTGAATTCAATAGAAAAAAAGTAAAAGTGAAGTTCCTTAAAGGCCAGAGCGTATCCCAGTTTCAATAATGTTGAGCAGAACAGGTGATAATCACCTGCTGGCCACGCGCTAGGTCTGACGCAGGATTTTACTCCCAAGTTAGTGTTTGCATCCATTTACACCTGGGTATAGTGGGAAAAGCGCGTATTAGTGTCTTTCACAAGGAACACAAAGGCATAAAAATAGCTTTGCTAGGATTCGAACCCGAGACATCATGATCCGGCAGTCTAACCACGCATTCCTCGACACCACTATGTTAATGTTGAAATTTTTTATTTAACAAGAACAATATAATAAAGAAAACCTTTTTTTTTAACAAAAACAAATACACAAACAAATAAAAATCAAGTTAGCATTTATGACCGTGTAAGTGTAAATATAGTAATGGTAAAAAAAAATTTGTAATCCCAAGTAAAGCAATCTTCCCACATCCACCACATGCAGTGATATCATAGTGAATTAAGGGGAAACAGCCGAGATGAAAGGCAAGTGAAAGAGAGGACGGGAGAGCATGCCAACAGAGCACCCGCCAACCACCCGCGCTGACAAGCAGGCGCATAAAAGGTTATAAACAAGGGCCGCCCACACGGGGAGTACTTACCAATGGGAATCGGGGCCGGGGAGGCGATGGTGGTGGTCGCCGTAACCAGGGCAGGGTTGATTGAGCTAACCATCACTTGAGCAGACACTGGTAGGTTGACTGGCGGGATTAACAAAGAGATCAAGAGGAGTTTTGACGGTGCGGAAAGAGCTTTTTCACGATTTGTTTCATTTGAATTTACCCCATCCACAATAAATGACGATCTCAGGGTGAATTTAAAGGAAATAGCACTAAGAAAGACAAGTGATAGAGTGAAAGTGAAAGGAAAGAAGTAAGAAGACCTACCAGCTGATTTTTAGTTAGTTTCTTTTATATTTACCCCATGCACCATTGCAGTGATCTCAGGGTGATTTAACATTGAAACTTGCCCGTTCTTAGTTTTTAAATTTGCACAGGGTTGAAAGAAATGGAAGAACATTTTCATAAGCCGAAATATTCAGGTTTGATTCAACTAAATAGTTGCATCCATAAAATATTTTCCTAGTGTTGTTGACTATGGCCACGACTACCTTTAACTCATGAGTGCGTAGATTCCCGACCTTGAAGATGTTGAACCATATTCAATTTCCCTGCAACCAGATCTCCATGGCCTGAGAGAGAGAGAGAGGAGGGAGGGAGGGAGGGAGGGAGGGAGGGAGGGAGGGAGAGAGAGAGAGAGAGAGAGAGAGAAAGAGAGAGGAGAGAGAGTTTCTAAGCTTCCATGTGCTTCTGATGGGTGGTGTTAGGAAAAGGATTCTTCTCTTCTCCGTGTCATTTTTTAAAATGAAAGCAGAAAACACAAAAATGTAGATGATTGAGGCAGAACGATGAAATGTGTGTGTTTAAACAAAGGCAGTAGCTAAAAATACCATCCATAACAGGCTTCATGGAAAGTGATGCTATTACATCAGGATCATGACCTTTAGCATCAGAAAGAGGCGTTAACAGACTATTCAGCTTTCTAGAAATAGTAGCACTAAAAAAAAATAACAAAAATAAGTTTGCCGAGCCAATCGATCGTCGAAAGAGAAGGTGTTACCGCAGCCGGGTTTGACCGGCTTGAACAATGGCAAGCTGTTAGTGGGCAGCCAGGTTGGGCTGGGCTAATCACAGCATGCTGTCTAAGGTGCAGCCGTTTTCAACTGGGTTCAAACCTTAATATTAACATATTCTGCCCTGGTTATGACAATTTGTAGAATTTATAAAACCTTAATGAGTTAACATATTCTGCCGGTTATGACAGTTTGTAGAATTTATAAAACCGTAATGAGTTAACATATTCTGCCCCGGTTAAGACAGTTTGTAGAATTTATGGAGTTCTTGGTTGAGAAATCTAGCCAAACATCATCAAAATATTTTTTCGGAAGTCGGATCATCCTTCAGAAGATGGCTAATCCTTCATATCAAACACACTTAAGCATGTTTTCGCATGATTTATTAAAAAAAATATGGCAAAATCAGACCTGCCACTCAATTTTTAAAAAATCAGGATATAGATGTTAAAAAAATCAGGATACATGAGCGGTTTCAGGTATAGAGTCAGCCGGTCACCTACTCTGGAACTTAATCATAATGGGGTAATTGTTGCCGCTGATTCCGGCTTTTCCCAAGTTAACGTATCCATCATAATTCTGAATTCTAGTACTAAATCAGCATTACAGTTGCCTCCTTCCCACCCATTGTTTACATACTGGAAGTGGAAGACACACTCACTTTTCCACTCTTTTTCATCAGTGCTCACTTATCTTGCAATCATATTTTCACATTCACTTTCTTCACACACATGTCCACCCCACCCCTTCTGCTATCCCGTCACATATCTATTAGATATACTTAAGAGTACAGATACAGATCATCTAGACCTAGACGTCCTAATACTAGGGATGTCTAGATCTAAATCTAACAAGTCACTGAAAATCAGCAAAGCCTTCTGCTTGTTCAGTTTGAAATTCATGGCTCTATTAATTGCGGTAGGCCTCAATAACAAATAATCATACAGCCATTTCTGAAGTCTTGAACAAGTACAGCATGGGTTCAACCTTCCGAACAAACCGCACTTGTAATTTATTTCAGCCATTCCAGCTCTACATTACCATGAACTCACCTGATTTGATGGCTGCAACTTGCTGAGCCACGGGCTGAGACGTAATTATCTTCGTCTGCGGTGCCATGTTAGGAGTGACCTTTGCTTGACCAGCAAAGACTAAGCTTGACCTCACCAGATCTTGTGGAGTTAAACGTGCGTTAGAATCTGATGGCAGAGTTACGCTGATACGTTGATGGGTGTTGCCAGGCATAGACGACTCACTGGAGCTTTGAACCTGACCAGGCAAAGCGCGGCCGTGCAAAGCTCCGTCCGCACCCATTCCCTTCAAGGTTATGTGCATGGGGTGTGAGGCCATGTTGCCAGATGAGATTGGTGTAATGGATCCGTGCATGGGAAAATTGGCTCTGATGAAGAATATAATGAATAAATCAATCAAATGTACCCCTGTCTCCAGATAATACGTATCTAAGCGTTCAACAAAATTGAATCGTTTTTATCTGGAGCTACTTGAGCTATACAAGACTTCGTAGATCAAGCACAGTACACAGCACACTCATTTCACAGTGCAAATTGTCTCTAATACCAAATCTTGTCACATCAACAATGAATGGAAAACTAATCAGAGTTCCTGTAGACTTACACAGTGCAAATTGTCTCTAATACCAAGTTGTCACATCAACAATGAATGGAAAACTAATCAGAGTTCCTATAGACATACACAGTGCAAATTGTCTCTAATACCAAGTTGTCACATCAACAATGAATGGAAAACTAATCAGAGTTCCTATAGACATACACAGTGCAAATTGTCTCTAATACCAAGTTGTCACATCAACAATGAATGGAAAACTAATCAGAGTTCCTATAGACATACACAGTGCAAATTGTCTCTAATACCAAGTTGTCACATCAACAATGAGTGGAAAACTAATCAGAGTTCCTGTAGACTTACACAGTGCAAATTATCTCTTCTCACTTAAGATCTCTATTAGCATCAGTCAATTGCAAGAAACCTACTTTGACAGGTCCTGTGGCTGAACTTGTGGAGAAGGTTGAGCACCGACTGTCGGTGACTGAGAGTGTGTCACTTGCGGCGTTCGTCTTAATGGTTTGAAGGACCGGACCTCTGGGCAAGGGCAGCGGTGTGATCCCGGCATTCATACCTGGGGTTGGAATTTGCAAAGACGGAGATGTCCCTTGACGTAACAAGGCCGAAGACTTGGGAACTGACAATGTGGTTGTACCTGATTTATATAAAACACAAATATAGGCCAAAAACGTCTCAAGATACATCAGAATGTAAATCATACAACCAAGTGCTTTTAATAAGGGCTGTTTTCTAAACTTTTGTTCCTAATCCACATCTATAGCATAGAATCTCAAGGCCAAAAGGTCTAGCTTTCGCTACTACATCTAAAGCAAACACACAAAACAGGATAAAACTTCAAGAAAACAATTTTTTTTTTTTTTTTTTTTTTTTTTTGCAACACGACTATATATAAATATTGACTCAGCAAACATCTTTCCCAGCGAGAAAACAAGGAGGGATTTGTCTATGAAATCTGCTGAAGGAGATGCTTCCTGCAATGTCTGTCAAGTGACATAACCTGCATTCAGAATATAAAAAAAGAGTCCCTACCTCTGGGTAACTGGGAACCAAACCCTGAAGAAAATGTCTGCATCTGGGCGGACTGTGGAGGCGTCATAACCGGAATTCCAACATTCCCAGCATTTCTGACGATGTTGATTGGTAAAGCCGACGCTGTTATGTTTGCGGAAAGGGCAGTGGATGCCGTAGCACCGGCCACGGGCGCTGAAGGCAGTTGCTGCTGCTGTGAGTGAAGTTGCGCCAAGGTGCAAGGCTGGCCTGCTGGGAGGGTGGCACAGGGACCGAGATTGGATGGTGCGTCACAGTGCCCATAGCGCTTTGATACTGCAGACGTTGTCACTAAATTCAGGCTGACCAGCCCCTCTGCCGTACCTTGAGCCAGAGCTGAAATAATGCAGAGGTACTGTCAACACCGAAAGAAGGCAAATGCCCATGGAGTATAATATAAAAGTAGATGTGTATGAGTCCCACTTCAGGCATTTGGAGTTTTTCTTACCCGTGCAGAAAATTTACCCCAATTGTCCACTTTGACAACTTGGGCTACTCCTAGAAAAATTGATCATAAGCTCAGTGATTCAAAAATATTCATTTCCCTATTTTGTCCCTGGGAAAGTTGGCAGGTCTCGAACCCAGTACCTCATGACGGTTACTGATGCCACCAACACCACAGATATTATTAAATTATGCTAAAACCAAGGAAGTTTCACTTTCTTAGTTTAAGCCCCAAATATTAGACCAAGAGCAGGGAACGGCTCAAAGTAATAGTACTGATACAGTGGTAGGCCTATTAATGACATACAACATTGAAAGAAACAGAGGGGCAGGCGGAGAGAGAGAGTTCTGACCAGAGTGATGAACAGCATTGTTGTACTCTGTTCCCTGTTAAATGCATCAGGCCTTCATTACTGTAAGTTCTGAGGGTTTTCACTGATTCAAAATGTGTCCCTTTGATCAGCGATTTGATAATCCGGATGTCTCAACAATCCAGTTGCAGAGCCTAGTATTCCAATTTCAGACACAGTAAATTATAAAAACAGCAGTAAATTAATTAGTAAATCAGGAAACTTGGCAGATTTGAGTAAATCCAAAACGAAGGTAAAACTAATCAAAAATATAATCCAGGTAAGATCCGAAGAAAACAGACACAATCAAGAAAGCACGCTAGATATAGAAAATAATATGAGTCAGTCAACGGCTTAGTAAACATAAGAAAAAGACCGAAAGAACGATAATACATTGTATGATTACAATTTAAACCTAGCAAAGCGAACTCAGTTTTAACAGTTTCTAGCCAAACAGCATTAATAGGTAAATATCAGTACTCAAAATCACTGAATGTAAGCTACGATTACTATCAATGAAACTATTTATATTTAGTATCGAACCAAAAGTTTTATTGTCTTCGATTATTTCTACTAAGTACGATTATAAGCTTAGTATTTAGTAGAGCTTAGTAAAAATTACAATTCCCAATTTTCTTACCAAAATAATTTTTCGCTCTCCAGAACAAAATATCGGGAAAATTGGGGCCATATCGGGATGTCGGGAATGGGGGCTCCAAATCGGGAAACTTGGCAGGTCTGTAAGCCAGGCCTGGCGTGTCAGATCTGCCTATTTTCAACCTCAGAATTTAGTAACAGCTTCCTCATGTTTTTCGTGATTTCAAAAGAAAATTGTAACCAGCTGAAAAATCTGGGTATGAATATCAATCTAAGTAACCATTTAACGGTAGAATTCAACCCCTAGTTAAAAGCTTGTACAGAATGGTCCATCCCCATTTCCCTCTTTTGTTAAAATTATATCCCATGTTGAAGCTTAGAACCTGGGGATTTCAGATTTATACATTGAAGAGATAGCAGAGCACTGTGAGGCGAGTAAATTAGCTTTTAAAAGTCATGTTCTTGAGTCAAGGGACGTAACTGTGAAAATTATTGGTTCCTTAGTTCTCAATGTGTTTGTGTTCCACCACACCTCAGGCGTGTGAAGTCCACAGCCGATGCCCTACCGTTGTTAACTTCAGATTGTGTGGGTGGACGAAAACCGATATTTTTTGTCCCGTTTTTTGTAAAATTCTGTGATTGTAGGTCTATACTATGTTTGTTTTGAGCATTATGGGTTTAATGTGCATGCCATTCTGCTAAAACCGATAAACTTCACAGCTTATATAACGAGTGAGGATGCCATAAGTATGGATTGACTTGCCCAGAGAGAGAGAGAGAGAGAGAGAGAGAGAGAGAGAGAGAGAGAGAGAGAGAGAGAGAGAGAGAGAGAGAGAGAGAGAGAGAGAGAGAGAGAAAGAAATGCAACAAACACCTAACTGAAAAGGAAGCATTTTCCAAACGTTTTTTTATGTCGCATGTGCCCGTCCTAAGTCCCATCAGCACCTAAACATATAACCCCCACCCCCTTCTAACTTTTCACATTCATATACAGCTCTGTGAAAGTGTTCAAGATCTCAATTCTCCTGCCCCACCACTAAACTAGAGCAAATGTGAGTCTTCATCGATCAATAATTGCTTCACGGAATACATGACGGGATGCGTATGGTAACTGAGAAATTTTGAACTCTACTTGAACCTATGCTATTAGTATTATTTTCTCTCCCTCTTGTTTAAATGCGCTTTAGTATTATTGCAAAGAAGACAGTATGCATAGCGGAGATGGAGAACCACCATCATTATACCTGCTTCTAAACCTCCCGTATGGAACCGGTTATTTATCGACTGTTTATTTATATTTCTTTATTTAAAGAAAAAACCAGAAAAGATTCATAATTTGTCTTGTGGCTTCAGTAGTCCCATACTCAACATCTATTTTTCGTAAGTTACGTAAAATTTGTCACTCTATAAAGGTCTGTTGTGTGCAGTTCCCCATTCGACCCAGGTAAAAAATGGGTATAAGCACTAGCTTGCGAGTAAAAACAAGCACGTCCTGTCAAGGAGGTGATCATTATCACATGCTCCGTTGCACGTTATATGAACTGGGATACGCTCCAGGTCTATGGGCTTAGCGGCCTTGAAGGAACTTACATGGAGGGATGATGCTGGGTATATTGGGCTGGGACGTCTGTGCACCTCTACCCGTTATACCAGGCCCCTGCTGCGGAGGAGCTGGGGCAATGGGCCTTGCAAGTTTCTAAAGGAAAAAAGAAAAATATTGAATTATAAATTAAGATGTAAAGTAAAAAGCAAACAAAACAGGAGGAGATCCCACCGCATTCAATATATTTTTTAAAAAAGCATACTACATAGCCGTAGCAACCATTTGGTGAAATGTCAATTCCATTGAATGAGCTCAATTCAGACATCCTTCCCCCATCCACTGCCCTCCCTCATTAAATCCAAATGCATTTTTTTTTAAGTATATTGTTCATATTATGTTTCCGCCCTCTCTACCTCAGATATTTTTTTGCGTTTTTTTTGTTTAATTGATTATCTTAAATAGGCTTAAATCTATGAGGGAAAAACTGTTGTGTTACCTCTCAAGAAAGAAAATGTAAAACCATTAGCTTATAAACGCAAGAAAAATTTATTCTTTTCAAGGAAAGTATAAAAAGCATAATCTTTCATATTGTTTCATACACATAATAAATATATTCTGCTTATTCTTTTTTTAATCTCTGTTGTAGAGTTGAGAAATCTTCCCAACAGCAAATGCCAGTCTAAAAACATTACATATATTTTATATATTATAACATCTGATACAATGCTTTGTACAGTGTAGTTTTGTCAATCAAGGGTTGCAGTGATTGACATGCATAAGGTGGACAAATTAGTAGTGGTAGTAGTAGTAGTAGATGTAGTAGTAGAAGTAGCAGTAGTAGTGATGATAGTAGTAGTATTATGGGTCGACGTGACTCCATAAGAACACATTCACCTGCAATAGCGCATGAGGGAGGGAGGGAGGAGGGAGGAGGCGGGGGGGGGATGTTAGGGGCCAATTCTATTGAGATAAGACTTAAATCTAGTATGTAGTTTTCAATGCTTCAGATTTGTCTTCACTAATAGCAAAGAAGGTTGAGGGAAAACATAAGATTACTCACAAAGCTCTTCATGTCATGATGCTGCCCAGCTGGATGCTGGGAAGACACAATGAAGGAGTGGCCGGTGCCAGATGCTGCCAGGGCGGGACGGGTTGGGGAAGGGCCAGGCACTCCCACCTGAGGCGTGATCATACGCGAAGTGTCTCTTTCTCCAGCACCTTCACCCTTTCTGTCAGTGTCGCCAAATTTCAATTTGCTCATCAGTAGTCAGCCACTGTAAAAACAACAGACAAAGAATCAATGCTAAAGCACTCAAGAAATGAAAACAGACATCCTCGTCATCATCAAAGTATTCCACCCCTACCAGGGCATAGGCCATAGACAAGAGATTTCCATCTTTCTTACTCCCGAGAGATCTTTTTAACTTGTTCCAGCTGACATCCAATCTGTTCTGGTCCTTATCTACACTTTTCCTCTAAGTGGCTTGCCTTGGTGTCTTCTTCCCTGTGGATTCCATAGCAATACTTGTCTTTTTATATCAAGACATACATACATCAGTGATGATGGTGACTAAAAGTGAAAAAGGAGGAAAATTTTTACGCGACCCACCAAAATCACAATTTTCTCTTTAGGGCCCTCATTTTTAAATAATAAAGAGGACAAAAATAACTATAATATACTTACACAATCCAGAACTTGAGTAAAATGGTAAATGTACACATGTCGAGGGGGGGGGGGGGGTGGAAAGGTAGAAGGGGAGGGGTTAACATTTCCTTCCCTTATTGGAAATATGTTTAGCTGATTGAACATGGTCTACCAACGCAATTTTGCCTTTCCCACCATAACTGACCATATCATTGCAATATGAACATAGGGCTTTACCAGCAAGATCCAACTTCTCAATCGAATCTCCCAAGTTTCCCTTCAATTCACAAAGTTTCTGTGATTTTAATTTTACAGGCGTCTCTAACCACTCAAACCTAAATTTGTTTTAACTCCATTTCCTTCGCTTTTACCAAGAGTTTTCATGATTTGAAATTGACGATCACCACAGTAGATCTAGATTATAATTAGATCTATAAATCTAGCAAAGCAATGATAATTTAAAAATAAAAGGAAAAGCAGAGTCTACATCTACCTCTAGAAAGAAAGAAAATTTCTGATATTGACGGGAAATAGCACTCGCAGAAGTGTTTCCGTACATCGGATAGGTTCACTGTTCACACTAAGTTCCAGGCGGAACGTAATGTCGGATTCGTAAAATTCAGCGGGAGTGGCGATCAGCGTCAAGTTGCGGAAAACAGGGAAATTCCTCCCGACTTCAAAAACCACGGATTTCCGCGGATAACCATCATCACTGATACATAGAATAAAATAATTAAATCTAGTGGCATCACAGACTTGAACCTCCATATCAACATTCATTTTGTTTTTCTCATGTACAGAAATGTGCTGAAAACTTCGTAATCAACCCTTGCATCCTCTTGTCAGGAATCAGGAGTGACGGCAACTTTTTACCATGTACAGCCATCTCAGTAAGGACAGAAAAGAGCACAAACCCATTGTAAACAACAAGTTATTTGTAAATAAAATAACATCAGGAAGAGTTGCAACTTGAAAAGATAGTTACTTTCTTCTAGTAAACAACAGCATAATATACAAACATTTGTGAGCTTCCCCATCAAGAATATGAAGTTAAAGGTCAAATTCTGGCTAGATGTTTTCAATTATAGAATGAAAAATTGTCTGTCCTGTGATATTTGTCCCCAATCTTGTAGCCTCCCAATTTCGCTAGTGAGCAAAACTTAATGATAAGTGAACATAACAGATAGTCTGTTTTAGAGATTCTCTCATTTTCAGCAAGATAAGAAATTCAAGACAACAGACCGCTTATTTGAACACGAGCAGTTTGAATGTCACTGACAACAGACAGAATGGCATCTCGGGCTGAAAATCGGAAATTACCTGCTTTTGTTTACTTATATATTGACCATATTTCTACACATGAAAGAGCTATCTAACTAACATAGAAATTGAGTTATCTAACTTACATAGTAATTTGCCTAACACTACATAGATGCTGTATAATAACAGGTATATTCCTTTTGTATAATCTATAATAATCCTTGAAGGGTGAACACCAACTCTATTGGTCGGCCCCTAAGAAAACCCCCATCCAACCCAAGGTTATGTCCCTCCAGCAGCTCATCCCAAGAGCTGTATTTCGGCAGTGTCTTGCAAAGATTCAAATAATCCTAAAATATATATCTAGAATCTACTTAAAAATATAAATCTAGCTTCTAGATATGATAGTACATGTGGTAATATTCAAAAAGAATCACTGAAAGCAAACCCAAGCCCAAGACTTCATGTGATGTTACTGTTACAAAGAAGGTCACTTTTATTTTGTTTCTTCATAGTAACAGTTTTTATTCCTGCTACCTTTTGTCTAGGGCAAATGGCCAAACTTTGATAGAGATAAAATGTAACTCAAACTCTAGTAGTCTAGATGTTTTAGATAGAACCTAGTCTAGATTTTCTAGATCTAGAATCTTAGACTCTTCCCGATTCTGACAGCTCCAAATCTTAGTTAGATGCTCTTGATTCACTTGGTCTCAACGATGACGATTCACTTGTATCTCACAGATACAGTTGATTAAAACGTTGTAAGTTATACAGAAATAATGTCAATGGAGAGAATCGAACACTGAAACCAGAAAGTAAAGAGCGCTGGCTCGTACCGCTGGGTGACGGCTGCAACTCTCTCGGTTTTCTTCCAGTCAGCCGTCGGCCATCTAACTCGACCGCGAACAGACGCTAACCCAGAAAAAGTTTCTCTGTTATTGAACAGTTTTCTAATATGTCGCTGCTATTCTATTATTGAAGTTAACATACCGCTCCATTAAATTCCGTCACACAGGTAGATCTATATCACAGAATAATGTCTGATCCACAAGGTAAATTTTTCCAAACAGTAATCTCAAAAGAGGCAGAGTTTGGCTGACAGGAACGTTGGCCTGAGCTACACACTTATTGCCATGAATGACGGAGATGTGTAGTAGGCGGGTTCATTTCCTTTTCAAAGGGGGGGAAAGCGTTTCACAAAAGAGACCGACCAGCTCACCGTGTTGGACGAGAGTTTCAACATTGGTGCAAATTTTGTAAAGCTTACTCACCGCTTTAATGTCCTGAAACAACCGAAGTCAATTAAATCAACTATTCTAACCACCATGGTTTCTTTTCTGGTAAAGACGTTCTAAATGTTGGAACACAAAGTAGTCTACCAAGTGTAGAATAGATCTAGATTCTAGACTGTACACACTCACAATACCTTCCGAATCACTGTCCAACCGACTAGATCTATGAGGGTCATGGACTTGAAATCAACGAATACATAATATTATAAATTTTTCTAAACTAAAATAATGCTAATAAATACCTGAGGACAGATTTCTTTTAATCATTAGAATTATTGTAGCAAGATTTCGACAGCAGAGTGTCAACGAGCATGGATTTGTGCTTGTGTAGAAACCGCTTCTCTTGAAGTCTGTTCATAAATTCGATGATTTCATTGGTCTATATGACCATGTGACTCAGTGTTGTTTCCTTCATGATTTAGTTCCGGGTTAACGATAAGCCTATGAAAAAGGCTCTGAAAATCCCCACAGCACAGTAAAGTTCACGGACTAGGCTACGACAGTGTCGCTGAGGCCAAGCCTACTTGTTACCACAACCGGTAGATGTATGGGTTTGGGGTTTGTTTCTACAGTTTGGTTTTTTGTTGTTGTTTTTTTTAGCGTACAGTATTTCTTTTTCTCTGCCTCAATCACGAAAATTATATATGGTTGGAGATCGATTTGCGTCTTGACGGTAGATGTAAACTCGGTAACCGTTTTCGTGCGCTGGAATTAAAATTACACAGCGGTACTTGGGCATGCGTATGGGGAAGTCCGACGGTGTGTTGTGTTGATTGTTGTCAACCACAGCGGATCGACACTTCGTTCGAGCATTAGTCGTAATCATAATCTGTTGTTCTCTCAAATTAGTTTCTGCGGTCTCTTTTGTTACTTTAGAATATCTATAAATTCAAAGGCTGTCATGGTCAGATAATTTAGGCCATGCAATACAGGGACATATGAGAGTTTGTTAAGCAAAACATGCATGCTTAAATCTAGTAAAACATGCTGTAAGGGCGCATTAATATTTGTCACATCACAAAAGTAGAACATGTACTGAAACTGAAACACTCTAAAATGAAACGACTTCGCCGTGTGTGGACTAACCACGCCTCCGTTTTCCAAATCTTATGGTCCGGATCTCACGCCTCAAGTGTCATGAAGCCTACTTAAAATGTACATTTAATATTTGTTTTTCAAATAAGATAAATATTACCTTTTTCATTTAAACAGTTCCCCGAAACAACACATTAAAGGTCTTTGGCCTCATCGGAATGAAAAGCACACACAAAATGAGATAGCCTCGTAACCTTTGTATGTTTGACCTCAAGGTTCATGTCAAAGTCAGTGGTGTAGACATGCTCGACTTACAAAACATTCTTTTATAAATTTTTTTAGTAGATTTAGCTAGATCTATATAGATCTAGATCTAGGCCCATAATAGTATCCCCAATTCCGTACAGAAAGCCAGGTTGAATTATAAAATTATATGCGTATGACCTGATCACATAGTTTAGGAAATGCGTGTATCTCGATGGATCTGAGTTTCATTTCAATGCTGTGGATTATCTATGCTTACTCTTACTATTTATATACTTATTAAATTTACTTACTATTATTTTTATAATTAGATCTATATAATGTCAATATCATAGTTGTGCCGTTATTGCCCTTTGTGTTGTCTCACTGACTGACCATGTTTTGAATATATCTAGAAAATCTAGCTCTACATGTAGATTCTACATAACTTTTTAGATTAGTTTTTCAATGAATGTTCTTTGATTTGTTTTTGTGACGTAGATTATGTAGAATTACTACATGTAATGTGTATTATCGAGTTGTCATCAAAATTTAGATTATTTACATTAGACCTAAAATGACAATCTAGATCTAGCTAGATCTAAAATATTGTTTGGATTCATTATTGACTGGCTGTTGGTAATTCTTTTCGTTTTCCAAAATCATATTAGTGTGAAGTGTACGATTAGGTGCGAAGTTCATGACTCAAAACTGCAACACCAAAGGAACCATAATCAAAGAAAAATGATAATAAATATAAAGAATAAATCAGTATATATATATGCCTTATACTTATAGGCCTAGTATAGGCCTACTTCTTTCTACTTCATAAAAATTATTTTACCTTTTGTCACTGTCTACCTTTCCTTTTCGCTTTCCTTTCATCTTGTTTTCTATTCTTTCTTCTGACATCTCAATATCACCATGTGATACCTTCATACTAAAAGTCATGTAGACATATAATTTATACTGTACACATTATTATGTATTACTAGGCGAAATATGACAATAGATGACAACTCCACTAAGAAAAACAGAACAAACACGTGACGTTTGGCATAATACATTTTAATAATGTATCACTACGCATGTATTGTCTGATGACAGGTTAGGCTATACTAATACTACATGTGTACTGTTATTATTACAATGTATTACTATACATGGTGTACTTATAAAATACCTGACACGTCATTGGTGATTGACGCTATTGACTGGTGGATATGAATTTCTTTATTTTCAGTCTTTCATTTATATTTTACTTTTACTGTTTATCTTACTTTTCCCTCTTAATTCACCCTGAAATCACCACATATGGTGTTGACGGAGTAAGTTTCAATCCGTCAGTTCCGAAACGCCACGTATTTGATTTGTCTACTTCTTGAAGTTATCACTTTATTGTCTTGTCATTGAAACTACTGGGGTACTGAGTTTCCGTGGTAAAACTGTACTGGTGTTGAGCGTTGATAACAGTTCAGTAAGGAGAAAATTTAAGTTCAGTAATGCTAACACACATTGTGTTTTGTTTGTTGTTGTTTGGTTGTTTTTTATTCTGGTGTTGTTGGTTGATGTGGGTTGTTGGTTGCTGGAAGGGTTAAAGGATGAGGGTTGTTTGTTAATTGTATGTAGTGGGACATAAGAATAGCTTCCTTCAGCTTCATGGGCGGTTGGTAGGCATTGCTGGTAAGTCCTACTTCTTTTCCACTCTTTGATCTTTCATCCTGCTGTTTCCTCTTAATCAACCTTGATATCAGGCATATAAAATATAGTGGACGTGGGTAAATTTGATGTAGCACTAGCAATCCTTCAACTTCTCTCTCAACAGGGATAATATATTATACTATAGTCGTTTGATTCTTCGTTAAGGGTGTTAATGAAATATTATTATTTTATTTACATGTAACCATAATAGATTTTATATTTATTTACAGCTCGCTGACTGAGATAATGTAGGATGTAGCCCATCTTACAACTCTACAACTTAAACTGACGTGCAACCAACACCACAAGATCAAAACGAAGGAGAATATGACGGATGAAGAAGAAAACGCACATGGTCTACAGCTTTACTGCTACTAATACTACATGTACTGCCTTTGATAGGCCTTCACAAGCTGATTTAACAGTACTATTACATGTATTGGCATTAGTATGCACATACACTATAACCTCCTTATACCGCCATTCTCGCTTACCGTCAGTTTTTCACCCTTGTACTTGTACATATCTAACCTAACAATGAAATACCGCCACCGTGCATTACCACCCCTTTCCCAAAGTGATGCAAGCGGGTATATAAGTAGAATGTAGTTTGGTTTGGTCATAGATCATTGAGTCAAATACACACTTAACGCACAGACACAATGGTCACTGGCATGATTGTATGTCTTCTTAGTATTCTTACACTTACAGAAATCACACTTACACTAGTTACACAAGGTTTCTTCCTCATGAGAATGAGAGTACTGAAGGTTTGGAGACAAAGTTAATCGTCCATTGCTTAGGCCTAGGTCAGCCGAATGAAGAGCAGCATCGGCATAGCCCAGATCGTATCATTGACTATCATCCTGACAATACCTTGGCGGGATAGGCATGGCTATGATTGGGTCCAATTGAGTGACAAGAATTAATCTTCACAGCAGTGTCATCATAAGCTAGGCTAATCCATTTTGAGTTAGGGGTGTGTCTATCGATATTTTTTTTAGACTTCATAAAAGACTACCATTCCAGTCAATATAATACTACAGCTACAATAATCATTTCACATGCAGTAGGCCTACATTGCCTTGTCAGTGATCATTTTTCTTCTACTGGATTAGTCAAATATTGATTTAATTATTTCCGTCATTGTAATTATACTGAATATAACACCATTCCCGTTTAAACGCCAAATTACCACTGGCACAACAGTTGATGGTATATAACGAGGTTTGAGTGTATACATAATACCGATACATGTATAGTAATTAATAGTATACACTTCTTACTGTGTCATATTTCATACAACATGTATTTATTAATAAAAAATCTCTCTCTCTCTCTCTCTCTCTCTCTCTCTCTCTCTCTCTCTCTCTCTCACTCTCTCTCTCTCTCTCTCTCTCTCTCTCTCTCTCTCTCTCTCTCTCTCTCTCTCTCTCTCTCTCTCTCTCTCTCACACTCATTGACATAAAATTTGAACGTAGCGAGAAGAGAAATTATACATGACTTTGTTTTTATTACTGGTTCTGTAATAACTGAAATGAATTTGTTCTTCGCTAAACCGCCATTCTCACTTATCGCCAGCCTTTTACTTTGTACGGAGACACTGAGACTGTATGCAAACCAAAACAATACAAATATAATAGTTTATTTGACTGCCACCCATCAATTATTAGGCCCTTCTACTTCTACTACTACTACTATTGTAGCCTTTTTACATGCCTTGGGGCCTTCATTATAATATATGTATTGTTAACCTAAACTTCGGGCAGCTGGCGGGTGCTACTGGTAGGGCCTACTTCTTTCTATTCCTTCTCCCTTTATTTCATCTTGCTGTTTCCTCTGAAATCACTGCAGTGATGGACGGAGTAAATTTCATGAAAGAACAGAAGACAGACTAAATGTGTCCCGTTTCTTGTACATCTCTTACATAATAATTTAATGTAGTTTACATCGATATTAATCATCTTTCTTTCTTTCTTTATCAGTTCTCATTTTACCTTTCAGTGTATGGGTTCAGATGCCCGAGATGATCTTTCTGCAGGATGCCCTGTCCTAGAATTTTCTATTTCCTTCCATTCCAAAAAAAGTTAAATTTCTATGTTTCAATGCCTCTTTTATATCTTCTTCCCATTTTCTCCGAGGTCTGCCTTTTGGTCTTTTACCTTGTGCTTTAGCACTGTATACTGATTTAGCTATTCTATTGTCATTCATTCTGTTTACATGCCCAAACTATTTCAATTGATTTGTTTCTATCTTAGTTTTTATGCCATCTGCTTCGCTTTGATCTCTTATTGTTGTATTTCTGATTTTGCCGCTTTTAGTTTTCCTACTACTTTTCTTAGATATTTCATTTCAGCTGCCTGTACTCTATTGTATTCTCTACTGTCTTAAGTCCAAGTTTCGCTGTCATAGAGGAGAGTAGGACAATAAACTGTATTGTATACTGCCATTTTGTTTTTTGTTGACAATTCTTGCTTACCTCTACAAATGCCTTTCCTAGATGGTTATATATATATATATAATATATTGCACTTGCCTTTTTGGATTCTCTGGCTGATTTCTTCTCTTAGTTTTCCTCTGAGTTAATCATTACTCCTAGGTAATTGTAGCTTTGAACTTGTTCTAAATACTCCCTCCCCAATTTAAGATTTTGTGTTTTAGCTTCCCTAGTTACTAGCTTTGTTTTGGTTTTCTTTGCATTTCCTTTCATTCCTCTTTTATTTAGTTCATTGTTCATAATGTTGATATTCGACTGAAGGTCACTTTTTGATTTTCCAAACAGAACTAAATCATCGGCAAATCAAAGCATTGATACTGATACATTTACTAGTTTGAGCTTCCACATACCTACATTCATTTTCTTCATTTTTGAGGATGCCTTTGCGACTGAATCCATTAATGTGATAAACAAAAGAGGACTTAGGATAAAACCCTGTCTTACTCCTGTATCTACATCAAATTCTGCAGATATATTTCCAGCTACTCTCACTGCACATGTTGGTTTATTGTAGAAATTTTAAATGGCTTCTATTAAATTTTGCTCTACATTGTGTTCTTTTAAGGAATGCCATAGTTCGTCCCTCCTCACAGTGTCAAATGCCTTTTCTAAGTCAATAAAACACAGGTGTAAGTCAATGTTTCTCTCAAGGAATTTTTCTATTATTTGTTTAATTGTAAATATGTGGTCTTTTACACTTCTTCCTGGTCTAAATCCACTCTGATGCTCTTCAATCTGATCCTCTACTCTTTTCCTTAGTCTCATGTCCAGTATCCTGGCATATTCTTTTCCTGGTACGCTAAGTAGTGATATCCCTCTATAGTTTGAGCATTCCATAGTTGATCCTTTCTGTATTGGTACTACCGTTTCCTTTTTCCAGTCGTCTGACACCTGTTTGGACTTCCATGCTTGTTGGCATATTGCATGTAGTAGTTTGTCTGCCTCTCTCCCTTGGTTTTTAATCATTTCTGGATAAACTTATAAACTTGATCTGCTCCTATGGCTTTTCCTAATTTCACTTTTCTTATAGCTGTTTGGATTTCTTCCATTGATACCGTATATGTACATCTTCAGCTGTCTCCTCTGGATTACTTGATACTCTTACTAATTGATCTTTACTCCTTGTTTCATACGTTCTGGAGGGATTATGTAATTGGTGAAAATACTTTATCCATGTTTCCATGATTTCGCTGTCTTCTTTCATTATTTCTCCTTTCACATTCTTAATTTGTCATATTGGGCATGTTTTAGTCTTTCTCATGCCCTTCATTGCCCCCCAGAACAGCTTTTGATTTCCTTGATAGCTTTCTTGGAGTCTTTGTCCAAACTCTTCCATTGTTCCTGTTTTACTTTCCTCACTTCCTCTTCGGCGATAGTTCTTTTATTCACGTAATCTATGCTATCCTCTGGTCTCTTTGTTTGCAAGTATTTCTTCCAGGCATCCTTCTTTTCTTTGATCCTAGTCTTGACATTATCATTCCATCATGCTGTTCTTTTCCTATGTCCTTTAATTTGTTTCCTACCACTACCACAGACCTCTTCAGTACAACTGAGGAGTGTTTCTTTATACATCTGCCACTTTTCTTCTATTGTGCTATCATTCAGATCCATCTGTCTTTCACTAATAAATCTTTTTATCCTTGATTGATAATATACCTGTTTTACTACTGGTTTATTTAGTTCCTCTATTTTGAGTTTAGTACTAGTAGCTTTCTTCTCTTTCCTTTTCTGTTTGTTTTCCTCAGTCAGTAATCTCATTTTGGCAATCACTTACTACTGTAAGTGATGATCACTAAATATTTCTGCTCCTCTGTTTACTCTTGCATCCAATGTACTGTAAAAAGGGAGCTTCTTACTATTATGTAGTTTATCATTGACTTTTCACACCCGTCTTCATTTACTCTTGTATATTTGTGGATATCTTTATGAGGAAAAAAGGTGTTGGCTATTTTCATGTTTTTGTTATTCTTAAGGCAAAAATCTATCAGTTTCTCTCCATTTTGGAGAAGTTGTTGTCTCTCCTTCTTTACCTATTACTCCTCCTGATGTTTCTACATTGTTGCCTACTCTAGCGTTTAAATCTGCTAAAAGCATTAGTTCCTGTTTGGATTTAAAATTCTCTGCAGCTATTTGTAAATCATTTTCGAAGATCTTTTTCTTCTTTAGTTGCGTCTTCATTTGGTCCATAAGCTATTAATAATTTAATTTCTCGTCCGTTTGGTTTAATGTTTACCTCTAATAGCCGTGGGCTTATAAATTTCCAACTTTCTAGTAGCTTTTCATGCCTTTTATGCACTAGGAGGCCTACTCCTGCTCTAGCTCTATCTTTGACATCTACTCCTGAGAAAATTAGAATATGATTTGGTCCTACATTTTCTATTCCTTATCCTTTTTTCTTTGTTTCTGTAATGGCCAAAATATCTGCTTTGAATTTTTCATTTCTTCAACTAATTCTAAGTTCTAACGCTTTTCCATTTATTGCCCTAATGTTCCATGTTCCAAAAATCGCAATCCGTGTTCGTTTTCAAGTTCGTCTTCCAAAGATCAAGCCGGTTATATTTCTTTTACTTCTCTGAATCAGGTTGTTTTGGATAAGCAGGGGATTAGCCCACTGTACCCTAGGTAGATGGTGGGGCTGCCACATTGAGGCCCCCAACCAAGCCTTGTTATTTTCTGTCATGGTTATCTCCCTTAGCCTTTAGTCGTTCAAGACCAGCCTGCAAGGCAGCAAATTGTTATTTTCTGTCAGGGTCAACTCCTTTAGTCTTTGGTCATTCAAGACCGGCATGCAAGGCAGCAGGTTGTTTTATGTAAGGGTTAACTCCCTTAGCCTTTGGATGTTGCTTTGTTGGAAACCCAGATCAATCATTAGAAATAGAGAAGTGGCCGGGGGGATTCGGTAGTCCAGAGGCAAAGTGTCAACCTCTTGACCAAAAGGTACGGGGTTCTTGAGTTCTTTTCGAGCAAAGGCAGCAGGAGACTCATGGAGGGCGGGATCATCTACTCCCCGTACAGATGCTCACCTGTCCACTGCCCGGATATTAACCATCTATCTAGCTTGTTATAATTGTAGTCAGGTCATTATTGTCATTTATGTGCCGGTGCGGTACTAAAGTATGGTCGTTATTGGTCCTTGCGACTGTGACTGAGCTATGTATGTCGGCTCAACATGACAATAATGTTATTGGTTATTGTTAATGAGTACGTACCAAAAAGAAACCCGCATAGCACAAACACGGGGCAGGACTAGTGTACTAACTAGTAGCAGCATCTCCAGTCATTGTAATTAATGTAATGTATTGTAGTTGTAGCTTAAACTTAAAGTCAGTAAGTGAGTCATCACGTGGTCCTCGTACCCCGTGAAAAAGAATGATGGGCGCGTCGATGTAATTTGTAATGATTCCCTCTCATCATAATCATACCAATGCCAACATTTGACATCGGTCGCTGGTTTAGTTTTATGTTCTACATATATGTAAATCTACATTGTTCATGTATTAATTATTAACATTAAAGTGTGTGAATTCCATTTGCAGAATTGTAACATTGAAATTAAAGTAAAGTGTGTGAATTCCATTTGGAAAACTTGTTGGTTGTTTCATTGACATTGACAGTGACAGTTTAGTTCGAGTAGACTACCGTAGTTAAAGTTAGTGTGTCGTCACACCTGCACGAATCCCGTACACTGAGTTCAGCACACGGTTGTTGCTTTGTTGGAAACCCAGATCAATCATTAGAAGTAGAGAAGTGGCCGGGGGACTCGGTAGTCTAGAGGCAAAGTGTCAACCTCTTGACCAAAAGGTAGGGGGTTCTTGAGTTCTTTTCGAGCAAAACCTAACCACACCCCCCCCCCCCCCCCCTAAGTGCAGGTAAGTCAACACAAAGTGAATCGACACCTAGTCCCATCGGACACAGACGATAAAAAGGAGATCCCGTATGCAGATCACAACACTATGTGCACGTTAAAGTAAAGATCCCTTGGCTGTTTACAGGGCAGTCCGGGCAAAATTAAAGAGGAAAATTCCTACCAAAAGCCCGTAGATAACCTTAGTGTTGTGGATAAATCAAATTAAAAGAAATGGCCGACCAGATGCGGTAACATAATACATGTAATTTGTAAATGTAATTAATATATTGTTGTATTATATTTTATAATTAAAACAACGTCAAATAGAAACAACAAGTCAAACTGGCAAAAGTGTTCGTCATAGAAGCACAGAAAATGTGCTCAGACTTTTTAATGACCTTAAGTTAGTTATGTAAATGATAAGAAAAACGTTCTTATTCCATTGGATTTAAGCGCAGCCTTTGACTTTGATACAACAATTGATCAAACAATTTTGATAAACCGTCTGAGAAATGTGTTCAATTTTGACAGGACTATTAAAATAGTTTAGATGTTATTTAACCCAGCGATATCAACTGGTCATGGTTGACATATAATGAGTTAATTAATATTATGACAAATTTGAATCACAATCTTTCAACTTGAAGTTTGAAGTTGAATTTTGGGGTCCCTCAGGGTTCAGTTTTAGGCCCTCTCTTATACTTATACACGCATCCATTAAGCAATATTATTAATAGCTTTGAGCTTGACCACCATATGTATGCAGACGATACTCAATTTTATTTCCCTCTAGTTTCTTATAATGAACATAATGTATTAGGCGAAGTTGACAATTGTCAGTGTCAGGGTGATAAAAGACTGGATGACAAACAGTAAATTGAAGCTCAAAGAAGACAAAACCAAAATAATAAAATTCCAAAGAAAAGCATTGAATAACAGCATTGTATGTAAGTCTTGTGAGTATATAAAATATAGGTGGCACTCAAGGTAACGTGTCTGCTGATAGGGTTCGTAACTTATGAGTGATTCTTGATAAAGAACTTCCGATGAAAAATCGTGTCATTCATTCATGTCACAGTCACATTGTAATTACTATCTTCACAATATTGGCAAAATAAGACCATTGCTTGAATGCCTTGATCTAGAAACAGCCAAAATCTTAATGTTATCTTTTATTTAAAGTAGGATTGATTATTGTAATGCTCTTTTAGTTGGCTGTCCGAAATAATATGATTGGAAGATTACAAAAAGTCCAGAATAAATAAGGCAGCAAGATTGACAATTTTAACCAAAACATCTGACCATATTACTGATTACACCTGTATTAAAAGATATCCTTTGGCTGCCAGTTAAATGCCACATTGATTTAAAAACAATTATGTCATGCTTATAAATGCTTTCACGACATGTCTCTTGCCTACCTCAAAGGACTATTAGAAATGTACAAACCTGTTAGTAGATCATTGAGATCTGATTCCCTTCTAATGTTTGTTACCCGTTAATTGCTTTGCCTTTCACAATAAAAAATTTTTAGTGTGTTAGCTCCTGTCTTATGGAACATCCTCAGTTTTAAAACCAGATCAAGCGCATCTCTTAATTCTTTCATCAAAGAAACACCAGCCATTAACCACTTCCTGTCGTACTAGTCGTAGCCAGCTCGCAATTGTACAACAAATATCAGGTGCCGTCTGATTTTGTTGATTGTTTGCTGATCGAGCCGCTTATCACCGATTATCATCATACAATATTCTTATTCCTATTATTATTATTATTATTATTATCTTATTACACGACCCAATTCGTCAACCAATGGTTGGTTTATGATCGATGAATGGTTGGTCGACAAGATAGGTCCAATCCGTTGGACGCTTATTGTTTAATGTAATAGGGGCTTATGTGTAACAAACGTGCAGTCTTGTTTATCTTACCGTGGTCAATGCTTAATTTGATCTTCATACATGTATCATGATCTAGACATCCTTACGAAACTGCACGAAATGAAGAAGTTTTTAATTTCTTTATTTGCATTTTTCTCGAAATGTAGTTATTCCCCATTAAATTTCTATCTCCTCCATTTACCGACCGATTTGTATAATATTTGGCACACAGGTTCCTCTTGTCAACATTAATAGAATAACGTCGGTTGTTCGTTTTTTTTTATATGTGATATGCCATTTTTACGTGTCGATACATGTATATCTAGATCTATATTATTTTCAAAAAATACTTTTTTTTAAAAAACTCTATCCACAATATCTAATAAACCCGCCGTTACTCTTTAGATATTGAATTGAACGGAAATAATCATATGCACAGGTTTTGAGTAATTTTATTTGTAACTAAGTGAGGAAATGTATTTTGAAAATTGGGTCAAAATCAATGATAACCAAGGCCGCTACAAATTTTTCAATAATATAGGATGACCATATTTTGACAGTTACTCATATATATATATATATATATATATATATATATATATATATATATATATATATATATATATATATATATATATATATATATATATATATATATATATATATATATATATATATAAACTAAACGGAAAACCTCAAACTCAAAAGCAAAAAAATCACTTCAGGAGGCGCCCCCCCTCTCCCCAAAAGGGGACACGATGGCCCGGAGCTAACGAAACTGTTTTTGATTTGATTTGATTTGATTTTCCCCACATCCACAACTAAGGTGATCTCGGTGGTTTTGGTAGGATTTTAAATTGTCCCTTCACTGTTCTGTTTACAGCCAGGGGGTCATAGTGTTGTGATCTGCACATAGGGCCTCATTTTTTACCATCAGTCTCTGATGGGACTAGGTGTCAATCCACCTATTTGGACCAGGGGGACTCGAAAACATTTTTCAATCGTCGGCGGGGCTTGAACCCACGACATACGAGTGGAGAGACCGACACATTGCCTCTGGACTACCGAGTCCCCTCAACGAAAAGGTCGTGGGTTTGTGGCCCAACAGGTTGAAACATTTTAACGAACTTTCGGTAAAAAAATCCCCCCTCCCCACCTGGTCCAGGTGGATGGATCGACACTTATTTCCATCGGAGAGCTACGATAAAAAGGAGATCCCACCCATGTGCAGATCATCCAAAATATGTACGCATTAAAGATCCCTTGAATATTTTGTGTACATGGCATTTCGGGAAACATTTGTTTAAAATCCTTCCAAAAATACAAGACCACCTTAGTTGTGGATACAATTAAATCAGATTAAAACTCCCCCTCTCTCTCTGTCTGTCTGTCTCTGTCTGTCTGTCTGTCTGTCTGTCTGTCTGTCTGTCTCTCTCTCTCTCTCTCTCTCTCTCTCTCTCTCTCTCTCTCTCTCTCTCTCTCTCTCTCTCTCTCTCTCTCTCTTCGAGTATTCCGTTCTCTTAAAATTATTATCTGTCGCTCTACTTGTCTGTGACCCACCAATGCTCTGACTGATTCTTTATTCACTCAATGCTGAGAGCTTGTCACTTCTAAAACAACAAATGCTCATGCCTAGGCCTAACTATTACTATCATTACCAACATGAATTATTGCCCTCCAATCACTTTCAACATATCATGCTAATTTATTTATCAAATAGTAATACATGTACGTCATGTATACACAATGTATAGAGATGGCGTGTTATTTTGATTGTTTCTTTTCGCAAAACTTTATTGCCTTTTATCGAAAAATTCTACTTTTAATATTGCTGCAGCGAACAAAAAGTTTAAGCAATTGTAGACTTCCGCAGATCCCGAATAAAACCATTGGTTTCTTTTCCTTACAACTAGCTTAGCCTAAACATTAATCGTCTTAGTTAGCGAATTCTCAAGCTGTGGGTTCAAACAAATCGATCATACAGATCTAGACATATTGTATACTGAACCCACAACCCAGAACTGTGTTTTGATCGATTCTATTTATGTGACAGGTTTTAACGTGGCTTCCTTTGCTACTGAGTGGAAACAGGCACAAGTATCTAGAAACGGAGTCTCTCGTCTCTCTGCGTCTAGTTCTAAATCTATCATTCCAGTCCATCCATCAAGGAATCGAACATGGACGATCAGAATAAAGTTGACATGAGCCTGGGTAAGGTTTTATTTTATTTTATCCTTTTGAGAGTGAAATCTTTGCTTTGCCCATTGCTTTTAAAACATAATCTAAGCATTTATAAGCCATATTTCAGTTTCTAGATTCTATCTAGATCTAGAACTAGAATGGTCAGTGGCAGTGCTATTCACAAGTATGACGGATACAGGATAGAGACTTCGGATGGAGACTTCACCACTATCCGTCATTAATTTAAATGGTGAAAGGAGATCATCCTAGACGTCTAGAGCTCGTCCCACATTCGGTTTGCAGTTAATGACGGATATACTTTGCCACTATCCGTCATTAAGGATGGACCTGAGCATGATCCCAGTTGAATTTAAAACACTAGATCTAGAATCTAGATGTACGTTAGATCATATGATGATTTTATTTTGTTATTATTTGACATTTTCACTATTTCCTCCTTGCTGTGACAAATTACAGATGACTATGTTGGATGGGAACATTTCACCATTAGATCTAAATGTGACGTGCATGATTTGATATATATATAATATACAGTATATCTCTCTCTCTCTCTCTCTCTCTCTCTCTCTCTCTCTCTCTCTCTCTCTCTCTCTCTCTCTCTCTCTCTCTCTCTCTCTCTCTCTCTCTCTCTCTCTCTCTCTGTGTGTGTCTCTCTCCTTCCATCTTTCTGGGCAATAGATCCGATACTAATGACGAATAGCATTTTTTCTCTTTCTGGTATTCGTCATTATCGTGAAGAGTCATTTCGACTAGAATAGAATCTAGTTCTAGATCTTAGATTAGAATCGAGATCTAGACATCTAGAGTATATCTAAATCTAGAAAGAGTGGTGTAAATGCCGTCAGTCCTCTTTATTTCAACAAAAATTCTCTTTATTTCAATAAAAGCTGTCATTTCAATAAAAATAAATCGGAGTGACTATTCGTTAGTAATGACGAGTACCCGAGAGAGAAATATGCTACTGTTTGACATTAGTGTCATTAGTATCGGATGTATTGCCGATTACGGATGACGAATTGAGGGAAGGAGAGGAGTTCTGTACGGAAGAAGTTCCATACTTGGGGACATTTATAGAGAGGGATTATTTTGAAGAGTGAGATAAAAAGATGCTTGGCTTTTGTACAGGAGAAAAGAAAGGGAAGGGAAGAAAGTAAGTAGAATTTATTGAGAGGTTGCTTTCACTTGACATCAGTCTTTCATGACTGAGTGCAACTTTTCGGGTCAAGGTGACTTGGGGTGAGATTCAAACTGCGGACTGTGCGACGAGACTGAGATCGAAACTGACATATTGAGACTGAGACATCAGACATGTATTGGTCACATTGACATCGGACAGTGTGACATGGTACTGACGCCAACCATTCTGCTGCAATCGATTTTTCAAGACAATGTTGGAAATGATCGCAAGCCTACAAAAGGCCTGGTTGTGTAATTTAAAGGTGAGCAAAAGACTGAGATCTAGTTATGAGAAAGAAAAGAAATGGCAAATCTATCACTATCCCTGAAGTCTTCCTTGTTCATGTGATAGATTCTATGGTAATTTTATAGTTGACCATCGTGGAAGTGGAATTCCAAGGTCCCATCATTATCACGGCATTGGGTTGTATTGGAATTTCCCAACTATCGTATAATGAAGATACCTTCAGAAAAACATAGAGCTAGAAATACAATAGATAATATAATGTATCTTCTTTAAAGTTAAAACTATAAATGACCAACTGTTCATCCTATAGACCACCTTAAACATGTAGATCAGGCTGTCATACATACATGGTTCCATCTTCAAACATTGATTGTCAACTGCACTTATGTTAACCTGGTAGACTGTGAAGTGAACTTCCAACATATGAAACTCAGCTATAGCATTGAAGACTTTAAGAACAGCATTTAAGACGATAAATTTTAAATAAAAATTTTGATAAACAATATGTGGTTGATTTTTTTTTTTAAACATGCGCACTGACAGTATTGTCAATAATTGAGTGAGTCAGTTATTGTTATGAAGAAGAACCTCTTAAAACAAAACAAAATTGGTTGAAATATATTATGACTCTTTAACAGCTTCCGATATGAATTTCATAATTTAATCCAAATTCTTATCATCTGTATAGTACTAGTACCTTCTTTTTGTTGAATTTTGTTCTTTAAAACTTAGAGGTTTTCTTTGATTGAATTAGCATTGGCTACTAAGCATTATAATAGATGAGATAAATAAATGACCTCTTCTTTCATGACAGATGATATCATCAAGCTAAACAAGAAAGAAAACATCAGGCCAAGAAGGATAAAATAAATAGTGGCCGCGGAAGAGGACAAGCTCGTGGACGGGGTCAAAGACCTGCTCGTGGGCGGGGTCAAGGACAATTACGAGGAATAGGAAGAGGAACACGGGGTGCGCTGACTGGAAGAGGTCGAGGTATAAGGGGATCATCCAGAGGAGCATTTTCAGGAAGAGGCCGGGAAAAGGATAAATTCAACACTGCTGGATCTGCTCAAACTATCAAAAGGACCTCTATGCGCGGCGTCGCTTTAGCTACGATTCCTAGAAGAGGAAGGGGACGAGGTCGAGGGATGGCTGAGAGAAACCAGATGGGTATGGACCCTATTAAAAGACAAGCCTCCTTTCAGAGTGGAAAGGTTTTTCAGAGTGGAAAGGTCTTTCAGAGTGGAAAGGTCTTTCAGAGTGGAAAGGTATGTATGACATCTTTGTTCCTGACTTTCTTTGAGCCTTTGAATGCAGAATATTTTCTGCAAACAAAGTTGTCAATATCATTGAAAAATCATTATTTTATACACCTGCCTGCTCACTCAATAAGATTTTCAGTTTATGCTACATTATTATTACAGATGCAGCATCCACTGACATTGCACTCAACGAATTGTTGGCTGCACCGAGGCCAATAGAAATCCCCTGTTTTTCTCCCTTCATTCTCTGTATTAAAAACAACATATCCAACAAAGTCCCGGCATGGGTGAAATCGTCTGCACGAGGTCATGCCCGACGGTAAAGGGAGTGAAACAACTTCTCACTCGATTCACTTTGTTTCGTGAAATTTTATTTCACCACTGAGAAGCAGCCTAAATGCTCAAATCTGGGAGACAAGACGGATGACTTGTTGATTGTTAACAGGCCAGGCTAGGCTGTGTAGAGCAAAGATACTATAACAATTGTTCTAGTCGTATTATCGTTGGTGTGAGTTAGTGGAAGATTGGCTAGTGGGGAAAAGCGCTGGACCAATCAAAATAATTTTAGTGACCGGCATGGCCTAGGGAAAAGGCTTATTACTATGGTTAATAATTTTATCTCTTTTGCTCATTTTCTTCTATGCCATGCTAGCGTTCACACCTGCAACTCGCTGTATTGTCGCTTCCTTCTGATTTATCGAAATGGCATCTACCTCTGCATCAAAATCCACAAATCGCAAATGGAAAGTTCTTTGTTGACTTCGAATTCAACGAAAGATCTCATACAACGATGACTTAGCGTCAGTCCCTACGACCTTGTTGGATTGAACTCCCCTCTGTATATTATATAGACTTACATCTTTGTAGTTTATTGCTATAGATATGTTCATTATACTCATTATAATAGTAGAATAATTAGATGTTAGGTACATATCTTCTACATGTTTAAGGTATAGTTCTTTTCATTCAGACAATATCATTTTATGAAGGCTTTCATCTTCTTTATTCTTTACACGATTTTTTAATTTAGGGCTTTTGCATATCGTCTGTAAAACTGTTTAAACACGGAACTCCGCTTGCTGCCATTTTTCAGTAGAATCCAAAATGATGACCCCACAAATCTTTTGGTTGATTGAGAGTGAGAGTCAGCCTCCGTACCTCTGGAACACCTTATCCCTTATTCTTTGAAACCACAACCTCACAGTCTCAACTCTATGGCTGTCCACCACTAGACCATTATTGTCACAGAAGTAGAATGTAAACAAACAAAGAAAAGAAGAAAAAAACCGCTTTCAAGGTCATGACAGCTCACAGTCACAGACATGGAAAGTATCCCACTTTCTAAAGCATGAAGCAGAGACGACAAAACATCACCTCCCTGACAGGAAGTAGGATACTAGTCTTGTCACAAGATTTTCACCCCAGCTCATGCCGATACCCATGTGCACCTGGGTCGTTGGGAGACTCGACAATCCAGACGCAAGGTGTCAACCCCACAACCAAAAAGGTTGTATGTTCAAGCCCTAAGGCGTGAACATTTTTCTCGTCTTATTAAGTGAAACCTCCCCCCCCCCCCCCACCGCCGGCTCAAGAAGGTGAATTGATACCTTGTCTCATTGGAGACAGACAATAAAAAGCAAGTCTCGTCTCGTGTGCAGATGATAACACTCTGTGCATGTTAAAAGATCCCTCTGCTGTTTATTGGACAGTCTGGGCACAATTAAAATTCCTACCAAAACCCCAGAGATCACCTTAGTTGCGGATTGTGGGTAAAATCAAATCAAAGCGCCTTGGTCGAGTGGGGAAATGCATGCTAAGGGTCTCTCCCAGGGAACGCATTGGACCCAGCATTGCCAGGTATATGTGAGCCAAGACCACACATTTGCCAATCTGGCATTCTACTCTACCACTAGGCTACCAACATCACACATCATTACCAGAGATAAACCATAATATACTTTAACAGAGGCAATTTTAATTAGTGGTGTATTGTTATTGTAATGTAACAATTTGCATAAACATTCCTTTTTTTTTAGAGTGAAGAAAGTACTGCTTTTCCTCTCTTCCCCATTTTAAAAGAAAATTATTTGTTGTTTTTGTGTTCAAACAGAGCCCGAGAGGAATTGGCAGGGGCAGAGTAAACCAAGGAGCCGTGGTGAACAAGAGGAATCAAACTGTGTTCACCAATTCGGCAAAGAGACAGCAAAGACCCCAGCCAAGACCCCAGCCAAGACCGCAGCCAAGACCGCAGCCAAGACCGCAGCAACTGTTCACCGTTAAGACGCAGGCCACTTTGCTCCTAGAGAAGGAAGCAGCCCTGAAAAACCTCCAGCAGGCGAAGAAAACATGCAAAGTATCAACAAAGCCATTCAACAGACGTCGAGAGATAGCACCGTCAACCAGAGGAGAGGCATCAACACGGTAAGCGAGAAGAGTATATCATCACCTACTTTGAAAGAGTTTGTACGTATGGAACAGAAGACTAATATGTCTGTACTTCTTAACGTCTCTTTAGGCCCTGCTTTGTGCCGGCTTTGTGGTATTTTTTTTTATTCGATAATTTGTTTGAAAATGTTTGTTATTAGGAATGTTACCACTTTGGTTAGTCTCCCCCCTGATTAGAGTACATCACGTGTGATGCCATCATTTCCAGTGGAGCTTTTCCATGCAGTCATCTTTTTCATGACACATTCTATTTCATACTGTAAATAGCAGTACAGTAGCTAACGCCTACATGTCCAGTGCTTGGGAAGCAGAGAAGACGAGCATTTGTGAGAAGATCGGTCTGGGCAAAAAAATTGGAGGTGATCAATGGGCAGACGAGGAAACAAATTTATAACCGTGTCGTTTGTTTCAGAAGAGTCCTCAGTTTTACGTAAATTTGAATGAAAGAAATAAGGATACCTGGAAACCATTAAGTTTTTTTTAACATTTAGGTGATGAACATGCATGCAGGTCAACCACGAAGACCCGAAGGCACAATGGATACGGCCAATGTGAGACAGGGGACGGGGGAGAAATAAAACTATTCACATGCGATGTGTGCCCGGTCAATTAAAAAGGCCAGGTATTTTCGTGCAGTTCATGACATCAAGGAAAGAGTCATAGGCAGAGTCCAGAAAACAGCTCAATTCTAATTGCCTAGTGACAGATCAGTGATCCAATGGGACAAGGGTTGTGTGGTACAGTGGGTGGCGTTAAAAAGAGGAAAGTTGTCATCTTTCATCACAGTGCATTGGATAGATATATTATGAAGGGTGATACAATGCATGGTAAATTGTTGACGAGTATAGATTAGCCCTACATTAGCATTGGGATTACATGAAGAAGAAGAAGAAAAAATTGAGTACGGACGTACTTCATGATAATTTGGAGTAGATAATACTTGCAGTTGCCGTCGAGACCGGGCATTTAGGGGGAAATCTTGATTTTGAAACAAGCGTTTAGAGGGCCAATTTATAAAGGAATAAATCAGTTCCAATGAGATTGCGGGCACTTAAGGAATTGGGCATTATGGCAGTGGCCATTTAGGCAGTAAGTACAATATTATATCTGTGTCTGGGCTTGATTTTTTTCAAGCTCACTGGCTTTTCTACAGCTTTATCATACAAATCTCTGTAGTATTTGTAGCATACATCCATTATCTCTTCTCTGTCATGTGTTGTTTTGCCCGTTTCCCCGTAGTCTCATTCGTTTTCATTATCTCGTTGAGCTCTGTGTATTCTAATTTTTCCAAAGCTGTGTTATTTTCTTTCTTTCAAAGTATTTGTCATTGCTCATCAAGTTCTTCAATTTCTCTGTCTGCAGATGATTTGTCTTCTGTTTTTATTCTGTCTTCTTCTAGCTTGTACATCGCAGGCGTTTGATGGGTTCTGCTGGTAGGTTCTACTTCTTTCCTTTCCTTCATTCACTTATCTTTCCTCTTAATTCACCCTGAGATCACCGCAATGGTAGACAGGGTAAATTTCACTGAAACGAGCTTGTATATATATCTTCTCTTGTATTACATTTCTCAGAATGTTGATTAATGTTATGTTATCTTGAAGGGCTGCAAATCTGTCGGTCATAAAATTTTGATTGTCCCTCTTACCATTCTGTGGTCGCTATTGATATCAACTTTTATGATGACCCCACAGTTGTTTTAACTTCATTGAGATGCACTTGAAATTCATTCACTTTTACGATTTTGATTAACAACTTATAATAAAGCATTGAAATTGGAAATATTTACGCTGTTCTCCGTTTCTGGCGTCGGGAGAATATTTCATTTCCTAGGTAGGATTTTTTGTGTTGAGGTAGGAAATTTTCACTTGACACCTTGTTTAACTGTAGTCCTGTTAGATACCAGCACGTTATCTATCAAGTTTTTAGATTCTTTATCTGGTGGTTCCCACGGCCACATTCTTTTCACAAGTTTTCTCAATAAAGAATTTAGCGTTGGCAAATCCTTTTTCGTCAGTAAAGCGTACGAGTCTCACACCTCTTTCCTTTCGTAGTCCAATTCGAAAAGGGTATGTCATGTATCCCAGTGTCTCGCGTGTGCTCTTTAATTTCAATCTTTGCTTTTTATTAAGGTCTCCAATAATTACATTGTGTATTTACTGCTCATAATTTACATTACATTGTGATTTTGTGTGCTTATTTTGAAAGTTTTAATTCTGATCAGAATGGAACACAGATGGGACGGGGAAGACGAAAACTCCTGGCAGGCCTAATGACCCAGCCCCTTAATGCCAGCACCAGCTTGCCAAATCTCTCCATTTCCCCGGACAGGCAAATGTTGAACACCTCAGTGACTATCCCAAACTCAAGGGTGGGCAACAGAAGAAGGCAGTAAGTATGACAGCGCAGCTCCGATAATGATCTGATGACTACTCATAAAGAGACAAAGAAACATGACGCCAGATGAATAGAGGAGGAATTAAGGGGAATGAAAAAAAAAAAGAAAAGATTCTTTTTCGTTTGTATGCTTATTTCGATCACATTTGTCTTAATAGTTTCATGTATTTTCTAGTGAAATTTTAACGATATTAGTAACAAAAGTCTTTTTGTTTTGTTTTCCTTATTTATAGTCTTTTGCTGTTAGGATATTGTTGTCCTGATGTGGTGTTAACATTTTGCACTTGTTGTTTTGTTTGTTTGTTTTTATAGTTTTCAAGGAGAAACAGCAATCCTGTCAAATTCATTGTGACATCTTTTAACTTTTTGAGTGCGAATCACTGATCTATTGATGCTTCCGCTGGGTTGCTGTATATACTCAACGCCTGTATGTATCGGTTGATGGCGTTTCCTCACAAATTTGGTTTCATGGTCTAATACGACTAAGATTGTGAGGGGACGCCCACAGCCGATACCATTGTCGTTTTAACACAGAACAACTCAGTGGAAGCACGGATAGGTCGGCAATTGGCACTCCCATGTTTTGCAAAGTTATATTATGCCTTTGAAACGTATCACCTGTGTGTGTGTGAGTGTGTGGGAGTGTGTGGGGGGGGGGGGTAGAATTAATCTGGCATGGAGCAATAACTTTTTTTGACACTCAAAGAGTTGGATATTTATCAGTAATCTTATATCTTTTTTTTCATTTTTGCAAACCTTGTCTTGTCAATGTTTTATTCTGAATAGATTTTGCAGCTACAATAAAAATATAACGGTTGTAATTTTTACATTCATTTCTACCTGTTACATTCAGCCTTCATTTTTAACAATTTCAGGTGGCGTCCTAGAAATTCTAATTCTAATGTGGTTCTACAAGTTGGAAATCGTGGAAGGTTTGCCCTTTTTCTTTTTTCTCCACCTTATTTCGGACGGAAAAGTAATAATTGTTTATTGATGTCTGCCACAGTTGTATTTTATTTTTATATTCATAAATTGAACGATTTATGTATTTGAAGGGCTGAGTTCAATAGCGAGACAGAGAGATAATCTTGGGAAATAAGTGGAAATCATGCTCCCTGAAAATTGAAAATGATATGATGAAAATACATCATGTTTAAAGCCGTTTGAAATATGGAATTCCCAAAGACAACAGTGCCAAAGTCAATGGTTTTTGGCATTTTTCTCTCAATGACATAATTATGATTTAGGCACAGTATTGAAATGACTCCTTCATTTGTTGAATTGAACTGTAAAGCACGACTGAGCATATTTTATGGACACTAGGCGCTATATCAAATTAATTACAAAATATGACAATAAATGACAACTCCACTAATAAAGACAGAACAAACACGTGACGTTTCGGTATAACCCTTCATCAGACAACAAACGAAAATATCTAGAATATAGATCTAAGTAATACCTCAGGCATCACACAATGTGATGTCAGAAGAAAAACATAAAGGAGAAAGAAAGAAAAAGACAGTGATGATAAGAAACGTAGCACCAAGGAGAAAATACTTAAGACTTCGATAACTTGGAAAGCATCAGCTATTGCTAACTGGCATGTTTTGAAATTTCAGATAAGTTGTTTACTCTCTTCCCTTATTGCATCGATAAATTTGTAATTTATATACATTTCGCACCTTCAGTGTAAATTTTTGCCTTGATTGATACTTCCTTTCATTCATTCTCTATCATTTCTTCTTTTCTAGACCCAGTGAGATATAGATCTAGTCTTATATTTATCCTATTTTTCTTCTCATTTCTCATACTCACACGTTTCTCTCTCCCTTTCTTTCTTCCCTGCATTTTTTTCTTTCTTTTTTTCTCTCTCTCTCTCTCTCTCTATTTCTCTCCTTCTCTTTATCTCCTTCTCACCTTTTATTACTTACTTATTTTCCTATTTTTATTTCATTCTAGATTTGAACCTTCCACTCTCACTCATTCTTCACATCCCCCTCTGCTACGTTTCTTATCATCACTATCTTTTTCTTTCTTTCTGTCTCCTTTATGTTTTTCTTCTGACATGACATTGTGTGATGCCTGAGGTAGTACTTAGATCTAGATTCTAGATATTTCTCGTTTGTTGTCTGACGAAGGGTTATACCCGAAACGTCACGTGTTTGTTCTGTCTTTATTAGTGGAGTTGTCACTTATTGTCATATTTCGCCTTTGACTTCACTCCACTGTGGCTTCTTCGTATTGTTCACAAATTAATTACATAACTATGGCAACTACCACACTGAAAATTACAGCCCTACGCCTGATTCTTCTAAGCTCAACTCTAAGTATGGAACTTACTTTCCCTTTTCTTTAAATTTGTATACACGTTTTGTTGTAGATGGCACAATTGACATTGAGTATACAATCTTTACTTTTTCAGTCACAACAATGCTAGTTCAAAGCCTTCTTTCCAAGATCAGTTGAAGGTGAGTTTGTTGAAATGATTTTTAAAAGAATAGTTGTGTGTTGGTTTTTAAAAAAAGTTAAATTTAAGAACATTGGATAGACGATTGATTGCTACTATTTGAGATCAAGTTAGGATGACAATGGATTGGAAAAGACAACGACAGCTGTGCACATATATAGAGATAGGTGTGGCGGAGTGGTTAGGCTGTCGGACTGGGAATCATAAAGACCTGGGTTCGAATCCTAGCAAAGCTAGGCCCAACGTAGTCTTCCTTAGGCATGACGATTAACACGCATTTCCCCCACTCGACCCAGGTGCAATTGGGTACAAGCACTAGCGTGGGAGTAAATACCCGCGTCAGACTTGTGTCCTGTCCAATAGATGATTATTATCACCTCTTCAGCTTCACACTACAGAAACTGGGATAAGCTCTGGCTCTATGGGCCGTAATGGCAGTGAAAGAGTTTTGCCAAGTCTGTGCTTATTTTCTTATTGTCAAAATCTGGCCTGACTTAAACTCAAGTCTCATGAAGATGGGACGTCATGATCCTCATGGAATTTTACTCAGCCGCCCCTTTGCTCTCCAAATTACATTGGCTTCCAGTTGAGAAAAGAATCCAATACAAGGCATGCATCCTAGTCTATCGTTGTCTTGAAAACACAGCCCCTCCCTACCTTTCGG
Source organism: Doris montereyensis (assembly GCA_037039925.1). NCBI lineage: Eukaryota > Metazoa > Mollusca > Gastropoda > Nudibranchia > Dorididae > Doris > Doris montereyensis. The sequence continues at coordinate 212,829 of JAXRKP010000384.1, read as the reverse complement.
AACTACTTATCACATATTCCGTTCCCAGCAACCTGCTTTCAGTAACTTATCTCTCCCTTTTGGCTATTCCCAGAACTTGTACTTAAGCAGGATTGAGATCCTTTTTCATTTTTAAACGACCATCTAGAATTCACTCCCCCTCTTAGTCTGTGGGAAATAGATTTACGGCCTAATTTTAAGAACCAGCGTAAGACATATTTTTTTCAATTCATGAATGAAAATTGTGTGCATTTAACTTGTTCTATCTACGTGAAGCGCCAAGAGCCCCTGACTGCGCTATAGAAATATGCTCATTGTTATGGTGGTCGCATTTGAACGTAATGTTTATGTACGCCTTTTCATTGTCCTCTGGGGGACTCAATTGTCCAGAGGCAAAGTGTCAGTCGCTCAACCCAAAGGTCGTGGGTTCAAGCCCGCCGACGGTTGAAAATTTGTCTCAACGTTTTTATAGTATAATCTACCGAAAACCCCCGAGATTACCGTAGTTGTGGATATGGGTAAACCAAATCAAACGAAAAAGCCACTAATCAGTCACTTTTTTCCCCCCCCACAGAAGTTGAAGCCAACCCAGCCAACTACTTACAAATTCCAGAAAAATATGTTTGCAGCCCCATCGGTAAGTGTAGTATTTTTATACATTTATTTCATCATAGCGATTGTAGAGTTTGGTTTTTGTCTTTTTTTGTTTGTTCTTTGTTTTAGTTTTTTAAATTCAAATAAATCTTCCTGTTCTTACTTACATTTTTCACCTCTTTTTATCAGAACAAATTTGCTTTTCTCCTTATAATAGTCATGAGGGAGGGGTAAGCTCCTTGTAGTCTTAGTCACACACATAGTAAGACATACTACCTGTCTGCTCATAGAAACCTTTGTGGATAATTGTATTTCGAACTTGCTAATGATGTTGGTAGTTGCTATGATAACATGATTTGATATTAGAACTGCATCATTCTATTGAGTTTTGTATAATTCTTGTTTTTTTTCTTTTTTATCTTTCCTCAAACCCTTCCACAGACAAATTTAAGTCTGAACGACAGATTCTCCTCGCAGTCCAGCTCAGAAACTTCACTTGATGGCCGCAAGGTGTTTGTGTAGATCCCTTGTTGTTGCCATCAATCTTTCCGTTTATTTGCCATCATACTATGTCCTAGTATTTGAAAGCTGTAAGCTTTAGAAAATCCTCTTTTTTTGTTTTGTTTTTCTTTTTTTCTTTTTTTGTGACGGTGACGTGATGTAATTACCAAATTGTGAATGTGTGAACGTGTTTACCACGATGCCTCATTGTTAGTAGTGTTAGTGTTAAATTGGCCGAGCCCTTGTTCATGAAGGACTTCTTGCACAACGGCATGAAAGTTCAAGTGTGGTTGGTTGTGTACTGGAATGGCTACCAGTTTGCGAATTGACTTAATGTGTGAGGGATTCCTCTAAAAATATATTCAAATTTTTAATTATTTTTTTTTTTACCGCAACAAGTTGGTATCTCAGTATCTGTGTCCATTTTTATTTTTTAAAATTTTTACCTGTATCTGGTTGTCACTATTGCTGCTGACGCAGGCTGTAAAGGATGTATGGCACAAAAATATCATTGTTCATATGATTCAGACATCCTTTGCTCTGTGGCTAGAATGAGGAATGATGGTTACCAGAAGAGACGTGTGCATGGGCATACAGGGTTTCATTTCAACATAATATCAAGCAAAAACAGAGCAAAAAACGATTTCTTGCTTTATTCATATCATTTAGAAGTAAAAGCCATTGAAGCATTGTTGCCATGTTGGCCAACTCATCTTCGATTCAATGTGTATATATCTTATCACTGAGTTGAATTCTATAATTTCACCATTCAGGACATGACCATCTACCTATATGTAGTTTCTAAGCATTACTTTTCATTAATTAATTAATCACTATTTCATTAACTCTATTTGTCAATCACCCTCACCCCTACTCTTCCAAAGTAAAAAAAAAAAGAAAAGAAGATAAAAACTCTCCATATAGATCTCATATTTGAAATCTTTTGACGTTTATTTCCATCTCTGCATGGCAGGAGGTCACCATACTAAGACGCAATAACGCAGTAGTTGCCAAAAATCATGGAGGAAAAAAACTCTAAAATTAACCCGTTCAGTTCTCTTTGCTTTATTCAATCATGTCTGAAATTTTTACATTTTTTTATATTATATTAGAAATTAGCAGAAGTTGCGTCGATGGCCCAGTTGTTAAGTTGCCAGACTTGCATAATTCTTTTTAAGTTGCTCGTCTTGTCATTTGCATTACTTGGAATATTTTGTTTGAATTTAATTGTACTTAATGAGTGATGTTACACGACGTGAAACATGAGAACATGGCATTGATGGTCAATGTGATGGACATAAGAACTTGCGACCTTTACCTCCTGGGTTTGAACTCTTAATCTCATGAGGCTTGGCATTGATTAAATTTTAAAAAGTCTAGTGGGTGGTTGGAGGGCGTTGCTGGTTGCTCCTGCTTCTTTTTCTTTTCTTCTTTTCACTTATCTTTCATCTGACTGTTTCCCTCATAATCCACCCTGAGATCACTGCATATGGTGGGCAGGGTAAATTTCAATGATTCAAGTCTTAAGGAAAACGACCTGGTGTACATTTGAGTGTGTGTTTGCAGGACACAATGTTTCAAGCCTAGCCAGGTACTCAGTGGTTTCAAGAGCTATCTAAATCCATATCATTATTATTATTATTATTATTAATATTATTATTATGTATTTGTGTTTGAATCATATTTCCTGTAGCTTGTGCGGGTTGATAAAGGTAAGTCTAAAGCAAGAACGGGTAACGAGGCTTGGGGCTATAATAAAAATAATTCCAATTTCTTCAGGGTACAGAATAATAGCTGCCATTGGGCTTACGCTCAGTGCAACAGGAGTCATCCATATTGTCCAGGCAGGCAGATTGAGTACATTTTCTTGCCCAAGGAAAAAACTACGAAATGCCTGAAGTGGGGCTCGAACCCAGTACCTCTGGATCACAGTGCAATGCCTATTAACCACTGGGCCATCTCATTTCCACTATCATGATACGCATTATAATAAAGACATTCATGACATAATCAATGCTGTTAAAATTGTCTCAGTTTCACAGTTCTGTAGTCAATGTATTGTTTATTTTTTTGTATTCATCAACTGGTCAGACATTCTCCTGTCTTTTATTGCACAACAAGACACACGTGATGATGATATGGAGGAAAAAAACCCTGCAATAAAATAAACTTGGTGGTCACATGATAATTTAAATGTATATTGATTAATTCAAGATTCATTAACTTTCGTAGTCTTTAATAATGATAAGAAATTCATACGGTGTTATTTAAATTTGATTTTATATGTGTAGACGTATCCTGTTGATGTTACGTCCTTCTTCCAGTTTGAAAGTCTTCATTTTTGAAAATCCATCGTAAAGGAGTGTTTCATGACTGACTGTAATCATAATGTTTTTCAAGTGCCTTTAAAATGATGCTGTTTAATTAAAGTGATGAAAGTCCCGTAAATTTTTTAATATACGCAAGAAATGCTAAAGTTTATGATGTTGACGTAGTGTTAAATGTTTTTATAAATTTATTTTGGTTTTGTTTTGGTTATTTGAAAATAAGTTATTGTATTAAATGGTTGATTCCATAGCGAGACACATGATTGAAGTTTATATTATTATTATTATTATTATTATTATTATTATTATTATTATTATTATTATTATTATTATTATTATTATTATTATTATTATGTATAACTGCAATAAATTCTTTCTTTCACCATTTTTGTCTTTGAGGATCACAAATTTTCTTTACAAATTTACACAATTTTTACTTGTCTGTTGAGTGCTCTTCATCTTGTGTTGTAACAAGAATAATATTAATAATGCACATTTATGTTGCACCAACATCTCATATATAGAGTTCTGGGCGCATTACAAAAAGAAAAATATTTTGATTTACAAGCATGTCACACCCCATACCAAGTACGATTATTAGATCAGGTCAGCATTCGATACTGAGCTTATGCAGGTAGGCGTGCTTGGCACAATTCCAACTTTTTAATAATAAAACCTGTTCAAAATGGCGGCTTAGGTGAATGAAAATTCTACTCAAAGATGGGGAAACAATGAAATTTTCAATAAAATTAAACATGGCTTTTGGTAGAAAAACTTCCTTAATTGAAAACGATCTTGGGATCATTTAGAACCCACATGTAAAATACGGTTGCTCTTAGTAGCTGGGCAATAACTGTTGGTGAACGGAGAACGGCCAACTAAAAATTATATAGATTCATAGGCAGTTGGCGGGTTTTTCTGGTGGGTCCTACTTCTCCCTTTCTCTTATCTTTTATCTTGTTATTTCTTCTTAATTCACCCTTAGATCACCTCATATTGTGGATGGGGTAAATGTCAATTTAACAAACACAATCTTCTTAATCTATATATCAGATGAATTTAAACTTTGAAGTCAGGAGAAAAGTTTAGGGCAAAGGGGGGGGGTATTTCCTTACCTTACGGTAACTCTCTCTACACCAGGAGGCACACATAAGGCCTGAACGAGTGAACGTGTTTTCGCCAATTTTCTCTATCCTGAGCTGCTCTTCTGGCTCTGTCCCAGAAAGGCCATCCCTCTTCCTCTTTCTCTATCTCCACCATTCTACACCATGTTGTTTTTGGGCATCTTCTGTCTCTCTTGCCTTCGGGTGTCGCGAGGAGGGGCGGAGTATTTTGTTTTTGTGTTGATGTCACATGTCACGTCTCAAGTCACATGGCAAATCCATGGTTGGATCTTACTCTTAGCATACACGACCACAGTACAGATTGTATATGTTTGGATTTTATTTTAATTTCAGCCAAAGGCCACATTTTTTTGTACATGTAATTATTACACACGTGTTATGTTATTGTTATTGCCCTAGAATTAATATCTGTTTCTTACATACAAGGAATGGGGTTGGTGGAGGGGGGGTTTGGTGTGATGGGGTTTTAATCTTATATGACATCATCTCTTTTTAAGGCCATCAGGTGAAACAAAATATAACAAGAAAGAAAAATCCTGTCAATTATAGAGAGACCATAACGGATGGTTTGTTGGAGTGTTTTTTTTTTTACCCAAACTTGTCTGGTTTTAAGTATAAAATAATATTGAGAATTCCTGTGGCTTTTGTTTATGATTACAGAGCGGGAAATTTAGAGTAGAGTAATTTCAAAGATAGCCCAATCAATAAAATGATGAGACGAACGATTCATTCACTTTCACACGGGTCTGGATGCGAGACCTGAGTAGAAGTAGAAGGATCTAAATTTCATGTATCTAACGGTTTTGATTTCTTGAGAGGTGTAGTATTAGTGTGAAACAGTTAGTGTTTTGAGTTTGTAATCATGACAACACTTTCAAAACCCTTGGCTGGCCCAGGTGTGTTTTCAAACCGCTGTGCTCTTAGGAAAGTGTAGCGACATGAGTTACATCCCTTGTTGACCTTTTGGAACTGCTAGGACTGACTTGAACTAGTGACTGAGGTTGACACAAAACGGCACTGCTACTGAATGACAAGATTAACGTACACGACCTCAATCTCTTCATGATAACCATGATATTCCATGTTATTGTTTATCGTCATTAAATTTACATAACGTAAGAATATTATCGTTCTACGTGACTTATTTGATGCTAAATTGGTGACCCCAATTCTGAACTCGTCCAGTTTAAATCTAGATCTAGATCTACCCTTGGCCCCACGGTAGATCTACCTCTCTCTACTCTCTGCTTTGCACTTTATAGATCTAGATTTTAGTACTGCTACAAGATCTAGATCTAGCACACCCCACACGTCGTACAGTCAGTTAGGATCAGATCTAGATTTAGAGTTATTTTGCAACATTCAACATGTCTCAACCCCAGACCCAATCGACCGAGTCGCTACTTGCTGCCCTAGCTAGCCAACTGCATTCCCTACAACCAAGCAGCCAGGTCAATGCAGTATCTGTCAAGCTGCCTGAATTTTGGATCTCCTCCCAGAGATCTGGTTTGCTAGAGTGGAAGCCCAGTTCGGCACAAAGAACATCACACAAGACCAGACAAAATATGACTATGTTGTCAGTGCACTGGATTTCAAAACTGCTGAAGAGGTGCATGATGTACTAGTAAGCCCCCAGAATCTAAGAAATACAAAAGTCTCAAAAGAGCTCTGATCAAAGCATTTGGCAAATCTCAAGCTCAACGAGACAGTGAGCTGTTAAACCTAAACGGTCTAGGCGATAGGAAGCCCACTGCCCTGTTACGAAAGATCAACGCATTAAACGATGATCCTCAAACCCTCAAAAGAGCATTGTTCCTCTCCAACCTACCTGCCGATGTCCGCACCATCATTGCAGGTCAGGACTTCGATGATTTGGAAAAACTGGCAGAGGCTGCCGATCGGGTTTGGGAAGCGCGTTCTGGTACTAACATCCAGCAGATTGCACATGCTACCGACCAACCGTCTCCTGCAGGGGTGGAGTCCATTAGGTTCAGGTCCCATAACCAAAACTCTCGTCGCCCGGGAACAAACACAGCATCTCCACCAGCCCCAGTTTGTTTCTACCATACCAAATTCGGCCCACATGCACGCAATTGTCAACCTGGATGCAAGTTTGCATCACTTCTCCAGAAGTCGGGAAACGACAAGGCCAGTCGCTAGGCGTGGCAGCAGCTGGCTCTCCTCAGGAAACAACACGCTTTCAGTCGAGGACCGCAAATCTGGTGTTTCATACCTCGTCGATACAGGAGCGGAGGTGTCTGTATACCCTGCTTCTCCCCAAGATCGTCAAACACGGCACCCTTCAATACAACTCTCAGCAGCCAATGGAACATCCATTCGCACCTGGGGAACTCGTATCATGTCATTAATGTTAAGTCCTAAGAGACGATACACACATCAGTTTCACCTCGCTGACGTCACTCAGCCTATACTCGGTGCAGATTTTTTCATATCTAACGGACTAGCCATTGACCTCCGCGGCAAGCGCCTTGTGTCACTTGACAACATGTCTATCCTCCTTGAAAAGTCTGAACATTCCCTTACACTCTCAGGTTTAAGTCTCCAGCCTCAGAGCGAATATTCAAACCTGCTGCAGCAGTTTCTGAGATCCTTAGTCCACATTTTGACAACTCTACCAACAAACACGGCGTCGAACACCACATCGTCTCTAATGGCCCACCAACACATGCAAGAGCTCGACGTCTAGACCAAGAAAAACTGTCTGCTGCTAAAGCAGAGTTTTTAAAGATGGAAGAATTAGGCATTGTCCGCCGTTCAAAATCCCCATGGTCTTCACCTCTCCATGTTGTCCCTAAGCCTGATGGAAAATGACGACCTTGTGGTGACTACAGGTGTCTGAATGCATCAACCGAAGACGACCGCTATCCTATACCGCATATTCAAGATTTCACCAACCATCTTGCTGGCTGTTCAATCTTTTCAAAAATCGATTTGATTAGAGGCTATCATCAGATCCCCATGGCCTCATCGTCTATAGCAAAGACAGCAATAATTACACCTTTCGGACTCTGGGAGTTCCTCTGAATGCCTTTCGGATTGAAAAATGCTGCCCAATCTTTCCAGCGCCTCATGGATGGAATACTGCGCGACCTGACCTTTGCTTTCGTATATCTCGACGACATTCTGGTTGCAAGTCATTCTCCACAGGAACACATTAAGCACCTTCAGGAACTTTTCACACTCCTATCTTCCAATGGCCTGGTCATAAACAAAACCAAATGTGTTTTTGCTGCAACGAAATCGATTTCTTGGGACATCACGTCAGTGCTAAGAAATCACTCCTCTTCCTGACAGGATTGCTGCCCTTCGTGACAGCGAACCACCCAGCAACCGCACGAGCCTACAACGCTTCCTAGGCATGGTTAATTACTACCACCGTTTCCTTCCTGGAATTGCTGCTACTCTAGCCCCGCTCCATGCTCAGGCAAGTGGCAAAGGACAAAAGATTGATTGGTCCAGCGTTTGTCAAGAAGCTTTCGACAAAACCAAAACCCTGCTCAGTGAGGCAGTACTCTTACATCATCCTCAACCAGAGGCTCCAACTAGTCTCACTGTGGATGCATCGAACACCGCCATTGGAGCCCAACTTGAGCAACGCCAGGGTAGATCCTGGGCACCCCTTGCCTTTTTCTCCCGAAAGCTTTCTGACGCAGAAAAGAAGTACAGCGCATTCGACCGTGAACTGTTAGCATCTTACAGTGCAATCAAACATTTTAGACACTTTTTGGAAGGAAGACCCTTTACCCTCTTTACAGACCACAAACCTCTGACGACTGCTTTGAAAAGCCAGAATGACCGTTCTCCGCGCCAAACTAGACATTTGTCTTTCATCGCAGAATTTACTACGGACATTCAATATATCAAAGGTAAATTCAATGTGTCGCAGACGCCCTGTCGAGGATAAACACAATCTGAGAAACTGAAAACACGGACACCCTGGTTCTCCACGCGATCGGCAGGGACAATCATTGGGATGAAAACATCAACTTTGACCACCTCGCCCGTGACCAAGTAACAGCAGACGAAATGGTCTCATACGATATGGCCAAAACAACAGGCCTGACGCTCAAAGACATTGATATCGGCTCGTCAAACGCTTCTGTGCGACACATCCATGGGAGCGCCAAGGCCAGTACTTCCACCTCTTGGACCCGCATCGTGTTCAACAAGATTCATGGTCTTTCACACTCCGGTGTTAGACCCACCCAAAAGCAATTTCACAACGCTTCGTTTGGCATGGCATGCAACGTGACATCCGCAAATGGTGCAGGGAGTGCCCTGATTGTCAGGCCTCTAAAGTCCATCGCCATACTCTCCCTCCCCACTCACAGAACGCCTTCCCCCGTCTGATAGGTTTTGCTGCCTCCACGTAGATTTAGTTGGGCCTCTACCAGAAAGCCAAGGTATGAAATACCTATTCACAATAATTGACCGCTTCACGAGATGGCCCGAAGCCATCCCTCTCCCCGATGCCCTTGCTACCACCTGCGCTTCAGCTCTTCTTCACCATTGATTTCAAGATTCGAGTACCCGAAGACATAGTTTCTGACCGTGGAGGCAGTATTCACCTCGACCCTATGGACTGAACTCAACAAACTGCTTGGCATCAAAGCAAAAACAACCACCGCTTACCATCCACAAGCAAACGGAATGGTTGAACGCCTTCACCGCCAACTCAAAGCAGCACTAAAAGCTCGCACAACCACTCCGAATTGGTTTGAAGAACTTCCCATGGTTCTATTAGGCCTTCGTTCTTCTTGGAGAGTGGATCCTGACTGTTCACCTGCCGAACTTGTGTATGGTTCGACACTCCGCATACCTGGTGAATTCCTGCAACCATGTGACACCCGTAATTCCGAACCAGATATACCATTCCTTAGGCAACTCCAACAAATCATGCGTTCAATTCATGCCCCTGCGCCGAAGTTCCATGGAAAACAACCCTCTCACGTACCCTCAACTTTAGCTTCAGCCGACTATGTTTACGTTCGGAAAGACTCACACAAGAACCCCCTCCAACGACCATATGACGGTCCATTTCGTGTTGTTGAGAAGGATGATAAATACTTCACCCTCGAGATGAAAGGGCGCTTAGAAAACATCTCAATTGACCGCCTAAAAACGGCTCACGTCACTCAGTTAACCACTTGCGAAAACAACGTGCTAGCTGACCGCCCTGATCAATTCTCAACTCTAAAGCCTGCGACTGTCACACCACCTTCTCATTCAAATCAACCATCAGCAAATGACAACGTGACTTCACGCACCGGCAGAGTTCTTCGTCGCCCCTTGAGGTTCCGATGATAGCAGACAGCATCCTTAATCGCTCCTACAGGAACTGTATCCCGCTGGGAGGGGGGTTATGTAGCGACATGAGTTACATCCCTTGTTGACCTTTTGGAACTGCTAGGACTGACTTGAACTAGTGACTGAGGTTGACACAAAACGGCACTGCTACTGAATGACAAGATTAATGTACACGACCTCAATCTCTTCATGATAACCATGATATTCCATGTTATTGTTTATCGTCATTAAATTTACATAACGTAAGAATATTATCGTTCTACGTGACTTATTTGATGCTAAAAAAGGTACTTCACTCTGCTTTCCTCACTCGACTCGGATGTAAGTAAGTACCCAGCTACAGGTAATGAAAGATCTTGTCAGAGAGGTGGGCGGTTGGCGAGGCTACTGGTAGGTCTTACTTCTTCCATTTCCTTCTTTTTTCACTATCTTTTATCTTGCTGTTTCCTCATAATTCACCCTGAGATCATCGCAACGGTGGACGGGGTAAATTTCAAAGAAACAAAAAAATCTTATCAGTGTTAGTACGAAGCGCCTAACAGGCTATTGTACTGTATGCTCCCCAGGGAGTTGAGGACTGTTGGGGGAAAATGAGGTACAGCCGGTGAACCGGCACTTGTGCAGGAATACATTACAGACTAAATCCATCTTTATCTTCTTTTTTCATGAGAAACAGTTTTGAATTGCTTGTTGTGTTAGCTTGAGACATAAGGAAAAGAGAAGTTTGTAATTATTATTATCAGTCATGTTTTGCCATCTTCACACAGTAGTTGAAATGTTTTGAGTTATAATCGAGACTGAATTTGCAACTGAAGGGTGGGCAGGTGGCAGGTACTGTTGGTAGGTTCTCCTTCTTTTTCTTTTCACACTTTCAGTTATCTATCATCTTGCTGTTTCCTCTTAAAAGCACTCTGAGATCACCACATGGTTGGGGGGGGGGATTTCTGATCAAACTTTTGAAACAAAGAAGAGCAGCTGAATCGGTGAATATAACTGTGCTGAATGTGAACACTGAACACTAAATAGAATAAATTATCATGATGTTGGCATGGCGTTCATCCCAATCCTCCTCTTTCTTTGGGGGACTCTGTAATCCAGACGCAAGATGTTAACCTCTCAACCCTGAACAATTTTCTTTTTTTTCATGGTCAAATCTACCCCCTGGTCCAGGTAGATGTATTGATACTTAGTCCTATCGGGAAATGGACAATAAAAAGGTCACGTGTGCAGATCACAACACTCTGTGCATGTTCAAGATCCCTTGGCTGTTTACAAGGCAGTCCGGGTAAAATTAAAACTCCTACCAAAATCCCCAGAGATCATCTTAATTGTGGATGTGGGTAAATGAAATCAAATCAAAAACCTCTTTTTTCTCCTTCTGGTCATTCTCTCTCAGGTGGCGGGTGCTACTGGTAGGCTCTACTTCTATCCTTTCACTTATTTTTCATCTTGCTGTTTCCTCTTATCTCATCATGAGATCACTGCATGTGGTGGGTAGGGTAAATGTCAATGAAACAAACTTGATTCACCCTGCAATCACTGCATATGGTTTGACAGGGTAAATTTCAATGAAAATGAAACGAATTTAATTCACCCTGCAATCTTTGTACATGGTTTGACAGGGTAAATTTCAATGAAACAAATTTGATTCACCCTGCAATTACTGCATATGGTTTGACAGGGTAAATTTCAATGAAACAAATTTGATTCACCCTACAATCACTACATATGGTTTGACAGGGTAAATATCAATGAAACAAATTTGATTCACCCTGCAATCTCTGTATATGGTTTGACAGGGTAAATTTCAATGGATTGAAGAAATATTCTTCCTGTTTTTTTCTTGTACTGCCTGTCTTACTGTGTTTGTTTCAGTCTGTCAGTCTTATCTTCTCCTTCTTTAACTTTCTTTTCATTTCAAGCTTTATCTCTACATCCACCTCTCTCCATCATAGAAATAATATAAGCCCTCAATTTAGACTGTAAGAAGTACGGTTAAGAGCTGAAAATGGAAACAAAACATTTCTATATGTTGTTAACTGTGTGTGGCAAGAGGACATGGTGGTGCAAAGGTAAGCTGTCTGCCTTGTAATCAAAAGGTCATAAGTTCGTGCCCCGACAGGTTAAAATCTTTTCTAGACTTTTTCAGGTAAAACCCACTCCCTGGTCCAGATAAGTGGATTGACATGTAGTCCTATTGGAGACGGACCATAAAAAAGAGGTCCCACATACAGATCATAGCATAATGTGGTTGTTAAAGATCCCTTGGTTGTTCACAGGGCAGTTATAAAGTTTTCTACAATATTAAATCTAATTCTCAAAGCAGTTGAAAAAATAATTTTTAATACATGTACTTCATACTGGCTTTACTTTACTTATCCCTGTGGTGCTTGGGCAGCACATAAGGCTGAACTTAATACTTAACATTGTATTAATTAATCACATTTTTAGCAGCACATTATACATACACTATACATGTTTTCAATAAAGAAATCCAACAAGAAGTTTTGAGAATACTATAAAATGGCTGAGCCTTTAATCCAATGTGAAATATGATAAACATTACAAGAGTTCAAAATGGAATATCAAGCAAAAGGGGAATAGTTGAATTTCAACTGATTGAGGAGTTAAGAAGAGCTTCTAAATATCATACAATATACATGTATATGAATGTAACATTATACACTTCCTGTTCACAGAAATTCTACATTGTCGTTGCTAATTATGAAAATGACTAATATAAAAATGACAAAACTCTTCACTGAAAATTCTAAAACATCGTGAACTGTTGTAAATTATTTTGCAGTTTGTTACTTAATATAAAAGTAAAGGAAATTCCACCTAACTGGAAATAAAAACACATATTTACGTCCAAATGTATTTACAAAGTTCTATGAATATGACGTGTATTGTGGTAATGAAGCAAAAACATTGCAAATGAAGGGTAAAAACACGCCGCACATTGATGTTCGTAATTTCAGATAAAAACTGATTCTCACCAACATGGTTTCACACGCCTAAAAAACTTAAGTCTGGCAGTAAAGTTCAGTCAAATCAAGATGTAGAGATCGATCAGCCAATCTATTGTTTGGGCTAAAAATATACCTTGCAAACAACTGGCATGCCATCGGCTCAGAAATAAATTATTCTAACCACATATTTGACGATTTTGGAGTTACAATCATTATGTCAGATCCACAGTCGTCAATTGTCCAGTCTCACAACAAATAATTGTAACCAAATTCGGACTACGTTTGTCACAAATTTCATTTATATTTTGTCCAACTACAGATTCTCTTTCCAGCTGAGAATTTGGGAACGTTTTTTCTTCTCAAAGCAGGTTTATGTGAAGTTTAGGACAATGTAACTCTGGCTTCGAAAGTGTGTCTCTCTTGATGAATAAATGTGTTGCCTTCTGACTGGTGGTGACATGGTGGAAGCATAAAGTATACACATTTTTATAAAAAGATCTACAAAACAAATTTGGACAAATTATGAGTGATAATTGTCCCCTTAAAGAGCAAAAAAACCCAGAAAATTTTGGATTTACGCAAGCAAGATGAAATGATACTTTCCGGCAATACGTTGATAAAATGAGATAAATGATTTTTGTGAGGTTTTGAGTTCGAATTCCAGTTTAAATTGGTCTGGACATTGGGGTCTTAGAAAAAAAGCAGTCTGAAAAGTAGATTGCAAAAACTAAAATGACCCAGTCACTACGACCTCTTAAAAATGCCAGCTTGACATGAAAATGAAGTCATACTACAACAACAAATGCAAGTGAGGTCAATCGTAGTCATGATAGGTGATCAAGCCAGACTTCAAGAACTCTACATTATATTATTAAGGGTGGACTGGGCATAGTCAAAAGTGCTAGGAAAAGTTGTTTACCTTGACCTCCATCAAACCCTGAGACTTGACTCACCAAACCCCTGGGGGTTTGATCGAACCCAGGTTAAAACTACTTGTCTATACGATGTCGTTACAAGAGCAAGAGACAGGCATGAATGGAGGTCAACAACAAGGAGAATCATCGATACCAACGGGCAGGAGACTACCCATGGTATTTATCTGCTTAAATATTTTTGGTGATTAGACGGGAGCATGTGAACTTAAGGAAATGATCCACCCTTTCTCTCAAAACCTCGTGGAAAATTAAAAACTAGGAACAGACAAGTTTGAATTTGTCTTTGTTCAAGTTCAATCGACTGTAGGCTAGTACTAGTAGCATCAATGGGCATAGTAGACTAGTTTATAAAATGCATGCACAATCTTTATATAACAACATCGTTAAATTTAATAATGCATTGATAAAATATATATGTAGTTGTTTCCCTTATAAAGTACTTTTTTCTAGTTAGTCCGCTAATGGTGTTACATATATATATATATCCTATATATCCTATATATATATATATATATATATGTGAACATGTAAATAAGTTTGTCTATACTTATATACAATTGTAATAGAGTAATCATTTCAGCATACGTGTGTCAGTCATGTTGGCTAGCGTTGTAATAACAAATAAGTAAAATCATTTCAGCTTGTTTACTAAATTGTGTATAACAAACAAACATAAAACAAATTTTCTACTTTTTTGAGTGTGTGTGAAAGTGAATTAAAAAACCAAAAACAATAGCAATATTTTACAAACTTTTGCCGATTATTTTCAAGCATGCAGTTAGTAGATCTGGCAATTCATCAAGGGAGAAAAACAATTAAAACTTTTTTTTCCCCAGGAAGGAAAATGAAATTTCAGAGGTGCAGGACGGGAGAAAAAGCAGTACACGTAGTAATAATAAAATTTGACGCCATTGTCTATATCTTTCACTCACTGCAACATAAATTGGGAATGCATAATAGGAAGAATAGTGAGCATTGGCAATGTTGAGACACTGATTTAGCTGCTGACATTAGAAGACCAAGATGGAAAAAAATTACCGTAGTCACACAGCCATAATGTAAGTCAAGTTCATCAAGGTCCCTGAAAAGAGGCTTCACTTAAGTAACCCCCCCCCAAGCACTTTTGAGCAAAATTTGGATAAAACTACACTTTGTTAACTTAACGTAAATTCTCCAAACGCTTCCAATTGGGCTATGGTGGTTTTTCCATCTACGTCTTCATCTGTACGGCAGACATATTATCACACAAACAATGAACACTCTCCAAGAAAATATCCACGCGCACAGATGCATGGAGGACAAGAAATTGACAAAATGGTATTGTTGGACTGTTGCATATCCTGAATGGTTGGTATAGAGAGAAACAAACACTCACTCAATGCTAGAGCTTCATGAAGAGTATTTTTGCAAGTGTCTAGAAACGATACATGTAATGGCATAATTTAAAACTCAAAAGTCGGATTGACCGACCATTGAAACTAAGCATCGAGTTCTAGAAAGGAAAATGGTCAGAGTCAGAGTAAACATAAGAGAGATAGTAAAGTTCCTTCAAATCATCAAGGCCCTAAACAGCCCATAGAGCCAGAGCTTATCCTAGTTTCTATAGTGCAAAGCAGAAAGGTGATGATAATAATCACCTCCTTGAAACGATGCTAGTCTGTTGCAAGTTTGTACTCTCAAGACGTTGTTGGTACCCATTTACACCTGGGTCGAGCGGGGAAACGCGTATTAAGCATCTATCCCAAGGAACACAAGGTGGGACCTAGCATTGCTAAGATCTGAACCCAAGATCCCATGATCCCAAGCTAGGCCACAGGAACCACTTAACAAAAATGTGTGTGTGTGTGTGTATGTGTGTGAGAGAGAGAGAGAGAGAGAGAGAGAGAGAGAGAGAGAGAGAGAGAGAGAGAGAGAGAGAGAGAGAGAGAGAGAGAGAGAGAGAGAGAGAGAGAGAGAGAGAGAGAGAGAGATAGAGAGAGAGAGAGAGAGAGAGAGAGAGAGAGAGAGAGAGAGAGAGAGAGAGAGAGAGAGAGAGAGAGAGAGAAAATAATGATAGCAGTAGTAAGTACAACTCAATATGTCCATGGAAAAGTGGCCAGAATGCTCATCAACTACGTCTTCAATACCAAAAATGAGAAGCTCTGACATATTACGTATACACACATACTTATATGAAAACAAACTTAACATGGAGAAAGTTGATGCTTAGTTTTAAATGAATGTTGCTCTTTTTACGCATTCTTTGTATAACAAAGTTTGTTTAAAAAGTAAAACTAATAGGGCATGTATGATTTATACCTTTACAAAAGTTCATTATTCATCATTTTGTTCAGTCTGGCATAATGAAATGAAGAAAATATATCATTGCATAAAATAGTGAAACAACTGCCCCCCCCCCCCCCCCCCCCCAATCCATTACAAAAACCAAACCCAACAAACACTGAAAACCAAGCCCACGCAAAGGAAAATACCAGTGTTGGAAAGTAGTAACCCCCCCCCCCCCCCCCCATACACAAAAAGACAAAGGTGCATATCATGTACAGTGTTCTCACATAATGTCTGCAATGGAACATTCATCAATCAACTGTGTGATAGGTTCATCGACGATGACACATTTACCGCAAAATCAAAGAAAATGCTACGAAAAATGAGATTCACAATAAATGCTGATGCCTTGCTTTGCTACGTGCCTATGATGAGCCAATGGGTAAAAATGACTATTATTGACATTGAGAGGTTACCACAGGGAGCATAACACTCAGTGATCTCAAGCCTGTCAGGAGATTCTCTGGCGTTTTTGTTTTGTTTGATATTTACCCTGTCCACACATATGCGGTGATCTCAGGGTGAATTAAGAGGGAACAACAAGATGAAAGGTGAGTGAAAGAGCGAAAAGGAAAGAAGTAGGACCTAACAGCAACGCCCACCAACTGGCAACATTCCAGGGGGTTTTCTGGGAGATTACAAACAAATTCAAGGAGAATTAATGCTACATGTATTTTTTCCCAAATCTTCAATTTAGAGATTCAAAATATTATTTTGTCATTGAAACACGATTATTGTGCCGTACAACATTAAAACATTTTTTAAAATTTATTTTATATTTAAGTTTAGGCGTAGAAATAAGAAGTAACATGAGTATCTATTTAACAGCCAAAAAATGTTAGGCTGTGAATATTACTGATGCGATGAAGTTTTAGGAGTTTCTAGGAGGATTAATATTTTTTTTAAAAACCCAGGAGATTCTATGAGATTCAAAGCTATAAATGGCAACTGTTTATTTCATCAGATCAGCTTATAAAAAAAGAACAACCAGATCAGGCTGTCAAACATACACGGTTCCATCTTCAGATGTTGATGTCACCTGCACTCATTTTACGCTAGTACAGCAAGGCTATGTAACAGACCGCTGACGGCAATCAAACTTAGTAGCAGCACTGAAGACTTTAAAAACAGAATTTAAACATACCACTTTCAAATAAAAATTGGATTCACAGTTTAAGGTTGAAATAAAAAATATGCGTGCTGACAGGAATAGGCAAGAATTGAGTCGGTCAGCTAATATAATGAGATTTCACTCTTAGGAGAGAAAGTTTCTCGGAGATTCTAAGAGTGAGTTTCCAAAGTGTTATCCACCCTGTGTTACCACCATGTCACAACAGCAATGGCAAGACTGTGCGATAATATCTTCTACGTAACGGGCGCATGGCATACAACTTAACTCCAAAGGGAGATTTTTAATTTGATTTCCTTTGACCCACATCCACAACCAAGGTGATCTCAGGAGGAGGTAGGGGGCGGGGTGATTAGTAAGATTTTTAAAAAATTCGTCCAGACTGCCCTGCAAAAAGCCCAGGGATCCTTGACATGTATAGAGTGTTATGATGGCATACACATGCTTTCATCAAAATGATACCAACATATCAAAAAGGAAACAGATACAAGCGCATTTTAAAGAAATATCTTAAATTAACAAATTCCATATCCAGAGATATCATAATGCAATTCATTTCAGATTAACAATAGAAAGACAAAATTTACTCAGCAAGAAAAATTTTCAAACAGTCCACAGAAGTCGGACATAAACCCTGATATCAAAATACTCATCATGGTCTGTGAAAAAACAAGAAGAAAAAAAGGAAAAAGAAACCAACAATTGAGCGTTAAGTATCCAGGAGGAGTGTTTTAAAATTTCAACAGGATAAGATAAGAAACAAGAAACCAGAATTACTGTGAAAATCTTTCTCCGTCACAGAACACACAAGCAGATAATTTCTCACCAGTTTTTCTTTCTCTTTTAATTTCTGCTTGAAACCAGACAGTGACAAGATTTGTTTCCTGGGGGCAATTCATGAATGAAGAGACAATGGGAAGAACGATCATCGTCCCAGAAGATGAAAGCTGAGAATATTGATTATCAAAGTTTGAAGCTCTTTTATAACTCTATAAAGAAAAATTCCTTCAAGGCCGTTATGGCCGATAGAGCCGGAGTGTATCCCAGTTTCAATAGCATGAAGCGGAACAGTTGATAAAAATCAGCCCCTGGTCAGGATGCTAGTCTGAGACAGGTTTTTACTCCCAAGCTAGTGCTTGTACCAATTTGCACTTGGGTAGAGTGGGTCAAATGTGTGGTGCAATTTTCCCCAAGGACCACAACATTGGGCCTGGCTTTGCCAAGATTTAAACACGGGACCTCATGACCCCCAGTCCGGCAGGCTAACCACTTAGCCACTGACGCCACATAACATTATAACTCTAAGACTTCTATAAATGCTCTGTGTATGACTATGATCGTTTATCAGTTGAAAATTGTATATACAATAAACTAGTTACAATGACCAAGTACGATGATATGGGGAATAACTGCGTGTTAACAAAAATTGTGACTATGAGTGTAGTCATTCAGCCCGTGGCCTCTTCAAAATACAAGACTCCAAACCCAGTTTGCAGTGCTGTGGTAAAGACCAGCCATGGTTGGTGACGTGATAACAAGACTCAGCCGCCATCGCTACATTGTGCTCCCTCCTTCAACCTCTGGTCAACGAAAGTCTTGCGGCCGGCCAATTGTCCAAAACAAGAGACGACAAATACAGTTCCCATCATTACAATCATTCTACAAACTTATAAAAAAAACTGAATTCATTCTGACAGACTTCATGGGCGCTTCCAGATGAGAAAGAAAATTGCAACAACAAAAAACCAACACGAAATATTCAATGACCACACTTTCACACATAAAAGCCATCAAGATTTTGAATTTCAGTGTCATGCTGACCTCTTGCTAGGTAATAAAACTCACTGTGTATTAAAACTTCACACAGATGACGTAGACTCGCCATTTTGATGATACTCTTCTAAAAAAGATATAAAAGTGTATGCAAAGTAATGATTATAATACAGGGTCTAAGACAGGCTGTAGCACCAAATATATTATATGAACGGATAAACTAATAGCTAAAAATGTCTAAGAGTTGAAAGGAGAGAGTAAATCACAACTCTTTGCACACCACCGTGTAAATTCACAGCTTATTGAACCACAACACACGAAGACATAAAAAAATAAAAATACATTGTATCAAAAAAACTATATTCAACGTTTATTATTACAAAGGTTAATGAAAAACATTTAAAAAAAGAGAAGCTGTTGGGAATATGAGATGGGAGATGAAAGGAAATAGCATGGATTCATTGAACGTAGTAACGCCCTCATAATACGCCATGAAATAAAACATTCTACAACAACGGAAGTAAAAAAACTGTCCTGATATGTAAACTCCATCAAGCTGATCATAACAAGGTGATTTAAAATCTATAAAACGACTTGACTCAGGTGTTCACGGCACTATCATTGCAACAATAATGGATGTAACAATTTAAGGCAATCTATTCTCAATATTTAAAAAAAACAATAAAGCAGGTGAACAGGAGAAGGAGAAGATGAAGAAAAAGGCCTAAAAACGAGCTGCCGTATTTAAATCATCACATTAAAACAAGAGTTCAAGGACGTCAACACCTCTAGCGAAACGGGACAGAGAAATATTGTATTGGGACGGGGGAAATGTTATAATGATACTATATCTCTGTAATGTTGGTGTTGTTGTATTAATACACAATTCATTTATGGACTGTTACTGCTGCACAAGGGAGGCAACTGATGACCTTGATCAGGGATAAATTGAGATTTGTCCTCAATGGTAAAATAGCTAGTGGAAAAAACATCCCTTACTCCTAACTAACTGCTGCCCTAACGCCCTCCAGTTCACCACAATTCAGAACGCTGCAAGTGTGGCAGAATTCTCTTGCCGCTGGTAGGCCGCGGCATGGCATTGTTAGGTGCCCCATGCATGATGGCAGACATTTCCTCACGGTTGCGAGCTTTTTCCAAGTTCTCCAAGCCTGTGTCCCTTACTCTGTTTGGTGGTATGTTGTTGCTGATCGTGAGAGAAAAATAAACGATGAATATAAAAAATATCAAACATGATCCTAATGAATGATATGAGAAAAGCTAACTCAATATCAAGTGCAAAAACCCAAGGTAAAAGACCAAAGGCAGATTTGTTTCTTCCATTGAAATTTGCCCAGTCCATCACTGCAGCGATCTAAGGATGAGTTACGAAAGCAGCAAGATGAACGACAAGTTACAGAAGGAAAGGAAAGAAATAGGACCTACCAGCATCCCCAGCTCAGTGGCAAGGTGTCGGCATCTCAATAAGAAAGTCGAAGGTTTGTGCCCAAAAGGTAGAATTTTTTTCTTGAGTGACAGGATGGTCACCACACCCACAACCCATTGGGTAAGAAGGTAATGAAAGGATGACCATAGCAGCCAACCTTTGCAAGAAAGTAATGAAAGGATGACCGTAGCAGCCAATCTTTGCAAGACGGTAATTAAAAGGATGACCTTAGCAGCCAATCTTTGCAAGAAGGTAATGAAAGGATGACCATAGCAGCCAACCTTTGCAAGAAAGTAATGAAAGGATGACCGTAGCAGCCAATCTTTGCAAGACGGTAATTAAAAGGATGACCTTAACAGCCAATCTTTGCAAGAAGGTAATTAAAAGGATGACCATAGCAGCCAACCTTTGCAAGAAGGTAATGAAAGGATGACCATAGCAGCCAATCTTTGCAAGAAGGTAATTAAAAAGATGACCTTAGCAGCCAATCTTTGCAAGAAGGTAATTAAAAGGATGACCTTAGCAGCCAATCTTTGCAAGAAGGTAATTAAAAGGATGGCCGTAGCAACCAATCTTTGCAAGAAGGTAATTAAAAGGATGACCTTAGCAGCCAACCTTTGAAAGAAGGTTATGAAAGGATGACCATAGCAGCCAACCTTTGCAAGAAGGTAATGAAAGGATGGCCGTAGCAGTAAATCTTTGCAAGAAGGTTATGAAAGGATGACCTTAGCAGTCAACCTTTGAAAGAAAGGTTATGAAAGGAGGACCGTAGCAGCCAACCTTTGTAAGAAGATAATGAAAGGATGACCATAGCAGCCAACCTTTGTAAGAAGATAATGAAAGGATGACCGTAGCAGCCAACCTTTGTAAGAAGATAATGAAAGGATGACCATAGCAGCCAACCTTTGTAAGAAGTTAATGAAAGGAGGACCGTAGCAGACAACCTTTTGTAAGAAGGCTATGAAAGGATGACAGTAGCAGCCAACCTTTGCAAAATGGAATAAAAAACAGACTCTGACCACGTGAACGTCAATCCCTAACTTGCATTTGCATGATGACTCATAACAAGTGACATTCCAGAAAACATTGTTAATTCAACCTGAAATTAATCCCATTTAAGGTAAACAACAAAAATCCCACCAATCCTCGCCTCTCTGGTGAAGTGCGGCAGTAGTTTTGCAAACTCAGAATGGTGTCTTCAGACTTTCAGCCCAACCTCTCTGACTCTCTGCTATTAACTTAGGGTTTCTAAACAAAATAGTTAAACCTTGTTTATATACTTTTAAAAATATATACAGATTTACGCAGCCAAAAAAAAAAAAACCCCAACCTACTTAATACGTTTGCAGCTATGGACAATCAAAATTTATAGTTAGATTATAAGTGTTACAGTCACAAAATTGAGACCACTAACAACATCTTTTTTAAATAGACAAAACCCCCACCCAAATTGATCTCCTGACCGGTGCATAACATACCGAACAGGCGACTGCTCCATGTGTTTGAGAACTTTGGCCTCCTTGCGCTGTGGAATGGCGGAGTTGTTCTGGAGCAGGATGTCTCAATGGAATCAGCACTGTTTTTTTGGCGATGCTCTCCCCTTCTGGCCTCGTGCGTTGATTTGGGGGAATCTCATCCCAGCTGTTGCTCAAACCGAAGAAGACATTGACAAAACCAGTCAGTAAATAAATAAATAAATAAATAAATAAATACAAATGAGTGAACCAATGACAAGAGTATGCCATGACGACACACTTGTATTCACGCTGCAGTGCGAAGAGTGCGAGAGAGAGAGAGAGAGAGAGAGAGACGAGACACTTGGAGAGAGGGAGGGAGGCGAGTGCGAGAGAGAGAGAGAGAGAGAGAGAGAGAGAGAGAGAGAGAGAGAGAGAGAGGGAGAGAGAGAGAGAGAGAGAGAGAGAGAGAGAGAGAGAGAGAGAGAGAGAGAGAAGAGCTGCTATAGTCATTTAAAACTGACTTCCTACCCTATGCTCTGCTCTTGAAATTTTTCTATTACAGACTTTAGCTCCCTGTTATCATTGCTATCCGTTCACATATGTGCGGAGGAGTGACAAAATGTACATCGCAAATATCTTCAAACACGCAAAGTTCAACATCATGAAACTAAGATTCGAACCCACAATCTGCCAGTCTAAAGTCTAGCTGCCCACCAATGAGCCAATGATGCGATGACATATCATGCATCGCTACCCATTCACACATGTGTGAGGACAAAATGCATACACAGCAATTCGTCAGCTCAGAATTTTATTGTCCTAACTACACATAACCTCGCTTTGAAAAAAACGGCTCTAAGACTGTGAAGCTCAACTTACTGTGAGATAGGACAATTGACGGCTGAATTCCATGATGATTTAATTTTTGTTCCAATCATCAAATGTGTAGTAAGAACTAAATCATTTTGAGCTGACGAAATATCTTCCTAAAAAATGTAAAATGCAACATCGTGAAACTAAGATTTGAAACCCACAATCTGCCAATCCCAAGTCTAACTTTCCACCAATAAGCTAATGATACCATGACCAGACCATGTTTCCAGATTGTGGTGCCAAACCTTAAACCAAAACGCCATTCACATTGAATATAGCTTCACTGTCAATCATCATCCGTGTATGGAGCCATTTAGAAAGAAAGACCCTGAATTTTTTCTCAAAAAATCTAAAAAATGACTTCCCCTTGTCTCTATAATCTAACATTCAAATTCAACCACCTAAATTGGCTGCAAAACTTAATCGCACTTATCCGCAGCGGCAACCATTTCCTTCAACCGTTGTTTATAAAACAGTTCTTGAGTCTTACTCAAAAGTTGTCAAAAACCTCATGCGCGAATAGCTAAGATATGCAACAAACTATTTGGTGACATGAGTATGACGCTGTGTGATACACATGAAAAGGAATGGCACTGCAGTAGGCCAACCGCTAATGAATAGGAACATGAAATAGGAATAATAGGCCTGATAAAAAAAACCCGAGACAAGACAGAGATATTTTCAAGCGCAGCGATCTCCATCAGTGACAAGAAGACAACAAAAAAAAACCCCTGTTTTATTCCTTTTAAATTTTGTTTCTTGTTGTTACACGGCCTGGTCTGTTCGTGGAAACTGTGTGATCAGTCAATACACGATTGGCCATTTCTCCGCGCCATTAGTCCAATTTCTTTCTTTGTCTTCTTGTTGTTGAGGAGCGCTACACTCAAACATTTCTGTTTTATCTCGTTATACATCTATTAAGCCTGTTACTATTTTTACTTCAAATTCTTTGATTTGAGACAGACAGAAAGACACCAACCTCCCAGAAGACGCCTGATGCAGAGGTCCCACTTTGGGCTCTCTGGGGCTGGACTTCCCTTCCAGTCGCATCAAGGGTCCCATGTCCTCACCCATATGCTTTTCTGCAATCTGAAATGGAAATGGACAATTTAATAGAGGCAAAAGGATTGTTTGTTTCAATTAAATCTTACCCGCCCACCATAGGCAGTGAATTCAGGGTCATCAGTAGTAAGTCCTGATTATTCTAGGCATACAGCATTATGTGGTAGTTTGCCATTGCTTTCCATGCCACCTTTACTTTCGCTGAGTCTGAACAGACCTAGCTACTCATTTGGCTGCTGGGTCGGCTGGAGAGCCAGAAGAATTTGCTCGGACTGGAAATCTGACTCAGGCCTCCAGTGTGACGGACAGACACTCTACTGACTGAGCTACCGGCTCCTCCTCATGAAAATAACAATAACATTGAGGAAATTAAACGGTTGTCGAAATTTAACTAGAAGATAACTCGCAAATTTGTGGGGATTGATGATACATTAGTCTTTTAATTTATATATACATAAATAATTTTAAACCTTTGCCCTTTTGAGTTTCCCGATCTTCAGGCTGCGAGGGAACTCTTGATAAAGCCATATACAGGTGGCAATTTGTGAAAACGGGTACTGACAGAGACACAGTACACATGTAAAAATCACTTATTGAAAACTCCAGACCTACACTTGGAACGGAAACAAAACCCCAAACTGACATGCGATAATTCGGTGTCGAATCAATATATTTTCAACATATGAAAACAGGAATACGTTTTTTTTACAGCAAAACTGATTTGTCCACACTGTTTTCATGTTTGTGCAAAATTTCAGCAACAAATAATGTTTGCAGGCTCAACTAAAGTCTGTATAGACTGGCATCAGTTCTTTCTCTCTATCATATTAGAAAAGAAGACATTCCTGTCCCCACATGTGTGTAAATGAATTTGTGTCACCATATTGGCCCACTCTTACCTCGGCACCTCCGTAACCCAGTCGAGGAGGGGGAGGCTGCTCCGAAAGCCGGAATGGGATCGGTGCTGTAGTGGTCTAACAAGACCTTGGTAGTGCCGTACTGTCTCTGTTGGTATTCCTCAAGCGCCACTGCCTTTGACCTGAAAAATTCAACAACATACAGCGTTATTCCTTTCTTGAATTCTCATTGCCTCTCAAAGTTTTATATGAAACAAACATTTTAAACCCTGAGTGATACTAAGTATGATTATTAGATTGGGTCAGTAATCGACACCAAGGTTAGGCAGGTGGGTGTGAACAGTACTATTCAATTTTTCAATTATAAAACCTGTTCAAAATGGAGACTAAGGTGAATGAAAGTTCTACCCAAAGACCGAGAAACAATGAACTTTTCATAATCAAATGTCACTTTTGGTAGAAAAATTTCCCAAATGAAAACGAATCTTGGGATCATGCAAAATATGGGTACTCTTAGTGGCCTGGCAACGAAGCGTAAAACAAACAAGGAACGACCAACTCAGAATAATATATTATATATAGATTTATATCTATAGACAAAAATATGCATCACCCTGTTGCTTTTTAGTTCACTACATAATCTATATAGAATAAATGATGAAAATATTTCTTTTACTGTGAACAGGTAACTGCTACTGTCTGATTCTATTCACATATCTATGCATACACATAGCAAAGACCTCCGTTATAATATAAATAAACTTCCACCAACCTTAGGACCGGGCTTGGGTGACACTTCCAAGTTGCCGTAGTTCTCAATGAGATTCTTCATGTAGCCTCCATTGTGTCCGCTGGCGTTTGCCTGAGCCTCCGGTTTGACCGCCTCGGGTGAAGACCTCTGCACTGGGGTTAGCGTAGCCACCCATGTTTTCACCCATGGAGCCGCGGTTTTTAACGGCGTTGTCTCGCGCCCGCGTCCGATCGCAGGCGTGCCTCCGGCTTGGGATCCGCCTTGACGCCGCCGTGGGCAAACCAGTCCGCAGTTTTGTTGTTGCGCTCGTAGTTGCCGCGCGCCCTCCTCATGGACGCGGCGGTTGCCCTGTATGGGCTCATCGGAACAGGCTGAGGAAAATTCACTCATGGTTCAAGATGAAGCAACACTGTATGTTCTGCAAGGAAGAAAAATTAAAATTAAAAGTTTTTAATGTGCATGCCTGATATCATGGTTCCAAATCATGGAATTTTAAATAATAATTTAACTTCGTTTAGACAGGCCTTTGGTGTCGGTGGCCAAGCGGTTAGCCTGCCAGACTGGAGATCAAGAGGTCCTGAGTTTGAACCCTTGCAAAGCAGAGTTATGAATCCTTGGAAAAGACACTTAACAACACGCATTTCCCACACTCTACCCAAGTGCAAATGGGTACAGGCACGTCTTGGGAGTAAAACCTGGTCAGACTAGTGTCCTGGCCTGGAGGTGATTATTGTCACCTAGTTCCACTTCACTCTGTTGAAATAGGGATAAGCTCCGGCTCTATGGGCCGTAACGCCTTGAAGTAACTTTTTTTGTATCCCTTCAGACAGACCATGGTAGTATTCAGTGGTGTAATGTCTAAATGCATGGCAAGACATGCCTTGTCATTTAGCAACATAGCTGCCAACCTTTTCAAGTATCAAAAAACAGATGATGACTGTGCAAAGCAAACTACTTCTAACTGGCAGGACGGCCCCCGTAATATTTCAGGAAACATTGATAAAAATCACCCCCTCCCCCTAGGTAAGTAAATAATAATGACGACTCACGCAACCATGAGACGATATTGATTGATTGATTCAAATTTAACGCATCCACCATATGTGGTGATCTCAGGATAAATCAAAAGGAATCAGCAAGATAAAAGATAGTTGAAAAGAGTGAAAGGTAAGAAATAGCAGTGCCCAGCCCACCAACAACACCAAATGAGACTAGATCTGAGGGTAACAGGACGCAAGTAACAGGCCACCCTGTCTGTGTCACCATGTCCCTCCCACGTTCACATATTGTCACACACACACACACACACTTTGTCAAACATTCATTCACACTCTCAATGTATTGAATTGTCATGCAGAACTCAATATAAGATAGGTCTTTAGCTGATTTGACTCTCATTTATAAAATTAAAGTTCAATAAATCAAAACCATCAATCTCTCTATCTCTGACCAAAAGAAGTAGGACCTACCAGCTGAACGCCCCCCCCCCCCCCCCCCCAAATCCAGAAGAAGACAAAAAGAAGAAGAAGAAGAAAGAAGAAAAAATAGAAGAAGAAGAAATAGAAGAAGAAGAAGAAGAAGAAGAAGAAGAAGAAGTAGCCGAAGAAGCCGTAGAAGGACAACATCATCGATAACATTAATAACAACAAGAACAAGAACGATATTCAGAACAAGAAGAAAAACAGGACAGCGACGGCCACCGACTGCACTCTAGCACAAGGCCAGACAGAGACAGAGACAGCCACCAGGAACTAACTCACGATAACCCTGATAACCTTCCGCCAGCAGCCAGCAAACCGCCAACTGTTCTTCGTGTGCCCAAACGCCGGGCTCAGCACAATATACACATGTATATATGTATGATTGTGTATGCCAAAACACACCAGTCTCAACGCGGCACATACTGAGTCATGTCACAGATATCAGCCAACACACACGTGAACAACTACTACTAACTAAGACAGCTACACAAAATGACCTAATGTTAAAAAAAAAAAGCATCTGGTTTTGGGTTGACTGGAACTGTTTTTACCCCCCTCCAACATGTGCGGTGATCTCAAAGTGAATTAAGAGGACCCACCAGTAGCCCCCATCAACCACCCACGTGATACGACATGTACTAGCAGAAGATTCACTGTCAGAAACACCAAATGATGACAATGACAGACCAGCAATGTTTGATGTCAACAAGCGCGAGGACTAGGAAGAAGAAAAACTCAACAACAAACAAAAGAGCCCAACCTGGAAATGAGGTTGATTGATTGGAATTTACTCTATCTACCATATGCGGTG
Source organism: Doris montereyensis (assembly GCA_037039925.1). NCBI lineage: Eukaryota > Metazoa > Mollusca > Gastropoda > Nudibranchia > Dorididae > Doris > Doris montereyensis. Next base: position 185,106 of record JAXRKP010000384.1, on the reverse strand, counting down.
ATCTCTGGGTGAATTGAGAGGAAGCAGCAAGATAAAAGGTAGGTAAAAGAATGACAGAAAAGAAGTAGGACCTACCAGTCGGCACCCGCCAAACCAAACCACCCACACACCTTACAATGCTGAACAGAATTACAAAAAGAGTTCCCGAGCAAGAGAGGACGATAGGCAAACCGTATGCTCGTTTGTTGTAGTAACACTCGTCCACCATATGCGGTGATCTCACGGTGAATTAAAGAGGAAATAGCGAGATGAAAGATAGGAGAAAGAGTGAAAAAGAATAAAAAGTAGGACCTTCTTCCTGCAGCACCTGCCAACGGCTGGCCTTACGTGGCGACATTGACAGGTGATGAAAAGTATGTTTCGTTGCGATTTACCGGTCCAGCAGATAGACAGACAAAACAGAAAGAAGGGGAGACCATGGGATAAAGCAGAACCATTGCTTGTTTAGTTTCATTGAAATTCATCTCGTCTATCATATGCGATGATCTCAGGGTAAGTCAAGAAGAAACAGCTAGATGGTAGACAAGTGAACAAGTATAAGAAAGAAGTAGGACCTACCAGTAGGGACAGCCAACCAACGAAAAGCCGAAGCAGGGATGAGATATAGACAAGAGTGTCAGGGGCAGTGAGAGACGTCGTTGGCACAACAACAGGGGGAACAATTTTAGTTTTGACCTAACATACATAAATAGATGTGTGTGTGTGTGTGTGTGTGTGTGTGTGAGAAAGAGAGAGAGAGAGAGAGAGAGAGAGAGAGAGAGAGAGAGAGAGAGAGAGAGAGAGAGAGAGAGAGAGAGAGAGAGAGAGAGAGAGGGGGAGGGAGAGAAAGAGAGAGAGGGAGGGAGAGAGAGAGAGAGAGAGAGAGAGAGAGAGAGAGAGAGAGAGAGAGAGAGAGAGAGAGAGAGAGAGAGAGAGAGAGAGAGAGAGAAAGACAGAGAGAGAGAGAGAGAAAGACAGAGAGAGAGAGAAAGACAGAGAGAGAGAGAGAGAGAGAGAGAGAGAGAGAGAGAGAGAGAGAGAGAGAGAGAGAGAGAGAGAGAGAGAGAGAGAGAGAGAGAGAGAGAGAGAGAGAGAGCTCATAGGACCTTTCTTCTTGTGTTGAATAAAAATATATTCCAGGAAACGCCGATTGCTATTATTACCGAATTCTCCTCAGTCTCATTATACACAGATCAATGCCACCAGTAAAACACACAGCTTCTCTTCGCCAAAATTGTCCTTCCCTCCACACATATTGCCGAAAAACACACATAACGAACGAGTAATTCCCTGTGGCAAGTCGTCCCAGCCAAGCATAAGCAAGGCTCCAGGTAGAACAAGGAGAGAAGGGTGACTCATTGTCTATCCCACAATGAAGCCAGGCGTCGCACCACTACCCACGCTTTGTCTTGGACAGAGAGAGAGAGAGAGAGAGAGAGAGAGAGAGAGAGAGAGAGAGAGAGAGAGAGAGAGAGAGAGAGAGAGAGAGGGGGAGATGTTAGAGAAAGAGGGTGAAAGAGGGTAGAGAGAGAGAGAGGGGGGAGAGGTTAGAGAGAGAGAGGGGTGAGAGAGGGTAGAGAGAGAGATGAGATGGAGAGAGCGAGCGAGAGGGAGAGAGACACCCGACAGGCGAAACTGCATTGACCGATATTCTGGTGTCGTTGAGCATGACTTGGGGGGCGATTCCATTCTCTAAAGACTCGATTGAATGAGGAAGTCAAAGAGTGAGTGAAAACAATACTCTGCCTACAAATACGATTTTCCAAATTATTCCCGACTTGGATTTGATTTACCTACATCCACAACTACTCGGGTTTTTTTGGATAGGATGTTTGATTTTTGCCCGGACTGCCCTGTAAATAGCAAAGAGATTTTTAATGTGCACAGGAGTGGTGTTATCTGCACGCGAGACCTCCTTTTATTATGTCTCCGATGGAACTAGGTGTCGATACACCTACCTGGAGCAGGGGGGAGATTTTGCTTGAAAATACGACAAAATTGTTCAACCGTTGGCGGGGTTTGAACCCACTACCTTTTGGTTGAGAGGCCGACATCTTGCTTCTGGACTACCCAGTTGCCCTCATGCCAGACATAATGTCTCCGAGTCCAGAAACCACATCAATACTTCAATAACTCTACCGATGCGACATCAGTGCGACTCGATACCATAATGTTATAATAGGGCAATATCATTGGCCCAACTTATACAATGTATTCTGAACTGGGAACCCGTCAGTGAGGGTCAAGGACGAATCACACACACACGCACACACATATACACACACACACACACACACACAGGCTGTAGGACACGACTCTGTGTATGAGAGAGAGAGAGAGATGTGGAGCCAATGTCAACCAATCGTGTAGTCACGGGTGGATACAATCATGAATCACAAACCGCATTGTGAGAAATGCATAAATACATAATGCAGTACATTTCTTCAGAAAGAGATAGAAAAGTGAGATCCCATGATTATGACAATCGAGCACGCAGAGTAGAGATCGATTCTCTTACAAAGATTCTCTGAGCAGAACATCGGATGACAACGAATATAAAATCATCTTCGATCGCCAATTTGGTTGGACGCGTTCCATCGATACTCGTATAGCTTTGACGAATTACTGGTATCGATGAAGTCATCCAATGCCCCTCTAATCTTTTGCAGTCCGAGTGCGTAAGTGCATTTCGGTGTTGTGCAGTTTGACCAAAGAAATCACAATTGTGTGCAAAGAAATAGATCTATTTTATTTTGTGCGTGCTGTTGTTTTTTCATTGATGTACGAAGACATTTCTCAACCGACGAACCATTTACCCCTGGTGTTGGAGGTCATGACGTCTCGCATAGGAAGGAGATTAAAAAATAATAAATTCGGTCTAAATTTCGCTTACACTTTGTTTTAGCTCCAAAGTCTCTTTCCATTTCAGCTGAGAACTTTAGAGAGCCTTTTTAACAAATACAATCTCTCTCGAAACAAGTTTATGTACAGATAGGACAATATAATTCTGGGCAGACGAATAAGTTGTCCACCTATCATTCCTGACTTTCTCTCTCTCCCCCCCCCTCCCCCAAGGCAAGTAGTGCAGTAGATGCTAAAATCCATACAGGACTCAAGAACGGCCCATTGTCAGCTTGGGCTCAAAGCAGACAGCGCTGTACAATACGTCAGACCCATCTCCTTGGCTACCGACCAAATTGCCACCTGCAGACTACCAATATATTTGACCTCGCACGTCTTCAAGGTCATTACCACACTGACTGGGCGTAATAACAAGATAAAAGATCAGATTGACAGACGGATTGAATGGAGAGAGCAGGACAAGACCAGTTTGTTCGTTTCTTATTGTTTTCATTGAAATTTACCCCGTCTACCGTTATATGTGGTGATCTCATGGTGAATTTAGTAGCAACAGTCACTGTAACACAAACTCCAGGCTCCAGACATGGAAAAAGTTCCTCGAGGTAAAAAAAAAGAAGAAAAAAAGCGGATAAGAAAGTGTTCCTATAGTAAAGGATATCGTTCGGGTCACCTTGGAGGCATAGCAAACAATACAGGTATAGCAAATTCCTGTTTTCCAGACACAATCAGTGGACAGGCTGGATCCGGCATCTGGCCGAATGGAAGATGACATATTTGTTCGTTTGTTCGATTCATTGAAATTTACCCCGTTCACCATATGCGATGATGCCAAGGTCAATTAAGAGGAAACAGCAAGATGAAAGAGAAGTAAAAGAGTGAAAAGAACGAAGTAGGACCTACCCGCCAAAAGGAACAAACAAAAACACAAGCCAACCAACAAACTCAGCTTCCACACTCACAAGGTAATATTGCAGAGAACATGAAACAATCCCTTTGCCATTTGAAAATACTATCCGATCAATACATTCCAGGTTTTTCTGTCGAATGTCTGTGCAGTGAACTTCAGGACGAGAGAAACTATATCATATATTCGGAGCGCCCCCCCCACCACCACATACACACCCTATACACACACACACACAACCAAATCTTGTAAGATTTCTGGAAAGGTCGAGTTTTAAACTCCCATGCGTGTCTTGGGTCGATACCTCCTTTATTATTATTATCAAATTAATTGTCGAGATTTATTGCACACACCAGCAGTGGCCATGATGATTTAATAAAACAAAAGAAGATAATGGCGGATGGCGGGTAAGATGAAACCTAAAAGTGGGGAGACCCTGTTTGTTTCATTGAATCAAACCCGTCCACTATAATATTAATATACGACATGCAATAATATGCGCTATTCTCAGGGTGAGTTCAGAGAAAACGGCAAGATGAACGATGATAAGCCAAAGGAAGAAGCAGGACGTACCAGCAGCGCCTGCCAAAACGTCCATGAATGGGGAGATCGATCCGCTTCATTGACATTTACCCAGTCCACCATCAGCGGTGATCTCAGGGTGAATCAAGAAACAGGAAACAACAAGATAATAGATGAGTGAACGAGTGAAAGGAGAGAAGTAGGACCTACCAGCAGCAAGCGCCCACCAACCGCTAACGAATGGGAGACAGCCACCACTGCCAAGGTTGCATTGAGATGGCCAACTGGAGGCCGATACAAACAGTATTGGAGACGAACAACGAAATGGAAAGATAAAACAGCGATGACTGGATTTCGATTTATCCTAGTCAACAACTAATTACTAAGGTGATCTCGGGGTTTTTGATAGGATTTTCGATCTTGCCCGGACTGCCCTGTAAACAACCAAGGGATCTTTAACGTGTACAGATTGCTGTGATCTGCACACAGGACCTCCTTTTTTATCGCCCGTCTCCGATGGGACTAGGTATCGATCAACCTACCTGAATGAGGCGGGGGGGGGGGGGGGGGTATATTTACTCGAAATAACTCGATGAAACATTTCAGCCATTGGCGGGGCTAGAACCCACGAGCTTTGTGTTGAGAGGCCCGATACATTGCCTCTGGACTACCGAGTCCCCGGAAGAAGTAAGACCTAGCAACGCCCGCCAACCGTCCACGAAAGCGGAGACAACCACCACAGCCAAAGCTGCGATGAGAAAGATAGTCTCTCGATGGAGAGACAATCGTAGGTCGATCCAAACAGTATAGGAGAGGAACGATGAAAGGGGAGATAATAAAAAAATCAGCGATAACTAATTATACCATGGGCACAGACCCAGCAAGACGACGTGCCTTAGGATTGCGATGAATATCACCACAGGCCACCCTTCTTCACGGCCTGCCGCACTCCTCTATAGTATAGAACATGACCAGGCGGACAGAATCGCAATGCAAGGTATCGATACCGTCGCCTTTGAAGAACGTCGTACATGGCTGGAGGACAGGAAAATGCACGTGGTTGTAATCTGCACATGGGACCTCCTTTTTCATCGTCCGTCTCCGATGGGACTAGGCGTCCCACCACCGGGGTAGGGGGGGGTCAAAATATACCCCCTTCCCCCAGCCAGTCTAGGTAGGTACATTGACACCTAACCTAGTCCCACCGGAGACGGACGATAAAAAGGAGGCCTCGTGTGCAGATCACATGGCAGTGTGGGCAATATCTAAAACAAAATAATCCTACCAAAGCCTCATATCATATCACACTAGTTGTGGATGTAGGTAAAACTAAAATAAAAATAAAAATCCCTTTGTACGTCCAGTAAAGGCGGCGTGGAACGTAATGGGAAACTACGCTGTACGACATCGTGCCACGTGCCTAGAAAAGCCAGGACGCTCGAATATGAAAATCCAGGCCTACTTTATTAAAATACTTTACATAATACGTAAAGGTCAAGCAAGTCTATAATATTTATTTTGTGGTGTCTTCTTTCGAAGGCTCTCCAGGATAAGTCATCAAAACCTAAAATCCCGAGACTACCGCCGGCGGCGGACAGAGATGGACAAATCCACGTCATCCCGTGTCCTCTTAAATAATCCTCCGTGACCGTTCTTGTTGAAAACAGGGCCAGCGTTCCAAGTCAAAGCACATTATGTAACGGTTGAGAAAAAATAGCGGCAACATCAGTACCAATACATACATATGTATTAATGATTTACGACCAGAGCGTGCAGTGTCTATATGTGTGTGTGTGTCTATTCGAATCGCCTGCCGTTTGACCTTGGACCACCGGCGGGTGGCCCAACGATCAGGGTCATCGCTCCCAGGCTGCTGAGATCGAACAGAGCCCGACAGGAAGGTATTTCCTTCTCCCCCCCCCTTCTCACTCTCACTAAGTAACCTAAACACATACACACATACATTCTCTCTGTCACAAGGAAGACAAAATTCTCTGTCACAAGGAAGACAAAATTCCGTCACAGAAACATACATCGGCTCTCTCTCTCTCTCTCTCTCTCTCAGCCTTTAAGTCTATTCTATCACATCGATACACTTCCCTTGTTTCGTTGTAAATCTGACTCTGACCTCGCACGGCAAGGTCAAGATCAGCGGATTAACCACAAGAAGAAAAGGTGCCTGGGGATTAGGTAGCCCGATACCCTTGTGACACAAGGAGAAATAGCGCCAGCAGATTACCGTTGCGACGTGGGGAATACGGAGGGAAATAGAAGTAGAGAGAGAGAGAGAGAGAGAGAGAGAGAGAGAGAGAGAGAGAGAGAGAGAGAGAGAGAGAGAGAGAGAGAGAGAGAGAGAGAGAGAGAGTGTGTGTGTGTGTGTGTGTATGTAAACAGACCTCGTAGAAACGTCCCCAGACACCGCGACAAAAGGTACAGTAGTCCGTATATAGATAGAGTCTATGTGTGAACAAAAACGCAAGTAAGTTACACATGCTGTACTTTATCTCCAATCTATGAATGGTTAAAGAGCAGCTTTCTTACTAACCAGCCTTTGGCAAACAAAGAGCGTGTGTGTTGTACTGAAATTTACCCCAACCATCAAAGGCTGTGATCTCTTATGTTAATTCAAATACGAGAGAGAGAGAGAGAGAGAGAGAGAGAGAGAGAGAGAGAGAGAGAGAGAGAGAGAGAGAGAGAGAGAGAGAGAGAGAGAGAGAGAGAGAGAGAGAGAGAGAGAGAGAGAGAGAGAGAGGGAAGAGGTTGAGGGAGAAACAGAAAAACACATAGACTGTTGCACTGGAATTTAGCCTATCCAGCACATGCGGTGATCCGAGCATTAATAATAATAATAACGATAAACAGACAGAGGCACAGGATAAGGGAGTGCTACGTAAGCTTCGATCCACTCCCCAATGAGCAGTAAAATCTTGTCTTTCCTTTTTAAAGGCCAGTAAGAGGGAAGACGTTGTGTCGAAATCTTAAGCAGTCCGACTAGAAAGTGGCCAAGAGATAATATATTACTACGCTAGGTGGAACTTCAACAAGCCTGAACCGGGACGAGCAGACGAATCGTTACCAATCAGTTCATTCACACTTTCTGACCACAAACACAACGTGTCGCATCATAATACAATGTGTATTGGCTTTTCTCGTTTAGATTGTTTTCTTATTTATTGAAATTTACCACTTCCACCATCTGCGGTGAGCTCAGTTTGAATTAACAGGAAATAGCAATATGTCTAAGGCTTTTCCAACAAAAATATGGAGCGTGGTGGTCTAGTAGTACAGCTCTCAGACTTGAAATCCTGAGACTTTGGGTTCAAAATCCGGCAATGATATAATATACTATATTCAACATTGCACTTATTGGGATATATACATGTACTTAATGACAATGAGCGTTTTCCTCGCGTCAACCCATGTCAAATACGCCTCACCATTGGTAACTTTGATCGTTTCATTGAAACTTACCCCGTCCACCATTGCGGTGAATCTCAGGGTGAATTAAGAGGAAACGGCAAGACGAACGATAAGTGAAAGAAGAAAAGGAAAGAAAAAGGACCTACCAGCAGCACCCACCAACCGCTCGCATTTCAACATCAGCCAGGAAGTAAAATCGGTGCCAGCAGACTAGCGTCCTCTGGTGCATCAAATCACGTTCTATTCCGCTTTACGCTACAAAAACCGGGAGAAGCTCCGGCTTTACGTTTGATACACACACACACACACACCCATGAAGAAACACCTCACGCTCCTCACTCTTATGCTATAAATCACAACCCCATCTCGAATTGCAGGTCTGTGAATGTGGAGCGATAAACCTCGCCGATAAACTCACTGAGGCGTTGACAAGGAATGGGATAAATGGAGAATGTATTAATATATCAAATAGCACACCTGGCTCTCAGGTGAGTCAACCTACATGAAAAAGTATACTTTTTTCTGTAACGATACTCTTACTGTATAATACTGGAGAAACAGAGGGATAAAGAGAGAGAGAGAGAGAGAGAGAGAGAGAGAGAGAGAGAGAGAGAGAGAGAGAGAGAGAGAGAGAGAGAGAGAGAGAGAGAGAGAGAGAGAGAGAGAGAGAGAGAGAGAGAGAGAGAGAGAGAGAGAGAGAGAGAGAGAGAGAGAGGGAGGCAGACAGACGGATAAATGACAACGTACAAGGACACACTTAGCTGTTAACTGACTAACGGCAAAATGGCTACAATCGAACTTTCCTAATCAAATGCTGATACGTCATGTTAATAATATTTTCATACACACATTACTAACTCAACAGAAACAAAAGCACTTGGATGTGTGACAGATTGCAATAATAGTGCCTAGACAAAGTAATACTGGTGAATGATAACAGACTGCATCATTAATCACACACAGATATATGCACTGCACATGCTAGGATACGTGCTCAGACAGGTTGAACATAATCTCGAGTAAATGCCCCTCCCCCCCGCCCACCATCGTCGGAGACGGACAATACAAAGGAGGTCCTATGTGCAAATCTCAACATTCTGTGAACGTTCGTTAAAGGCCACTTGGCTGTTTACAGTACAGTCCGAGTAAAAAAAAACCGAAGACCATCTCAGTTGTCGATGTAGTCTAGGTAAAATCAAAAGGCACAATTAATTGGCCATTGTCATGTCGGTGTAATCCATTATCAAAACCCTTCAAAACATACGCGAATGTATTGAAAGTAGGTTCCGTGGTGATCTTGGATCCGGAATGTGGTATGGTACATACAATTACAAACGATGTCATTACCCTGTTTCAAATGCCCGATGAGAGCGAGAGAGAGAGAGAGAGAGAGAGAGAGAGAGAGAGAGAGAGAGAGAGAGAGAGAGAGAGAGAGAGAGAGAGAGAGAGAGATACACACACACAGAAAGAGAGGACATGAGGAGAGCATATTGGGTTACAAATTTAGGCGTTGCTGAGAAGACTGAACAAAATTGTCGAAATGACAAAACACAGTCGCCCTCCCCTCCTTGGTTGAGAATGAGATGAAATGCAGCCAAGCGTGCCGATGACAACAATGACCAAACGATCACTACAAAGCCGCTGGACGGGATGCCACAAACAGCCTTCCCTGTTTGTTCCCCAAGAGGAGTGCTGTGTTAAACTGTTATTACTGTAACATACGTACTTGTGTAGACATAGCCGTAGACAGTCTACGGTATCCACGCACACGTCGATGGACTGTGGGAAAGGTTACAACCGTGAATGGAGGACTGAGTTACAAGTCACTCTCAGGACACTCGTGCCGCCAGAGACAAAGTAAATCTAATCTCAGAGAGACTAACAACGATTACTTTCGAAGGCCGAGCGTCCACCTTCACTACTTTCAGGCCAGGCAAAACGTGACATCATCTCACTGTGGGGTAACAGTTATTTTGCTTACTAATACTAGTTTCATCTGGCAGTGACACCAAAAAAACCTCCAGTGGACGCTCGGGGCAAGGTCTAAAAATAGTCACACAAGGTCTTTTTAATAACTACACGGCGCAAGGTCTCTGCAACTATTTTACCTCCATCGTAGGATACCAGAAAGAGTTGAGTAGAAGACACATAAACATGAAAACCCCAAACACTGCCCTTCTCTGGAAGCAAGGTGTCTGTATCTATTTTACAGCCATTGCAGGGTCCAACAAACAGCCGTTGAAGACACATCACACATATATGTAAAAACTCTATATATGACACATCTCCGGAAGCGGGGTGTTTGGTCTACTTTATCTTCATTGTAAGGTCCCAGAAACAGAATGGAGGACACAAGACAAATGGCACTTCACTCAGACCGAAAACAGGGCAAATTCCCTTGAAGCCTTTATTGCCTCCAGGACATTTAATGGAGAGCACCACACCAGCGATTACACATATTTTATATAGAAAGGGATCACATGTGTGCTTTGTTCACATTCAACATTAGCCATGATGTCTGGGTTTGGGCAAAAATTGTGAATGTGCTTGGACGTCTATTTAAACCATGGGATCTTAAAACACAAACAGCATTAGCACACAGTACTACATGTTAAGTAAAGCAAGTCCCATATAAGTATTGCTGAGCGCAGAGCATAGATTTTTCTAGGCGTACTGCATGATGTGGAAGTTTATCATTGCTGTCCACGTCACGTCATCACTGTTACTGTTGACGAATCTGAATGGTGCTTGTTACCCATTTCGCTGCTGGGTTGGCAGTTAAGGTCAGATAAAGCCATGCCTAGAATGGGAATTGAGTTTTTGATCCCCTGCATGGCGGTCAGACATTTGACAGATGAAGCTCAAAGTACCCAGTAGGATCTTCAGATTCGAATACCATCTCCATCAGAGATAACATGGTGATGGATCTAAACTATGCAGTATAATATGTAAAGACAAACACTGAGGCACGTTGAAAGCAATGAACAATAACAGTAAATAACATTGAAGCCTCATAGGAATTATATACATGATACAGAAAATAATCTTTGGGCATCAATAGAATCCAACCTGCGACCTCAGCACCTTGCCATGAAAGTAGGGTTGTCTGCATATTTAACTACATTATAAATATAAGGAGCATCGATAGCTTGATAGTGCATTCTTTTTCTCTCTTTTCATGGCAAAAAGATGGATGCCGATGCAGAGGTTGCTGGTTCAATTATGAATATATATATTCTAGGTACATCAAAAAGAAATCACTAATTCTACTAATAAATACAGTAGCGTCCGCCTAACATCCCATCCCTTGGGAAATTAAAAAGAGGTATGTTACGCCGGGGAATAAATTACAACCACGTATTTACAGACGGTATCATTGTAACATGCAAAAGGGTGGTCAAGACAATTCACTTAAAAATAAAATCTTTTCTCACTCCGTAAAAGAACGTTCAATTCTTTGTTCCTTGAGACATGACACCTCATAACTCTACCAAGATTCACTGATGACATGAAGATAGCATTAGTTTTGTCAAATATGATTGGCTGACCAATTAGAAAGCTTGTTATGTAAGCGTTACTTTCAGCCAATGAGTGGAAACAATAAAAAAAAGACACATTTTAAGTGCATACCCCATCCATACCAAAAAAAAAGGCAGCCTTCATATCACAAGGTTGGCAGGAGGAACACAACAAAATCCGACCGCGCAACTAGATTTTATATGGCAGGAGGAAATAGCCAGCCATCGCATCACAGGTGTTAAGGCGAGTGTCGAACGGCACCTTGTTGTATCATATTGGCTGGGTAAAGAAGTTCACAACACTTCAATTCAATTTTAATTATTATGCATGCGTACATATTTTAATCTCCTACTCAATTTAATGAATGAGCTGGCTGTCATTGGAATCAATAAGCATGGTGACAACTTGGATGGTGATAGCATTTTTGTCCTGTCTGTTCCCAAAAGATGTTAGCCGGACCAGGGTGGGATGTTAGGAAGCCAGTTTGTATTACACACCATCTAGATGCAATACTATGCAAATTTGATAACCTTACACTGACTTGCACACGTACATACAAAAATGTTCCATATTATAATATAAGCAACTGAAAGTAGCCCACTTTCAAACAATGTCTTGAACAGCCAATTTGATGCCAGCAGTATGGTTAGCCTCAGTCTTGTGTGACACTGTCCGTTGTCAATGTAATGTCATCAAGACATGTCTGACGTCTCAATCTCTCACCATAACCTAAAAAGTTGCATTCAGTCAATGAAAGACTGCTCTGTATTGCAACTGATAGCAGCCTCTCATAATTTTACGGTTTAGGGGTGTAAATTAAAGTGGGTCAATTTTGTACTCGTCGGTTTAGACTACATTTAGAGGTGAGGGCAGAAGAAATCTATCTTCAATCCCATACCCTGAACGCCCCCACCCCACATTGGTGTGAGGGTAGGGGGTTCAGTGAAAGAGATTGTGGATAGATTTCTTTATCTCACCTCTAAAGGTAGATCTAAGCTGATACAGACAACAACTACAATCTTGACACACTTTCTTTCATGCAGCTAAACCGTAAAATTACTGTACTTTGCGCTATATCCTCGACAAGAACCAAGTCTTTATTTATTATTTTACCCCTTCAAAAAACCCAAGAACCCTTTTTATTATGTCCCCTGGTGTGTGTCCTACTATGGTAATCTTCCTGGGGCGGAGGGGACTCAGTAGTCCAGAGGCAAAGTGTTGGCCTCTCAACCAAAAAGTTGTGGGTTCAAGCCCCAGCAGGTTGAACATTTTCTTGAGTTTTTTTCAAATAAAATCTACCTCATTAGTCAAGGTCTAGTAGGTGAATCGACACCAAGTCCCATTGGAGAAGGACAATAACAATGAGGTATCGTGTGCGGATCACAACACTCTGTGCACGTGAAAGATCCCTTGGTTGTTTACAGGGAAATCTGGGCAAAATTCAAAATCCTATCAAAACTCCTGAAGTTGTGGATGTGGCTAAAATCAAAATCTTTTTTTCTTATCTGGGAGGGGTTCAGTCGTCAGAGGTTGTGAGATCCTACAAGAGATAAATCTGTTATAGTACAGCATCCATGCAGTATTAATATTATGCAAATAAGATTATAACACTACTACTGAGCTTCGGTTTATAAATATGGTCATATAACGCAAGTGGATGTGAGAAAATCTTGATTCTGTCCCACTGTCCATTGCCAGTGACATTTAAATTGTCATAGTCAAATAAACAGTTTGTGTCAGATTGGCAAAAATGATCGAAACGCTTCGGATACAGTCCTGCTGCTAGTCAGGTATGGAGTACAACCTTTATCTTAACATCTTCTTGATGTCACCATCTCTGACACACACACCCCTCCCCAAATTATTTTTTTTATCGGAGCCAAGCGTAGATCTAGATCTGGATCTCTTGGGCATCACATCCCAACAGCTGTGCATCTCTGACAAAAAGATAAGAAGGAAAATGGCCGCTTGACTAGATTCAGTAGTGGAGATATATGTCTAGATGGATTACTGTGTCCAAAAAAGGTTTTATTTCGAGAAATTTTGGCTTTCATGATATCTAATGATGGTCTGACATAGTGTTATGTTTACTTCTCATTGACTTTTGCTCACAATCAATGCAGTAGAGTAGTGTGTACTAGTTCCTATCCTATGGAACTCATCCCCCTCTCAAAATCAGACTTTTTTCTCCCCCACAAAAACTGAGCTCCAATTTTGTATTTAAAGGTTTGTCCCTTGGATACGCCGGACTACAGAATTCCTTCCGTAATCTCTTACATACGGGATTTGATACGAAGTGCTGTCTCAGTATGAATGTATGTGTGTGATCGCAAATGTTAATGAAGGCACTAGGTGACTTCTTGCTTCTCACTTTTCGCCGTTTTAATGTAAAATATTTTTTTAATATGTCTAGAATCAAGATTCTAAACTGGCTATGTTTGGCACAATATTCAAATTAAACCCACTAAGTCATGTTTTAAGTTCACAAACGGTGCTACACTCAATGCACGTTCATTGCACTTACCGGTAAAATTGTAAATAATGTCCTCGGTGCTGATCTGGAGTTACAGATAGTCTCATTCAATCCAAGTGTGAATGAAATGAAGGTTTACAAACTAACCGTTGGCAGTGCGGCTGCAGTAAACAGTGATCTTATGACGTACTCGATGACTCACAGAAAATCGGTATCGAGGTATCTCTCCACCAAAAAAACGTTTGATCGAATTTTATCGAATCCAATATAGTATCGAGAAGATGGTTTGTCTCGACAGGATATCTCAACGGCGGCAAATAATTTTCTTTCTGTCTTAAACAAAAAATCTTAAACGTTGAGGTTAAATAAATCAGAATTTTCGTAAACATTTGATATAATCTAAGTTGAGGTTACGTACGTCTCCATCATGTGGTACTGGATCATACATTTCCTATTCCGTTTCGTCTTGATGGCTGGTTAATATTTTGTAATACTTGACTGACGGAAGTAATGGAATTCTCTTGTTTACCGTGGATACTGATAAAGGGGAAGAAGTGGGATGCTCATTGATCCACACATTCTATTTCATTAGGTAATGAACATCCCATAGCAGATACTTACTTTAGCATTAACTTATCATAAATTTCATTTAAATAGGCTATTATATTAACTTAAATATAAAAAATCAAATTAGATTTCATGTCAGTGGCCAAATAGATCTAGATCTATTGTGTATGATACTATAATAGTAGTAGTAAATATGAAACAAATGTTCTCTCGATCTATGTCTAGATCTAGACTATTTGTTTTAACATGTCTAAATATTCGGGGAAATCACCAATGAAAACAATCAGACGCTTCCAAACATATCACTGTCGGTGGTTTTTGGTCACATAAGCTATTCTTGATGAACTGCTATGAAACTACAGATACCATTTAATTTTAGTAGCCCATAACACATAGATTTAAAGTATAAATATAATATATAATATTGTGCCAACTGAAATCCTCCATTCATTTCCTCATACAATGACTGATTGCCAATACTTTAGTCACATAGACAGTCCACTTTCAGACCAATACATCAAACAACTTGCCTAACAATAGAGAGGGTAGTCCCTAGCCAATCACTGACTCCCCAATGGTCTCGACAGTCTCACCGCATCATCTCACTGACACTAACACATGCCCACTCATCAAACGATAACACAGGTAGACAGTAGCAAATCAGATGGCAGCTCAGGTAGATCCCAATTTTGCAGCAAACCATCAACTAAAGTAGTACCAAATTCTGTCCCAGAGGCTTGCACTGTATGTTTAAAATTGTGTTTAAGACATTTTTAATTTTGTAAAAATGTTTGTTAATTGCTAGGCTTATCCATTTTGAGACATTTTCTTTTTAATCTCTTTTGTTTGTAAAACTT
Source organism: Doris montereyensis (assembly GCA_037039925.1). Taxonomy (NCBI): domain Eukaryota; kingdom Metazoa; phylum Mollusca; class Gastropoda; order Nudibranchia; family Dorididae; genus Doris; species Doris montereyensis. Next base: position 170,003 of record JAXRKP010000384.1, on the reverse strand, counting down.
TGGTACGTCACATCAATTTAAAGACAAAATTGGATTAATATTTTAGGTTCAATCAAAATATGTGCGCTGACAGTAATATTCAAGAATTGAGTTGGTCAGTTATTATGAATAGGAAGAAGATGAAGATGTGTTCCCACCAGAATAATAGTGATATATTGGTTCTCTTCCCTTTGGGAAGAGAACGAGTATATCACTATTATTGTTTAAGCAAGTCAAATTTTATGGGTTGGGAGCTTCCTCCTTCACTTAATTTGAAGTTTAGGTATACACTTTTTAAAAGTAAATTGTAAATATATTTCAAACATGTTGCTGATTGTCATTCATGACAAGCCCATATCGTTCTCATGACTCAGGGGTTTCTTCCTACGAGGTTGCCGCCTAAGAAGCCATTTTTCAAGTCTACAGGATTTTATCCTCTGAAATATAGATATATCTAAGACATTTTATGACCATTTATAAATCTTCTATAATGCAAATTGTCAACGTTATTTTGTCTGAAGCAATGTCTCATCCTTAACAATTTTAGATTGCTTTAGAAATTGGATTAAGCGCAGCAAGACAGTAGTTAAGGTGGCACAATGGCTTAAAGGAGAAGATTTTATTTTTATTCAATTTTACAATTTTTTATTTGAGGTCATAAAAAATCAACAGGGACATGGTCAAAATTTTAGTCAACATTATTTGCTTTCTCCTCTATCAAATTTCCATCTTGCATTTCAGATTTTTCAAAAATGCGGAAAAGTAATGTCAATCCGTACCCAGGTTTTGATGAGACTGGCAAATTCTGTGAGCCACGTCCAGCTCCTAGAGTTCGCCCGAGGCTGAAGAATATGCCGGAAAACATCAAGGCAGCATCAACCTTTTCGATGACCGGAAGCATACTCACGTTGTTCCCATTCCCAATTCACCCCGCTGTCCTTCCAGTGCTGCAAAGCAGAATTATGAGCAATCACGCACAGGTAATGTTGGAAGTTTAATCGGCGGTAAAGGTCCTTCGCCACCGGTTCAGTCCGCACCCGTACCTCGAGTGTCCAGAGAGGGTGAAGACATTGCTGAAAGCCACAAAGGTCGATCAATGAATATGCTGATGGTTAATTATGGACACGGTAGACCATCTCCAAGACCAAATCCTCGAGTGAAAGCAGAAGCAGAGGAAACAGCAGAAAAAAGTAAGGGGAGTCGAATGGATTCACTCATGCATGATCCGAGATCAATACCGGAGAGTCCCAGAAATGCGCCGAGGGTGAGACCAGAAGCTGAAAATAATGCGACATATGGCCACGGTGCTAGTATGACAAAAATAATGGGACGCTATGGTGAAACACCACGATCCTGCAGATCCGCGCCGAGGTGAAAAGAGAGGCCGAGCAAAATGCAGAACTTGATAAAGGAAAACAGATGGCTGGTGTGTTTTATGATTACGGTACTCCAAATTTGGCACCCAAACCTGAACCCAAGGTGAAAGATGGGGCACGGATTGCCAATTTAGATCACGGTGGGAGAATGTCAAAGCTTATGCATGAAGGCAGGAGCATGCGTGCTGATCCCAAACCACCTTTGAGAGCAGGTTCCTCAGCAGGCAGAAAGAATATCAAGAAAAATAGAGGAGTCATCAGTGAAATCTTTTCAGAATCATCAAAATGGCAGATTGTTCCAACTCCGGGAGTGAGGAATTAAGCCAATTTAAATATTTGCCTTAGATGATTTGGTGATGGTTTATTATAAGTGTCATATACCTAGATGTTAAAGGCGAAATATGACAATAAGTGACAATTCCACTAATAAAGACAGAACAAACACGTGATGTTTCGGGTATAACTTCACTCCACTGTGGTTCCTTTGTATTATACCTAGATGTTAGTAACTTACATGCAAGGGTGAAGGGTTAAACCCGAAACGTCACGTGTTTGTTTGGTCTTTATTAGTGGAGTTGTCATTGATTGTCATATTTCGCCTTTGATTTCACTCCACTGTGGCTCCTTCATATTATAACTTACATGTAGTGATTAATTAGATAATGTACCAATCCTGAGACATCGGTAAAGGGGGACAGAAATGTCAATGAATGCATGTACGTTGAATGAGGACAGGTTTTTTTGTCCGTCGTAAGGACAATTCAAAGGTTTCTAGGTGTTTCTTGTGTATGTGAGAGTGAGAATATGTGTGCGTCTTTGTGGAAGGGGGAGGAATGATGGGATGGAAATGCAGGGGTCATGAAGCATCGGTGGTGAAAGATTTGAAATTTTATGATAGCCATTTTTAAACAAAGATCTTTAAATAGGGGTTCTTAACCAGGGGTATTCGCACCCTTTGGGGGTATCATGGGAACCAAATGCTAGGGGTATGGGACTGATCTCTAGTGACTGATATTTCTATTATTTAATGTTTTGACAGTCAAGTGAAGGAGGTATGAGACCATATTCCACAATCCATTGAAAGTATGGAGCTATCAAAATATTTAGAACTCTAAACAATAAAGAGAAAACTGGAATTTGTGATAAGAAACATCAGACCTGTAAAGTTGTAATGTTCAAGAATAATGATATTATGGGGCGAGGGGAGTTCTTTTCCACACTTCACCTTTTCCTTTTAATGAATGACAAATTTCAGCGTAAGCTTGAGTTTAACATTGACATAAAAAAAAATCAAAGGATGCACAAGGAAGCCACTCATAGGACAGTTTTAGAGACTCATTGCCCTTTAGTCCTTTAAACTGACAAAATATAATATATTACTATTGTTACAAATCAGTAGCTTATACAATGTTAAAACCCAAGGTAAATGACCAAAATGCAGATCTCAAAGAAAGTGGGAAGAAAATATAAAAGAGGCATTAGAGCAAAGAACTTTAACATATACAGAAGAAAACAGAAAATATCAGGACAGGGTAGCCTGGAGAAAATTCATTTTGAGCATCTAAACCCATACACCAGGAGGTAGAATGGAAACTGATAAAGAAAGAAAGATTATTATTACAAATAATTATCAAATTATTTTCGGTTAAACCACATGAATGTTAATGTCCTGTCAGCAAACATACCAAATTGTGAGTGTTGAAGACTATATTAATTATAGTGCCAGGATATTGTTTCTTTCAGCACTGTGTACATTGTTATTTATTTTGGAAACAATTTTAAAACAAAAAGGTAACAACAACAACAAAACATGTGAGTTGTTTGCTTGTATCCCCCCCTCTTTTCTTTTTATGTGCCTTTCCTTATTGCAGCTGCTTTATTGCTTTAATGTTTGTCTATGTATTTGCTTGCTTTTTGTGAGAAGTTTCATTTCTGGTTTCTGGCAGAGGCGAGGGTGACTTTTTTTTAGGGTAATCAGAGGTGTACAGGCAACTTTGCATCGAAACACAAAGTGATAACATGTAGGCTTAGTTGTTGTTCATCATGTCTTATCCAACTCCTTTTCACATCCCCATCCCACTTCTAACACTGCCATTTATATGGTATACATAAATCCACACACACAGAGACACATATTTTCCCTTTCTGTCACTGTAGTTACAGGACACGGCATAATTTTCTTGACTGGTGGTATAATCAGACTGATGGCTTAACTATGGTGTGTGTTTTAACACCCATTGTGTGATGCCTCAATATTTAAACTGTGTGTGTTTCAGTCCTGGGGCGTGGACAAGTCCATTGTAGCAAGGCTCTTTTTTCTCCGTTATTCAAATCTCAATTTTGATTATTTAGGGGGTTACAGCATAAGAATGAATACATGAATATATGGAATGTATTTATAGTGTCATTTATCGCTATGCGGATTAGCTATACTATACATTATTGTATACAATACTTTATAATTTGAAATTAAATAAATCTTTCATAGATAAGATAAATCGTATTTAGAATTTCAGCAGCTATTTCAAAGGATAATCACTGATCATTTGATTATGGAGCCCCTCGCCCCTGGTTTCTGGAGAGGTTTAAACCAAATTAGAGATGTGTTCAAATATATTTTGAATTTGCGATATTATGCAAGCTGACTCCATTGTTATACGTCTTTAAAATGTTGTACTCAAATTTCTGATGATTATTATCAGTCAATGTTTAACTTTATTCGTCCCTTATTAATATTTTGTCAATAATATCAATGCATTTCAAATATTTTTTTTGTCTTTTGTCAAAATGTCTTTTCAATTTGTGTTTGTTTTGTGAGAGCTTTTGTAAAATGATGTAAAAATAATTGATTACTCTTGAAGTCATGACATTCTCCTTAAAACGCCTTCAACAAACCTCATACAATTTTGTTTTTTTATAACTTTACATTGTTAATACTGTAAATTATGCTAGGACACTGAAACACATAGGAAACTTATAAATGATGTAGAGCCGGAGAACTTTGAAGATCTGTTTGAGATTCAATGCAAGATCAAACTCAGGAGTATCCTTAAAGACAACACCCATCCTTTTTTCTGCATACCCAAAACAAGTAGTAGAAGCAGTCAGCTTATACATTTAAAATCCCGCACTGAGGGATATTTTAGATCTTTTCTTCCAAGCGCCATACAAAAGTCTGACCATACCTTACTTTGAAAGCACAATGGCGTTTTCCTCACAATGTTTAAGAAATGTAAATTGATGGATGGTGAATGAATGATTTATGATAAGTTAATGAATGTTTATGAAGCTAAACTTATTTGTCTATAATTATTTTATCTTTTTAAATTAAATTAAAAAAAATATATATATTGTTTCACCCAAATATTTATTTACCCACGTTTGAATGTTTGTAGATTTCTCTAAAATCTAAACATTTAATGATTAACTAAGTTAAATTTGTTTTTAATTTGAATGCATTGATGCATTCTTTTATTTTTCAAATGGAAATTGTGATAACACAAGTATAATTTCCTTTTTTTAAAGGATCAATAAAGATGATTGAAATTGATTGAAATTGATTGAAATTGAAAGTAGCATTGTTTAATTCTTTACTTGCTAAAACTTTCATTTACACACAATGTTGGCAATGTTAATTTGAAAAATGAGTCTGCTTTAGCGTGAAAAATTCATCACTTCCACACAGCTGTGTGATTGTTCTACACATGTATTTGTTACTCAATTACTTCATTATCTTTATAATCGCTGAGAATTTACACAATCCATATTGGATAAAATTAATGATATTTTAGGCAAAGGGAATTATTCCAATGAGGTGTTTGTTTAGCTTCTACTGCCAACCTGTCCCATGATGCGTTGCAGGATTTCCCAGATCAGTGGTAACTCTTATGCGTGGCTCTTTGTTGCTAGTGCTATTCATTGTATGGTGACAGCAGAAAACGTACGTGCTGATTTGAACACTTAAATATTATCTATCTAAACATGTGAATCAACATATATGACTAGATTTATTTAGATATACACTATAAAATTGTGGGGAAATAGTTGCTATGGCATCTTCGACATCCAATGCGTGTCATTCCACGACTTATTCTTGCCAGTGCCAACTGAAAGAGCAGAATGCTAGATCTACTTTAAAATGCTTGCATTTTTCCCCTTTCAAACTTTAGAAATCTAGAATAGATTGCTCAAGTCCGACCATCTTGTGTTGCCATAGAATCTAATTAATAATTGAGATTTTTATATCACTCTTGTAAATAAATATGTTGTAGCTTCCTATGTCTAGATCTGTTTCTATTAGGTTTTACTTTTAATTCTGGATGAAAATGTTCTTCTATCCAACAAACGAGTTTTAAAAAATAGGACATGAAAAAAAAAAAAATTTAAACTTGAAGTAAGGTTGTGACATTTAATAATTTGTTAGAGAATTTGAGAATAGAAAACAGAATAGAAAAAGACTTCACAAATACAAATAATATGAATATGGATCAAAATGTAAAACTACTGGGGCGGTTAGCTCGTTTCAGGTATTCCCGATTAGATCTCACAAGATTGGCCGTGGTAAAACTGTTGCGTTGCCGCATTTCCTCAATGCAAAATCCTATAATACTTTCCCATAGAATGTGAGTCTTTGTTAAACGCCAGTCAATAGGTTATAAAAATAGGAACACATAGAATGTTATGTACTACTACTCTATTATTTCTAAAAAAAATTATTATCATTACTGGTGGTCATCCTGTTCCTTCTCCTTCTCATTATTATTTACAGTATTAGAATGATTATGAACAAGAGTAGAAATGGTAGTAGTAGTTATACTGCTTTTGTAATAACATTATTATTTATGAATAATGACATGGGGTACTCACTGCCCTCGTATTTTACTATAATTAAATAAGGGATTCTGGCTCCACACAAAAGAGTTACCACCGATCTGTTTCTGAAACAAGGGCAGATAATTTTGTGTGCTAAACGCTGTAGATTTTAGTGATGCTTTTACTATCTTTGTTAGGGGTTGTTTTTTTTGTTTGTTTTGTTTTTTTTTGGGGGGGGGGGGGGGGGGTTGTTATTTAGCATTATCATTATCCAGAGAAAATGTTTTAAATTGCTCACATGTCCATAGAATGACTTTTTATATTCTATATGTCAGATCCGCACTCTCCTAAAAGGAACGAGATTAACGGGTAATTTAGAGATTGATATTCCAAATTAAATGTGATTTTTTCAAACTTTTTTGTTTTACTTATCTTAATATTTTCATCTCAACTCAGTTTAACAAATAAATGAATACTGTAGGTTGAGATTAAGATATTTGTCTTTGTAACTTTTGATATATCCTGACTTTGATTCGTTTCATTCCATTTTAAGGTGTATAAATATAAACATTTGGGAGATCAATATTTAATTATCTTTTTTACCTGAATACATTCTATTTTAATGTGTTTAAGTATAAATATTTTTAAGATAAATACTTACGTATCGTCTGTCTGAATATATTTGAATTAAATCAATCGTAAACTAAATTCCATCATAACAATGTCATCATATCAAAATGAGGCAGAGGAGAAGTGAGGCTCAACTATTTCAACCCACATCCACAACAAAGGTGATCTCATGGTTTTTGGTTGAAGTTTTTAAATTTTGCCTGGACTGCCCTGTAAACAGTCAAGGGACTTTGAACGTGCATAGAGTGGTGTGATCTTTCTTATCGTCTATCTCTGGTGAAACTAGGTGTTGATCCACCTACCTGGACCAGGGGTGGGTTTAACTCGAAAAAGCTCAAGAACATTTTTCAACCTGTTGTGCATGAACCCACGACCTTTTCATTTAGACGCTGACTAAAACATTTATCAGTGAAGGCAAAGGATTATATAGACCGTTCGACAAGATACAAATGAGTAATGAAAATTACCACAACATGGAAACCTCCCTTTTTTTCCTTACAGTTATAACAAGCATTTTTGAGCAGTCATTGATAGAAATCATAAATGTGAGAATAAACTTCTGTGAATGATATTATGTATACAAGTATTTTCTTCTTTAGTGTCCATTGTGCCTCAAATCTTTTTTAACCAAAACATTGCTTTTCTTCATCTTACACATCCATCATGTATGTGACATTTATGCAGCTTTTTATAAATAAATATTACATGTCCTGTACTGAAAGGGCTGATTAACTAGTTCAATGATAGATTGTGGATTTAAGAACTCTATGATGCATGGTAATTATTATTCACATCCACCATTCAAAATTTTACAATTTTTAATACAAACATGAAAGATTAATTGAATTTTGATGTTAAAGTGTTTTCATCCAAAGAATGTATCTGTGATTTTAAGGAAAGAACAAATAAAATGTCATGCTCAGCTCTCCTACCAGCCTTACACTTCTTCAACAACATCAAATTATAACACATAATGTTCAATGTTAAACTTATTCAGGGAAATTTCTTGTGATGAACAAAAGCAAGACAAAATTCTTAGTAATCGATTTTATTTGAGTTTTTATATACATTCCATGCATGAGATGAAGCACAAATATACTGGATGAATGGACATTTTGGGAATGCATGTACATTTCCTCAAGAAAACTGAGTGCCGTGGCAAAGATCTCATGAAGTTATTGAGTCCCTTATTTATTCCTGGAAATGACATTGTGTGAATGATAAAATTTTCATTTCCATGATGGCTTAATCTACACTTGTGAAGAGTGAAAATTGGCTTATTATTTAAGAACTGCCAGTAATGTCTGTATGATGACGTTGTGATTCGGATTAGGCATTTAAAAGCCCTGTTGAAAGATACACTTAAATTTTGACTTTTACATGTAATATACAGTAAAAAAAACAACTCTTTAATTAATTTTCTTCAAAACGTTTTCTCTTTTTTACCCTCAAATTCTCTTTCTTTATTTCTTTATTTGTTTTAAAATATTTATATTTTTGTCATGTTGTTCAAGATTTTACCTCCAAGTGCAATGTCAAAGTATCCTTCTTTTTAAAAAATTTTAAAAGTAGATTTGTATTCTTTTTAGTTGTTTTTACCATTCAAATATTTAATATGTACTTTTTGAATTAAATCTTTTAAAATACAGTCTTATAGAACTCCATGTTTTTATTTTTGTCTGATTTGAAAGATTGCCCCTTTACACATTAGAATAATTTTTTAAATACATAGCTCTAATATCTCTCAAATTTGTCTTTGATGAATGTTTTGTTCAATATTTTAAAAGTTGTATGAGTGACTCAAAAGGAGCTTGTGTAAATTTCATCAAAAACTCTGTCATAACATGATAGGTTAACATTTTATGAAAGAAACAAAATTTGTGATGTAAAACATTTATAATGTCATTGAAATCAATTTCAGTGGACTGCAAACAGGCAAGTCGGACCCTAGAAAGACACACGGTTGATCATTTTCACTTTGCTCTCAATGATATCTTTAAGCCACATTTCCCGAAAACGAGACTGTCCTGGTCTGAAATGGGAGAAAAAGGAAACCAACATGTCTGTTACAAAGGTAAAAATAGAGCAAGGCAATGACTCTAGATCTAGAGGTTGAAGTAAACACTACTTATATACCAAAGCTTGATTAATGATTATAACAAGGCTATATTTATTATACTCAGAGTCAACAATCAATTGATGGATGAAGCAAATGCACAAATATATCCAATGTTGGCTGGCATAAAATGAGATGAAATCTACACTACACTTCTTGTTATTTCTTCTATCATGGGTAACTCCCACTATTTATATTTTAAGAAAACTAAGATATTTCTAGAACGGAAATTTCCACACTTTCTAAGCATTTCGACACAGTTCTACAAAATTTTCTCCCTTTCAAGATATAAACGAATCAATTCCAGGGCACACCAAAATGATTACGTCACAAACTCAATAGAAGTTTTACACGCTAAAATTGATTACATCATAGGCATTCCTCTACATGGGGAATCCCCTTCAAAACAATAAGTAACTATGTTACAATGTCAATGAACAAAACTAACTGTTGTATCAGAAAAAGGAAGAAAACAAAGTCTTAAAACTTTTGAATAGCTGAGAAAAAATTGTCTTCTTTGTCACATTTTGCACAGAATACTGTTGATAATTATGAGCATCATATAATAAAAACAAATTATAATATTAACAACAAAAACAGCAACTACTTCTAGTTCTACTATTACTACATCAACAAAAACAATGAAACAACTACAATAACAAGGGCACACAGAGGGCACAACCATTTAGAACATTTATTCAAATGCATTAAAGGAGACATTACACCAGCCCCAATTCCAGACTGCTTCAAGGCTATCATTGTGAAAAATACAAACAACTACAAACACAATCTACCTCACACAAACATAGTTTCTTCCCCAAAACCATCACCTAATGGACCAGTCTTCCAGACACCATTATCAACTGTAGTTCTCTAGAAACTTTCACTGAAGCTTTATGTTCTATGGATGTATGGTTGTCTGACTGTTAGATCTATTGTATTTGAGAATTTGCGGAGATTGGCAACTTTTGCCTCTTGCAAGTCAATAATCCAGCGGTAGAGAAAGGGAGAGAAAAAGAGAAAAGGAAATAAAAAGAGAAGGAGAGAAGAGGGAACAAGAAAGATAGAGACAGACGGATAAAGATTAGAGAGAGAAAATGTAAGAGGCCACGACAGTCCACAGAACCGGAGCTTATCCCGGTTTCTGTAGCGTGAAGCTAAACAGGTGACAATAATCATCTATTGGACAGGACGCTAGGTTTTTACTCCCAAGCTAATGCTTGTACCCATTTGCGCCGGGGTCAAGTGGGGAAAATGTGTGTCAAGTGTCTTTCTCAAGGAACACAACTGTGATGCACTGTGTTCCTGTCTGTTTGTATGCTCGGTCACATCCCGTCTCAAGATAAGGCCTGCCACCTGCACAACTAACAAACGTCTGTCTTTTCTGTATTTTAATTATGTTTCATTCGTCCTCACAAGTCAGTTCTTGTCTGAGCGTCGTCCTGTCATGTCAATATTAAACCTCTTTCGTTAGGAACTGATTGTATGTGTTTATTCGTCTTCATTTATATATGTATGGTATATTGATAGATATAATAACAACGTTGGAATTAGCTTCGTTAGCACTTGAACCCGGGACCTCAAAATCCCAAATCAAGCAGCCAAACTACTTGGCCACCGATGCCACATGAAATTACGGAGGCTACACACAAATACACACATTTATTCACACACACAGGCAGTATCCATTTTCCCTCTGCTTTCCTCTTTCTCCCCACTCTCCAGGAAATAAAATTTAAATTCAGAAACTTTCAACTTACTTGTGGATTAATTTGTTTGTTTCAAAGACATAGAAAACTTCAACAGGACTGCTCTGTTTTTTTTTAAGATAAAAGGAAATAAAGAAATGTGATAGGTTTGACATTTTGTAACTTTGAATGTTCTCGTCATCTTACATAAAGTTTGTTTTGTTACCATATTTTCATTAATTTTTCGACAATTTAAAGTGATTTTCTTTATGTAATATGATAATAGGCATCTCCAACAAGTTGTGTATTCTTATGTTCATCTGTTCTCTTTGAGAAAGAAATGACAGATTTAAAAAATGAAATTTGAAAAACAAATCATAAATTGCTGTCAAAGGAGTCTTAGTTTATACATTTTCACGATATAACATTTGTTTTATCAATTTTCATATTATCAAAAAATATTAACAGAAAATATTTTGTATGGTGGTTGTACATAACTGTTCAAAAGATTTAGAGATGTCCAAGACAAATTTAATAAATATATTTCTTCCTTAATTGATAGACCACATTAGAAGTAGTTGAAAGATAAATAGCCATCTTAATAAGCTTTCTAACAAATTTACTGTAAATAGGTAATGGTATGAATGACTCTAATGAACTTACAGGAGGCCTTATTTTAGACACTACATAAGTAAAATAGACAGAGGCTGTTGCTCGAGGAATAGGCTTTCTCCTCGTCGGAATGCTCCATCTCACACGATACATGTAGCGCTTATCGAATTCAGTATCTTCTTCACTGAGGAAATCCACACAGTAGAGCCATGAGTTTTCATATTGCCACGTCTGAAAAGACAGCAATCAGAAATTGGTTTCTAACACTAGTTTGTGTGATGTTTGAGTAGTAATAATACATATATTGTATCAATAGTTATCGTTAACTCTTGCAAAAGGGTATATATGATGACACAGAACTGGAGCTTCTAATTAAGGGAAACAAAAATATTGTAAGAAATTATTTTTCAATGCACTGAAAGCTAAAAAAAAATAAAAAAATAAAAAATTGGTCAGGAAAGTAGGTAAATTGGTCAATGGAAAGTATACTACACTTTCAATACATAGTAAAAATTTGGTCAAATGTAGACAAAGAGCATTAAATCACAGTAGAGTTACTGTAAATTCCTGCTGGATTTCTCTTAAATGCTCGCAATCTTAGTGAAACCAAGTTTCTCTTAAAATCTCACAATCTTAGTGAAACCAAGTTTCTCTTAAATGCTCACAATCTTAGGGCAAATTGCTCCTCTAAATATCTGTTTCAACAGGATTTTTCCCCTTAAAAACAGCATGCTTCTCCAAATATGCATTAATAAATTTAAAACTGTAATCTCATCGTGTTTTATGAGAACACTTTCAATACATAGTAAAAATTTGGTCAGCAGATGTAGACAGGTGTTTATGCAGTATTTTAGTTTGATGCTTTTCACTCTCCAGTGTGCTTTTATCCAGCGACTACTGTAGTTTTCAATTTCTGATATCCTTTAAATTCTTGTATCAGTCTAATGTTTTACTTTTGCTCTATTGCTCATAACTTCTCAAGATATCAATTGCTGAATAAGCCCATTCCTGGATATTTCTCTTAAATGCTCGCCAATCTTTGAGTGAAACCAAATCAGTTATCAACATCTTTCCCAAAATTTTATATAGAATTTTTTCTCTGATCAAAGTTTCAATCTTAGTGAAACCAAGTCTATTCAAAATTTGTCTGTTCCAATCTTAGTGAAACTAATATTTTCTTTGTGATAAATTGCTCCTGACTTTATTTACAACAACAAAATATCTGTTTTACAGAGTGGCAATCTTTTCAATACATACAAATAATCCAATATTTGTGAATTGATCTATTTTATTTTTTTAATTGTTGATTTCTTTCTTGACAATAATTGAACATAAATAAACATAAATAAATTATGGAGTAATTATTTTCGATTGGCATAGTGCTTTTTTTTTTTCCGGAATCAGTGAGTCCATCTTCAGCCATTTATCCTTCAGCAGTTCTAAGTATACAGATAAAATATTTTGAAACCAGGTAGTCTGAAAATGTTTTAAAATCAAGGAAATTGGCAGATGAAATTAATACAATATGGACGAACTTAATGCCGAATTTAAAAGTGAATGACTTCTTTTTTTGTTGAATTATAATAATTGTCTTTGCATTCAAAATTAGAAGAAAAAGAATCCTTAACAATGGCAGTAAACAATGGCACCAGAAATACTGCAGTAGTTGAAGATGAACCTTCAAACTATACACAACATACACACAGCAGACGATGAGCTATTAATAGCTTTCATGGAAAACTTAGATCCACCAAATGAAGATAGTTTACAGAAGCAAACAAGTGACCATGCCTCAATCACTACATCAGTCTCCTCTAAGCTTTATTAACTTTGGAATGGGATGGAAAGAAGGTAGTACTATTTCTTTTCGGGATTACGAATTTTTAACCAAAATGTATGGATTATCTGGGCCTCAAGGTTCATATCCGTATCAAAGTTTACAATGCTCAGGAGCAAGCAACTCTCCCTCAAACATTAAATATAATAAAGAATGATTTTCGCACATTTTAACATACGGGCATAAGAAGAATGTTGGCATTTATCACAACAGTTTGCACCTATCAGTTATAGATGTGCAAGTGAATAAAGCTGCCCCACCATATCTCCACATACTTTTAGGGATCGTTTTAAGGCATCATCGCCTACTAGAGGAAGCTGCAGATCAAATTGATGCTAGCATTTCAAAACAACCAGAAAAAGAAGATGAGGGTGTAGCAGGCTTCCTTCATGAGTTTGGCAAGAAGTGGGGAAGGGCAGAGAAACTTCAGGAAAAAATCGATAAGCTTCAGAAATGCTCAGATTTTAGTACTGACGGTAGCACAAAACAAGCACAGTTTCAGGAAGAGTTATTAAAAGAAGAAAACTTTTTATCTGAATTGAAACATGAAGCACTGAGCCCACAATCTGGTCCTGTATGCTCCATCCTTGACAGAATATTAGACTCTCACAAAATCACACCACAGTCATATCACAGTAGGTCATTCATAGGAAACCATTGCCACAAATATCTTACCTTGAAAGTATACGAGCAGCTCATTGCATGCATTGTAGACACAACTAATGCCAACACAAGGAAACAAGACAATATTGACATATCTATTGTCACCAGAGATAAGTTCAACAAATTAAACAAAGTATTTGCAGATGGTGAGCAGGAGGTGAATTCATTCACTCATCAGTTTCTAGATTACAGCTGTTTAAGTTTAATCAAGTACAATGACTGCATTCGCTGGTAATTAAACTGCTAGTTTGGGAAATACACAACTGTATAAAAAATAAATTCAAAAACTTGTTTATTGTTGTTCAATAAGTCAGATTTCAAAGCCCATAAATATCTCCTGTTATGGCCCATATGGCACAAAAAGGAAATTCCCCTAACGACAGGTAATTTGACCTCATGACCCAACACATTAGCAGGAAGTGGTGGCGGCCGCAGCCATGGCCACACTCAACTAACAGAGCGACTGCTAACAGCCGTGGGGCATGTTGAGTGTAAACTTATCATTATTTAATCATTTATTGTGATCTCATGTATTATTATCATTCATCTAAAATTTAGTTTTGGCTATCACCTTTTATATAATCGTTACATAACAATTAACTTAAGTTCTTAATTGCTATCAAAATGATTTAATACGACCCTTAAAACAAAAGGGCATTAATCAGTCTATTGAATTGTTTAATGCATTTCCTTCCATTTATAAAAATATGGATGATGAGACTGAGAGTTGATGTTGATCACTGCTATCATTTCATTTGTAGTCTTTAATCCATCCATCTATTGATAACACATCCATTGTCATATGTAAACATGGTTACATCAGAACCCGACTTTTCGCATTTCATTTTATGTAAAACTGAGGACTCTTCTAAAACAAACTATCTGGTTATGAATCTTTATCCTGATCTGTCCATTCTCTTAATCTTAACAGGAGAATTATGAATTGAAGAAGTTATAGGTGATCCCCCCCCCAATTTTTTTAACCTAACCGATTTCCTCATAAATTCCTGTGTCACCTTAATGCCTATTTTCTTTGCTACATGTTTCCCAAGCCCCAGGTATTTAGGCAGTAACAACTGTATCATGAAGAACAGATCTTTTTTCGTAAAGATTATGCAAAAATGTAGGTAAAAAATACTTGTTTAGCTTAACAACTTTGTTCATAATTTACAGCACAAAAAATGAAAAACTGAGCCAGAATGATATGTATAGTTATAAAACTGTTTGTGTTTCCAACAGATGTGCGACAATCAAAATCTTGTTAAGACTCTTGTTATAGTCTTACATTTT